>JAHTLZ010000007.1:45180179-45213185 GCA_023846285.1 Phrynocephalus versicolor | reverse complement strand
TTTTTTAGACTAGCACATGGTCTACAAAATTTCCTGTTGTACAGTTTTAACTGCACTTTTTTGTTGATTTATATGTATTTAATGCATCTCCTTGATTTTATTTTATTTTATTTTTTACAGTGGGAATTGTTTTACTTGTTGTGATTCTATAGTTAGATTTGGCTCTCCTTGTTTGTTTGTTATGAAGTTTGTAAGCCACATAGGACATTAATTTTAGTGGAAAGGTGGGGTATAAATGTAAGAAATGAATAATAATAATCCAATTTTATTGTTCAACACACCTATTATATTAATTTCCAAAGCAAGAGTTGTGCTAGTAAATCAACAGAGATATTGATGGCATCTTAAAGACAAACAGAAAGACACACTTTTTTTGGCATAAGCTTTTGTGAGTTATACCTCACCTTTTCACATGCATGCAACTGCGCTAAATTTTAAGGTGCCGCAAGACTCTTGGTTGATTATTCTGTGCCAGGATTCTTTCTCTCTCTCTCTTTTTTTGCATCCATGTTTTTCCAGCCATTTGATTGCATTTGGAGAAGTCTGCAGCAATGTGTACAGCAACGTTGTGAGGCAGGTCAGCATGATTTATTTCCATACTGAAGACTGTTTGGTATGGAGTGGGGTTCAACCAAGGAGAGATCAACTGACCCAAGACAAACATTGACCACATTTCACATGGGTACGGGGCTTTCAGATGTTTCAAGACTACCCGTTGAGTTTGCAGCAACAGTGAGATCAAAGCTGTAAACAGACACCCACCGCTTAGCCTCTGGGCTGCTCAACCACACCAGCACATGGAGGCAACTTTCATTGAGGAAATGACAAGCAATGGAATGAACCACAACAATGAGAAGCAACATCATTCACACAACCAACAACCTCAACAGTACACCATTGGCAGCAGGGACATTTCCCTTTTCCTACTCAGTAAGACCAACTTTGCTAGATGCTACACCAAGCCAGTTCTGAGGAGAAGGAAGCCCACATTCAAACAGGAATGTGAATGAAAATAAGTGTACAGACAGCACCGTTTGTGTATGAACACTGCTTGTACTTCTTTCAAATAATCTCAGAGACACCCATAATAATCTTCTCGATCTCATCCAGTTACCAGTGAGGGAACTTAAATAAAGACATCTACTGTTTCCTCCCCCACCTCCCACCAAAGTGAGGTCAAAAGAAAGCAATCATTAAACCAAGGAACACCCAGCATTGTTTAAAGCATGCGGCAACGGGAAGATCTCAAAACAAAACAATGTTTGCCATATTGCATGGTGTTGTTGCCTGTCTTCCAAAATTTGGTGGGATGGTGATGGGAGAGATCATACCTTTGAAACAAACAAATAAAAGCTTACAGTGTCCATTGGCACCCAAGAGAGGAAAACAAAATATTTGTAGCACATGCTACATTTTCTGCTGCATAAAACGAGCATGAAAGATGACTGACTTTTTTGCAGAATGGATATTCATGTTTGTTACCGTGAATGCCCCAAATCTGGTCCACGTTTATATTAGCGTCACCTTCGTAATCTCTGCTGCATTTCATCGAAATTCTAAAACTAGAAATTGCATCTTTTCCTTTCTTTCGACAAGCAAACGCGGACAGTCAAAAACAGCTGATGGCCAGTGCTCAGAACTGGCTCTCTACATTTCCAGACAATCATGACAGTCTGTCGAAACAACGGCACACAAGCTCATTACATGCTTCCTTCTGCAGCAGCAATCTGGACCCACCCACCCTTTCTGGAATTCATTGGAAGCTGCTTTTTCCTTTCTTTTCTTTTTTAAACATCTTGCAATATTCACCCTCGTGGAACAGGCAGCTACCCACTTAACTCAACCCAGGGAACAAGCCCCTCCCAGCTTTGAGCTGCACAAATCCTAGACAGAGAGACAGACACTGAGACAGACAGATGTAGAGTCTTAAATTTAATGACTGTGGAAAAAATGCTAGCCAAGGGAAATGATTCTCTCTCTCTCTCTCTCTCCCTCTCTTTCTCTCTCTCTCTCTTTCTCTGCAGAGCTTCTTTCTCATAACTGCTAGACATGCTAGCAGATATATTCTAAATTCTAGTCCCAATCATTGACACACAGAGAAAGCCAGAAGCTATCTATTTTTGCAAATTCCAGACAAAAACTCAATGCAGTTTTACCCGTTTTCTGCCTTGCAGGTCTCCAAATCAGAAAAAAAAGACAGGACACACATGATGCTAAGATCACCTCCCCAGCACCCTGGTTACGGTCCCTACAGAAGAAAATGCATTATAAAGCCACGAGGCACCAAGACCAGAAACAGTTAGAAGAAATAAAGCCATCTCACTCACCCGAAAATGAAGGATTTGTTGGAAGAAAAGCCGACAGTGCCTGCCACCAGCTTCTCAAGATTCCACTGTCAGCTGCTGAATTCACAGTCGCCTTTATAATTAAGCCACGCTATTCCGCTCAGCGGTGGGGAGTCTGAATTATAACATAGGTTGCTCCCGGACTCTTATATTGCACATCACAGGGGGAGGTCATTCAGCCACACACGCGCAAACACAGAGAGAGACCCATTGCTTGTGTACATGTATTCAGATTTAGCTCATCCCAGTAAACACAGCCGAGCGGGCAGGAGGGGCTGTACTGTTCAAAAACGGGCAAGCCAACGGCACACTGCAACTCCCACCTGCTCCCTGCTCTGTGCAACATCTCCCTCCTTGAAGTTCACGCCGCACCTTCTTAAGGTGGAAGGCACTCAGCCCATTCCGCAGCTGGTGGGAGGGCTGAAAGAGGTGTGCCATTACAGGGATAACGGAGGGCCAATCATGACAGTTACCTTACAGTGTTCAGAGTTGGACCCCAATCAAATGTCTACCAAGTAGGATGCGATGTGTGTGTGTGTGTGTATGTGTGTGTGCACGGTGTGTGTGTGGTGGGAGGCACTTTTATTCAGACTTGGTGCCCTGACACAAAGGTGTTATGGAAAAATCAGTACACTCCCAAATTGTCAGGTATGACAACAGAAATAAGAGTTTACCACCCTTTCGGAAGTGATGCAGTGTTGTGCCTGGTCAATATTTCAGAGCTCTCTAGTCAGGGCTAGGAAAGAACCCCATCCCGAAGACCTGAAAATCTGCTTTTGTGAGTCAGAGTTAGATGCACCACAGCCTGACACAGTATAAAGCAACTGTCTATGTTCCTATCAGCAAGAAAGATTTAGATGTAAAGACAGTAGAATCATTAGAGGTTCTCAATTTGGCTCCAGGTTTTCCTAAATACCCTTTCAAAAAATCAAAAGAAAACTGTGTGTGTTGCGTCGTTACAGTTGTGACCGACTCTCCGTGACTCCATGTCCATGGAGTTTCCTGGGCAGGAATACTGGAGTGGCTTGCCAGTTCCTACTCCAGGTGTCTCCAGCACCTGGTATTCCCTGGAGGTCTCCCATCCAAGTACTAACCAGGGCCGACCCTGCTTAGCTTCCGAGATCAGGCGAGATCGGATGTGCTTAGGGCATCTATGCAGCTAAAGAAAACTATATATTGACCCTAAGACAAGTACTGTTCTCAGGGGAAGGAGCACCCTCCTCACCTTTCCGAATTACCTATGGCAGTGGTGGCGAACCTTCGGCGCTCCAGATATTTTGGACCACACTCCCACAGTCCTTTGTCACTGGCAATACAGGCTTGGAATTCTGGGAGTTGTGGTCCAAAACATCTGGAGTGCTGAAGGTTCGCCACCACTGACCTATGCCTTCACCTTTGGTGTTCAAACACATTCCCATCCCATACTCTTAACTAACATGGAAGGGAAGGGTCAAAACAATCATTCCCAACCTTGGGTCCCCAGCTGCTCTTGGACTCTAACTCCCAGAAATCCTGGCCAGCACAGCTACTAGTGAAGGTTTCTGGGAATTTTAGTCCAAGAACACTTGGGGACCAACGTTTGAGAACCATTGATCTGAAGAATGACCTTTCTCCTTCTTCCCTTATCCTTCTCCCTGTATCCTCTGCTGCATTGTCCTGTACTCCAAACACCAGGCATGATGGATTCTCGTATAACACATCGTTTCAGTATTCTTGCTGTCTCCTGTCTCTGGCTTTACCAATTCTGGGTAATGAAGAATGAAATAAGTCTGAAAGAAAAGTTTTATACTGATGTTCACCTGTTTTGCTGGGTTGCTGACTGAGATGCAGCACTGAGTCAGGTGTTGAGACTTTATTCCCAACTCTGCTTGGAAAGAGAAGAGCTAGCTTGTGTGGCTTTGTCTAGAAGTCCCTAAACACCCCCAGATGAACTGGATGGTAATCTACAGTACATCAAAGTGTGCTTTAACTTGAAAATCCTGCAATAGGTTGACGTATGTCAGAATCAACTTGTCAACCCTCAATTACTTGATTACTTTTGTATTCATCACATTTTAATTTTGAATAACGAGAAAACAAAGGGCTTAATTTTAAAAGGTGGAAGTGCAATGGTAACTAACTATTGGGAGTGGTGGCTTTTAGACTATACAGTATCAATCATTAACTTGGAAGAACTTTTCCAAGCTGTGGTTCCAACACATTCAGGTACTGAATGAAAATAAAAAAGTTGCACAGTTTCAGCATAATTTTAGCCACACAAAAATGTGTGAAGAGTTCATCAGTCCTTCAGTCCACAGAAAGTTCTCCTGATTTTCGGACTCTCTCTCTCTCAACAGAATTTCATGGTGCTAATATTTCATGGCAAAAAAAAAATTAGTCAGCTGCTAACTTTAAAGTCATCAAGAAAAAACAACAACCATGAAATTGTTATTATTCTGCTGTGAGAAAAAGAACTGTAAGAAAAGTCTTATTCTGCTGTGAGAAAAGAACTTAACCATTCTGCCTTACCCATGTTTACTCAAATAAGTCCGATCGAGTTTAATGATGGGGTTATACCGCCTGAGAATATTACTTGTCTTTGAGTAAAAAGATCCAGAACCCCCTTGCCATTCTTGCCTGGTGGTGGGATGTCTCAAAGTGGTAGCAAAAAAGAGATTATCCTCCCTAAACAATAACTAATAGTGATGTCTTCGTTCTATCTTAGCATGGGATGATTAGTGTGCCATGAGTACCATGATATCCAATTCTTGCAGGACAGGCAAGGAATAAAGAAGACCAGCTCACAGCATTTTGTTCACTGTGATAAGGACAGAATAGTTGACCCCTTTCCACATATAACATGAGCAGATCATCTCCAGATGTCTGGGGGCTATTGATCCCCATCCATGGATTTTAAAGCAAAACCACAGCTAGGGATGGGCACGAAGTGGAAAAATTGTGGTTTGTTCCATTTCGTCTCCCCTGCATTTCGTATTGTAATGAAATTAGAGCTTCATAACTAAGTCCCCTTACACCCATATCTTTCCAGATTTCAGGGAGTACCCTAAAATTGCTTCAGGAAGGTACCCCTGCTACTTTGGAGCCCCAAGGTAAGTACATTTTGAATGTAGTTTTAAAAAATAATTATCGAGTGTGTATTTTTAAAAAATTACTTACCTTGGGGCACCAAAGTAGCAGAAATAACTTCAGAAAGCGATTTTAGGGAACCCCCTGAAATTTGGAAACATTTGGGGTCAAGGGCTGAGTTATGAAGCTCCAAAGGGGGTGCCCCTAGGAAAATACCTTCTTATTGGAATCATAGGGGAAGCGGAGGGAGCACCACCGCTCGCCCAATCAGCTTCTGATTTCAATTGGAAGGATTTTTCCAAGGGGCACCCCCTTCGGAGCTTCATATCTCAGACCTCTTACCTCAAATGTTTCCATTTGGGGTAAGAGGTCTGAGATATGAAGCTCTGAAGGGGTAGGCTAGAATCGCTTTCTGAAGGTACTCCTGTCATTACCTCTAGAACAAATTGTTTCGTTCTAGAGGGGGGAAATGGTGTTGCATTTCGTTTGTAACAAAACACTGCTTCCCCATTTTGTTTTGTTTTGTTTTGTTAGCCAATGAAAAGATGAAACAGTGTTTTGTTTTTCGTTAGGTGCCCATCCCCAACCACAGCTCTTAAGATTGCCCTAAAGCAAAGCAAAAAGCTTGCTGTTTACGAATGGCCTCTCGTGCTTAAAGCATTCTCCGGGTGGTTTACAGTTTGATTAGTCAGGATCCATATTGCTCCTCCCCAGCAGGCTGGGTACCTTTGAAGGATGGAAGGCTGAGTGAACCTTGAGCTGGCTACCTGGGATGGAACCCAGGTTGTGAGCAGAGGTTTGATTGCAGAACTGCAGTTTAACTACTGTGGCACGACGCTTCATAAATTCTCTTACAAATAAGATATGAGGGAGAGTTTTTATTGAATAACTTCCCTTCTCCGTATATGTTTACAAAAAAAAATGACTAAGCAGTTGAAATGAGGGCCTCTGATTTTTTTTAAACATACACATGTTTAAAAAGGCACATGTTTTTAAAAGGCACGTATGGGTTCTAGGGACCACATTTGTACCCCCGGGGGCTTCAGGAAGCATGTCATCCACCCTCACATACAGAACAGCTGCTGGGTCTAAGACTGGTAGCCATGCCCTTCCTCATTACCAAGGTGAAAAGACTGGAGCATCCACAAACAATAGTAGTACAGGAGAAAGCACTCTCAGGATGCTGAGAAAAAATAGTTTATTAAAAGAGCCCAACGCGTTTCAGCCAAAAGTGGCCTTCTTCAGGGACTTTTCACTATAGAAAAACATAGTACTTGCTTCATGTATCTGAAGTGTCAAGACATACAGAGAAAAATATTAAGTTGTATGTAAATTGTTTGGAAGCAGTTGTAGATAACACATACTTGTAAGCATATAGGTGCTACCTTAGATATGAAAGCAGTATGGTATACAGTTAAAAGGTTCTTGTATCTGGGATTATAATTCCTCCTTACTCAGACTAGAGTAACATCATTGAGGTTATATACATTATGTACGTGCCATATGGTTGTTCCCTTAGAACAGTGTAACTTGAAAAGTACCTAGAATGTTGTGATTACAAGTCAGTCAATGATCAGAGGCAGCTAGGTCAGACTGCTTTTATAGTGGTTGATTTTTACATTAACTACTATGTATGCTGTTTTAGCCCTCAAGGTGTCAGCTGTGCATTTGATATAAATGCTTTAGCATTTTGTATGCTGTTTACGTATTAACGATTCTGACTACATGGCTTTTAAATGTTATGTTTTTCTATAGTGAAAAGTCCCTGAAGAAGGCCACTTTTGGCCGAAACGCGTTGGGCTCTTTTAATAAACTATTAGAGATGGGCACGACTTAGCGAAATTTTCGTTTTTGTTTTTGTTTTTTTGTTTCGTTTCATTTTGCAACAAAAACGAAAACGAAAATGTTTTTAAATTCAAAACGGAAACGGAAACAAAACGAAAAATTTTGCCGTATTTATCGTTTCCGTTACTGCAGGCACACTGTACTGCAAAGAATGCTAACGAAACACAATTTTTTGTTTTCGTTTCGTTTTTTCGTTTTCATTTCATTACGAAAACAAAACGAAAAATGTTCAAAAAATTCGCTAAAAAACGAAAACGAACCGAAACGGACCCCTAAACGAAAAACGACAAACGAAAAATATTTTTTTTGAGTCGTGCCCATCTCTATAAACTATTCTTCTTCATTAATACCAACCAGCCTCGGCTACCAGAGGCATCTTACCTCACTCTGACACAAGGCAGGGCTAGCCTCAGAACAGCCATGCTCTTGTTTTCCCCAATCATTTTTAAACAATAAAATAAAGCAGAGCAGATGGAGAAAGGGATCACACACCTGTTCGGGTGTGTGGGGGACCCTGGATCTGGCTTTTTGTTTCACCCCCACAATGAGATGAGTTTTTGTCCTCCCTGAGGGTCACAGATGTGACATCTGTCGTGTGGTGGGCCTTGTGTATTGATTTATTTAAAACGGAAAAAGGCTGGCACTGTGGTGTTTTCTCTGATAGCACATGGCAGGTGTTGAGGGAGACAGAAGCTTGAAGCTTCCCTTCTTGGATGCCTAGAGTAACTGAGAAGCTTCTGTGCCTAGTTTTTATTACAGAAATCCGTTCTGAAAAAGAGAACTGACAACCAGTGTGATAAAATCAGACTGAGACTCAGGAATCATGAGTTCAAATCCTCACTGAGCCAAAAAAAAATCATGGGTGGTGGTGACAAACCACTCCAAGAAACCTGTTAGCAATGCCATAGGTAGAAAGTGACTCAACGCAAAACAGTAACAAGAGGAAACTCCATTTATTCATTGATTGCATTTAGAGTACCGTATATTTCCATGTATAAGACTCTTTTTTCTAATACTGTTAGACTAAAAATAAAGGGTCGTGTTATACACAGAAGTAAGCCGAGGAGAGAAACATGCAGTTATGAAACTGTAATTTTGGGCTGGAAAAGAGGGGGCTGTCTTATACATGGGACTGTCTTATAGGTAGAAAAATATGGTAAATGCCAGTGATGGTGAGCCTTTTAGAGACAGGGTGCCCAAATTGCGATTCAAAACCTACTTATTTTTCACAAAGTGCCAATATGGCAATTTAACCTGAATGCATTGGTACCCCGAGTTACAAATGATTCAGGTGGTACCCTTTGGTGAAGCAAGGATCAAAGAGCAAGATGTTGAATTTCCTGTGGCCCCAGCACCCTTGAAGTAGCCATGGGAAATTCAAAAACCTGCTCTTCGATCTTTACCGCCCTAAATTTATTTTATGTATTTATTGTGAATATTTTTACCCCACCTTTCTCCTTGCAAAAAGGACCCAAGGAGGCTTACAATAAGAGCAAGGATCGAAGAGCAGGGGTGCTACCCTTCATGGAAGCAAGGATCGAAGAGTAGGCTTTCGTATTTCCCGTGGCCGCAACGAGGGTACTGAGGCTGCGGGAAATTCAAAAACCTGCCCTTTGATCCTTGCTTTCCGGAAGAGTAGCACCCACCCCATCTGCATCTCTGCTGTGGAGAGAGAGGGGCGGATGGGGTGCAACACCCAGGGCCGGTGCTTCCATTAAGGCAAACTAGGCAGTTGCCTAGGGCGCCAAAATGGAGAGAGGGCGCTGGACAGCCTGCTGCCCCCCTGCCGCCGCCCGCCACCCCACCCCCGCCCCTCGCCTAGGGTGCAAAAAAAAAAATAGCAATGGCCCTGGCTACACCATCAAGAAAGTCAAGAGGGAGTGGCGGTGACTGGTGGGCTTGTTGTAGCCCCAGTTTTACTCTCCAGCCATGCCACTCTGGGCATCCCAAAAGCGGTGTGGCTGGAGAGAAAAATGGGGCTATGACGGAGCCCACAAGCCACTGCTTCCCTTTCGCCAAGCTCTCAGCACAGAGCACAGTGGTGTGCTCCAAGTGGAGGGGGAAGTGCCGTAGCTGTGAGGGGACAATGTTACGCGATCCCAGAAAGGGCTCCACGTGCCACCTTTGGCATCCATGCCATAGATTCGCCAAAACCGGTATATAGTCTTTTACTTCCCAGGAGCCTCTTCTTTCAAGGTAACACATGCCTCCCATGTTGGCTTCCTATCTACAAGAATTTTTTTGTTCAAGGACCAAGGAGTAGAAAAAAGAGAAGAGGAGGTGGGATGAAACAGCTGCCTGATGAAGAGCCCCATAAAAAAAAAAAAAACAGTTGCATGTTTTCCTGGCATAGATCCATAATATTCAGGAATTTATGCAGCAAAAAATTCTAGGTACTTCAGCAAACTGGAAGAGCTAAGACTTCCCAAATTAGAGCTTCAATAGCTGAAGCAGTATCATATACTGATATAACTGTGTAGGGCAAGATACTCCTTATGTTTGTATGTAAACTTCAACAACCACTTAACAGAATCTTATAGTTAATGTATCTATTCAGTTACATTCCAATTTTTATCCCACAAAGAAGGTTTCCATGCTCTAAAGCAGTGGTTCTCAACCCGTGGGTCCCCAGATGTTCCTGGACTGCAACTCCCAGAAGTCTTCATCACCAGCTGAGCTGGCCGGGATTTCTGGGAGTTGCAGTCCAGGAACATCTGGGGACCCACAAGTTGAGAACCACTGCTCTAAAGAGAACATTTCCCAAAGGTCACTTCCCAAGTTGCCACTGAAGTCTTCTCTAATAATTCCCCATTCCACAGGGGCCAGTAGCCAAGGGAACTGGGGGATTCTGGGAGTTGTAGTCTAAAGGTAACCTTTTCAAGCTTTAGACATGTTCATTGATCCTGAGACTGTACAGGTCACCCAAGGCTACACAGACTGGCTCTTCTCGGGGGGCACTGTGGGGAATTGGACTCCCAACCTCTGGCCCCAGAGTCAGGGTCCCTAGAAGTCAAAATTGACTTGATGGCACATGATTATTAATATTAATAAAAATCTAATCGAACTGTGGGTTTCGTTTTGTTGGCCGTCCTATGGTACCTTGTACATCTTTCCCATCACTCTCCAAAGGCATGACGGTCCCCTAGCTTTTCTTTCTAAAAAGAATGTGCAGATTTGTTAAAGAGAATCTATGCAAAGTGCCACTATGTGGCAGACTATTGGATCTACCATTCATTGGCTGAACAATGTGTTGTTTCCTGACTCCCTCCAGTTCCCCAGCTCGTTGCTCATATAATTCATTCATAGTTTGTCAACTGTGGATCTAAAGGACCGTTATTTTAAAAGGGAAGTACCTCTGACGGCATCAGAGATGCATTATATTCGGATAAATAGGGCACATCCGGAAAATGCTGAAAGCCATCAGGTGTCCCAGTGAGAAACATCATTACTATTTGAATCTGAATTCACATTTGTATTTGCATTCATACTAGATTAGTAGGATTTGTTATGTTGACAACAATGAAAGGCAGGAGATGTCAAAATAGATTTCTTTTTTTGCCTGAGCCTTTGTGGCATAAAATCCACTTCCTCAAACACACTTCCTCATGACAAGTTCTAGAAAACTTGAAGGTTCTTCTTATTTTTCTGGCTTATATACCTATGCACACATCAGGAGTAAATCCCACTAAAATCCACAGGGCTTACCTTTAGAAAAGGGATACCTAAGAAGTGGATTTTGTCCCATACAGAAATGCATCTCTTAATCTTCAAGTTTTCATAGGCATGCTGCAACAAACTGACATAACTATGTCTTTGGAAGCTATTGGGTATTACACAACCAGAGTTATTTTTCGCGTCTGCAAGAGAATCATCATCATTATTAATTTTACTGATATCTTCCATATCTTCTAAGCAGGAAGAGGTACAAAAACACTGGTCAAAATCCAACTGGAGAAAACTCATGTGTGAATGGATCACTAGCCAGTTCCCCAGATGGTATGAGCTTTCCACCAAATTTCATATGGAAAGGAATCTGCTGATCTTGTTCCTTTTTACCATATAAGGAAGGGAAACGTGAAATCGGTCACGCTAAAGTGCGGGTTGAATTCCTGCCACGGGCTGGGCACACAACCAGGCACATGACTAGGCACTGAACCAACATGTAGCCATCTTCTCATCAATAAGGTACAGGAGCTTCCACAGTTCGCCTTCTGCACATAAGAAAAGCAATGGAACAGAGGGTTTGAGCTGTAAGCTGCCATATTACTTTGCTGCTTTGGTTTAACATGGATGCCACATGAAAGAATTCTGGCCTCATTGGGGTTTTGGATCAATCCACCATCGGTCAATAATTGTTAGAACACCTGTTCTTGTTTGTTCCCTAGTCTTCCATGTTGGCTGATTTCCTTTTCGCTTGTTTATAGGAATATTCGATATTTCGTCTGATCAAGTACCACAAAGAGAAAATCTGGGAACATGGGTAAATTGATATCAACGGAAGAGAACGAGAGGAACCGGGAAGAGGGAGACAATGACAAATTCTTGCGTAAATTAGTTGATACTTATAGGGTCTCTTTGTGACCGAAGCTTTTGTTCGCTTCTGGAACAATCCTGTTAAAAATAATTAGATATGAAGGAGAGGAAAAAAACTGGGAGGAAAAAAGAATGCCAGCAGTTAATTTTCTACATCCTATTGTGCTTTAAAACTGCAACAACGGCATCTGCCATATTAATGCAGTCAGCTGGAGAAAAATGAAGAAGGCACACAGGAGGAAAACCGAACGGCATTGCTATCAAGAAAGGCCGCAAATTAATGTCACTTAATGTCATTTGTCTTCACAGGGGGATTCATTAGATTCTGCCAACAATATCTCTCTATTTAAAAGCAGTAATTGAAAATGCTGTGTGGGAACTGAAAGCCAATAAATAAATAATATTAAATGACTCAGAGGTGAAGGTGCCCGGAGGTAGAAGACAAAAGGCCCACACTGCCTGTTGTGAATGGTGGCTGAGGGTGGAGAGGGTTAGCCATAGAGACAGCAAGGCCTTTAAAAACAACAACCCAAACATGTAATAACGTGTGAGAAAATTGGATTGTTTTTGGCAGTGGAGGCAAAATGACCCCTCAGATGACAAATGCGTTATGTAGCATTGGTACCACAGCAGCTACAATCGGGTAATGAAACACAGTTCAACTGTGGAATTAACCATTTGGGTTCCTTACTGCATGATGTCTGAAGACCATGATGGGGAAAGAAGGGAATTTCAGAAGTCTTGGTTGTTTAATTGATCTCTTTCTCTCCTTGGACAGGACAACCGTAATCTTCACCTGGACCGATATTACTTGCACTTAACAGCTCCTATCATCGCTCTGTCTCTCGCACTGGTAAATATGTTTAATGGATCATAACCTGAAAACGTTACTTTTCAGACTGATGAAGCTGCTTGGATGAGCAGTGAAACGTCTCAATCTCTCAAGAAAAAGGAGTCCAGTTGCCATGAATCAACTTCCAGATAACTTCACTTGGATGACTGAGAATCTTCACAGACGTTACTTTTCAAACCTCAGTGGTACCTTGTATAAAGGAATTAATTGGTTCCAAACAAAATTCTGTTAAGCAAATTTCCCTTTGTACAAATTTCCCACAGGAATGCATTGAAAATGGATTAATCCGTAATCGTGACTGGTTTTTCTGTTGTACAAATTCACCCCATAGGCGATTCAGTTAAGCAGTTTCCCACTATCTCCGGAAATTTTTTCCATTAAGTGGATTTTCTGTTAAAACAAACTGCTTGTTATATGAAGGTCCACTGTATAATGCTTATTTAAGGAGCCTGGAGGCACAGTATTCAAAGACTCTGCTCAAGACCTTTGATCCTGACAGGCTCAGATAGCCAGCTTGAGGTTGACTCACCCTTCCCTCCTTCCGGAGTCCATAAAATGAGTACCCAACTCACTGGGCAGCAATGTGTACACTGCACAAATGATGTAAACAATCATAAACCACCCCGGGATTGCTTTAAGATAAGCACTATGTGTTCGTGTGTTGTGTCATTACAGTCATGATCGACTCTTTGTGACTCCATGTCCATGGAGTTTTCTTGGCAGGAATACTGGAGTGGTTTGCTAGTTCCTACTCCAGGCGCTTACAGGACCTGGTATTCCCTGGTGGTCGCCCATCCAAGTACTAACCAGGGCCAACCCTGCTTAGCTTCTGAAATCAGGCGAGATCGGGTGTTAAGCACTATAGGGAGGTATATAAGCAGCACACATTGCTTTTTTAAAAAATAATTCACTCAGGGATTTTCACTGCTGAATGGCAAAAGATGTAGTACTAAAAAGTAACTAATTCTACCTCTTCATACAACCAAAAGAAATGCAGCAATGCATCTTTATTAGTTATTTATAGCATGATTCTGCTCAGCGTAGAAAAAAAAAGAACAGGAAAACGGATATGTCTTTAATAAAATTGAAATAGAAGGGCTTTCAACGGGATTTGAAAACATTTTGCACAGTGCCTGATGCAGAAAATTGGATTCTGTAGATTTTTAATGAGAGCCAGGGGCCCATAATATCCAGTAACAGATCTGGACGAGGAAATTAGGATCCACCCCACGCCTCCAGCTACAAAATCCACTGGATGTTTTATCCCGCCTTATTTATCTGCTGCAGAAAATAAAAACATGGGAGGGGTCACTCTAAACACTTCCAATCTGGGGAAGCATGGGTTCTACCTCATGGACATGCTTCCTGCTAAAGGTGATGCCCGCACTTATCTATGCCTGAATGTCACCCGTTCTAGATAGGCAGATGGGATTATGGGCTAATGTGTTTGAATGGGCTGTGCCATCTCAGTTGTCTCCTCTTTCAATTCTTAATAGGAAGTATTCCGGGATGACTCAGACTTCTGGCTCTGAAAGAGAAATTCCTGCCAGCACAGCTAATGGCGAAGGCTTCTTGGAGTTTTAGACCAAGAACATCTGGAGATCAAAGGTTGGGAACCACCGCTCTAAAGCAAGGGAAAAAATGATGCCCCTTTCCTGCCTGGAACACTGGAGGAAGAGAGATGAAGTTTTCATAAGCAAGTAGAGGAGTATTACAAGCAAGCTGAGGAATGGGGCAGCGATGCCAAACACATCACTCTGTAAGCAATGTTTATTGCAGTATCTACCAAATTTTTCCTTCCAACATTTTGCCGGCTTCTTCCCAAGACTGCCTCTCAGAAAATAAAAACAGAATTATGATTATGAACTGTATTCTTTTAATGTTTCTTTTAATGCTACCAAATCCTGTTTCCTGGATTCCATTGATTCATAGAGTTGGAAGAGACCTCAAGGCCCTCCAGTCCAAACCCCTGCCATGCAGGAACCCCCATCAAAGTACAGCGACCCCCTGCCTATTGTGGGGGTTAGGGACCCGACCCAACCTGCCATAAATGAAAATCTGCAATATGTGGATGCAGGTCGGGTCAGGGGGCCCTAGCTGGGGGCCCTTGTAAATACCACTAGCCTGGCACTGCCCCGAATGGGCCTACAAAGGCCTCCCTGGGCCTTTTGGAGCCCCCAAAAGGGCCTCCCTGTGAACCGGAAGAGACTTCTGGATCACCAAAACTCATTTCTGAGGCCTCCAACAGGCCTAGAAAGGCCCTCGGAGGCCTCAGAAATGATTTTTGGCGATCCAGAAGTAATTTCCGGTAAACCGGGAATGACTCCCGGTTCACAGGGGAGCCATTTTGGGGCTTCCAGAAGGCCCAGGAAGGCCTTCGTAGGCCCATTTGGGGCAAAGCTAGTCCTGGGGTAAGTACAGGAGGCCTGAAACAGACTCCCCCTTATCCCAGGGGGCCTTTTTCATATACTGTGGTGCCGCAATATAGCGGGACCACAGTATATGAACCATGAACGGGCGAGGGACCACTGTACTCCCAACAGATGGCCATCCAGCCTGTGTTTAAAAACTTCCAAAGAAAGAGACGCCACCATCCTCTGTGGCAGCATATTCCACTGCTGGACAGCTCCTCCCGTCATGAAGTTCTTCCTAATGTTTAAATGGAATTTCTTTCCCTGTAGTTTGAAACCATTGCTCTGAGTCCTAGTCTCTGAAGCCATGGAAAAAATAGCCAGCCCCCATCTTCAATATGACAGCTTTTCAAATATTCAAACATGGCTATCATATCCCCTCTCAAGCTTCTTTTTGTAAGGTTAAACATTCACAGCTCTCTAAGCTGCTCCTCGTAAGACATATGTTCCAGACCTTTAACCATCCTGGTTGCCTTCCTCTGGACCCATTCAAGGTTGTCAACATCCTTTTTAAATTGAGGTGCTCAGAACTGGACACAGTACTCCAGGTGGGGTCTGACCAGAGCAGGGTTTGCGTGCCAACTCCTACGTAAGTTCCATTGCTTTCAAATCGGCCTATTTTAATCTAGTTAGCGAGTTACAACTAGAGGAGATCCATTTGGATCATTACAGAGGAGATAAACTATCAAACCACCACTGGGACGAATCTTCAGTAACTTAAACATTAACAATCGGACTTCAGCTACTGTGGTATTTTTTAAGCTGAATCTATTTTTAAATTCATGTTACGTCCCCTTGAGTCACAGATAGGAGCAACAGAAGTTAAAGAAACAAGTAAGCAATAAACAAACAATAACAGTGGATGGCTTTTTCCAAAAGAAAAATGGACAATGCCAGCATGCCGACCCTAATACTCGTAAATCCCATTTTAATAGATGAAGTTATCTCCTGCTAATTGTCAGTAATGAATTATCTTGATCTATGTGACAGAGAGCTACAGATCTTCAAATATGCCAATAGGGGCTCGTGGCTTTTGATGGCTCTCTCTGTAATTACAGCTGAAGGGCAGCCTATCCTGCCGGAGCTTATCCTGTGTCAGTTTAAGCATGATTATTAGGTCAAACCTAATTTTCCACTCCGTTTGCCAAGGCTATGTAAAAACCTGAAGGGAGCCTCTTGGTCCTGAATGTGCCTGAAGCAACTTCTTCTTTAACATCTCGCTCTGTCCGTGCAAGGGAACAGGACAATTGTGCCCAACGGTCCCAGTAGCTCCATGCCTACCCTTCCCTCTTGCTCACCATTCTCTCTAAGGGGAGAAGGGGAAACACAGCTGACTCTTTCCAAAAGAATTTCCCTGCCATCCTACGAGTACAGTGGTACCTCTTAAAACAAATTTAATTTGTTCTAGTTAAAATGTTTTAAGAAAATGTTGCCTTACAAAATGCGGTTTTCCCACAGGAATGCATTGAAAATGGATTAATCTGTTTGGGAGGCTACGGGTTGCTTTTGTTTTATGAACATTTTGTCTTTCGAAATGCATTTCCCCACAGGAATGCATAGAAAATGGATAAATCTGTTCTGGAGTCTATGGGTTGCTTTTTGTTACGAAAAGTTTGTCTTATGCAACGCGATTTCCCATAGGAATACATTGAAAATGGATTGATCTGTTCTGGAGGCTATGGGTCACTTTGTTTTACGAAAAGTTTGTCTTACAAAACACAGTTTCCCATAGGAATGCACTGGGAACAGATGAATCTGTTCCGGAGGCCAAAATAAAGACAAAAATAACCATCCCCCGTCCCCCCGGGTACACACGGAACAGTGTTTGGTCTTGCAAAGAATCCCACAGGGATTTTTTTTTTTGTCATGCAAAGCATGCCTATTCGTAGAATTTTTTTTTCTTCCTACGAATTTTTTGTCTTACGAGGCATTGGCCTTAAGAGGTACCACTGTATCTTTGGACAATCTAGATAGCACTTCTAGAATCCATTAGATCTGCAAGCCAATATTAATGTTTGTTTGAAATACAGTAGGACCCCGGTATCCGCTGGGGATTGGTTCCAGGCCTTCCAGTGGATAATGAAAACCGTGGATAAGAGAGAACACCCAAAAAGCCCCAAATTTCTGTTTTGTGACAGTAGCTTGCTTTACAGCTGCTGTTTTATGATAGTAGCTTGATTTACAGCTGCTGTTTGTGACAGTAGCTTGCTTTGCGGCTGCTGAATTATTTATTTAATTTTTTCCCCTGCCAACCATGGATAACTGAATCAGTGGATAATGAATCAGTTGGATGCAGGGGTCCTACTGTAATATGTGGACTTCAGGGTTCTCGCCTGCCTTATGGAAAGGGCTCGTGGTAAGGTGGCCACTTCCGCCTCACCAGGCAGGAAGATGAGCATCACCCAGAGCACAGGCACGACGGAGGTCAAAGAAGGACATGGATTTGCATGAAAATGCATATGCTAAGGATACATACAGAGGCAAATTTAGAACTGATCTGTATCATTTAATTAAAATGACAATGCACCTCACCAGAGCAGGGAAGATAACGATCTCGCAACCGGGACCTGTCAGAGCAAAGCAGCACTGATGAGATTGTTGTTATGCTCCTGAGAGAATATTGGCCATGGTTACTTGTGCAAGCATGGTTGCACTTCCCCCAAGAGTCATATTTTCCCTTTAATCTTCACTTTACATTTTTAAATGAACCCTGGCCTCTGGCCTTTGGAGTCATTGTTGTTAAAAATTTCACTTTATCGTTCTATTGATGTTAGATGTACTGGAAGACATAGCATTACAGTAAACATTACACTAAACATTCAATGTACTGGAAGACATAGCATTCTGTATCCCAATTGAGAGTCTAGATGCACCTTAAAGATGGACAGATGCACAGTGTCATAGAATCATAGTATCATATAGTTGGAAGAGACTTCAAGGGCCATCCAATCTAACCCCATGCCTGCAGGAACCCCCATTAAAGTACTCCCAACAGATGGTCATCCAGCCTCTGCTTAAAAACCTCAAAAGAAGGAGACTCCACCATCCTCTGTGGCAGCATATTACACTGCTGAACAGCTCTGTCATGAAGTTTTTCCTAATGTTCAAATGGAATCTCTTTTCCTGTAGTTTGAAACCACTGCCCTGTGTCCTAGAGCCTTTTTACACGACCCCTAAGATCCGCTGGCCACTTATTCAGACCAGAGATCTTAGGGGTTTGTCGCTGTTCCTGCGTTCCCACCCCCTCTGCACTCCTGGCTGCTGGCTGCGTGAGGCGAGGGAGAAAAAAAGGAAGAAAAGAATGCCGCTCACCTCTGTTCTGCCGTGCAGGCACTGCATTCAGATCTCTTAAAGGGGCGGAGGGCAAAAAAAGAACAAACAGAAGCAAGGAGAGCCCGGCAGTCACTACGTTATATCCGCATCAGGAATTTTCACCTCCGGAGAGCAGGTATTTGAAAAGTGCGCTGGGATGCGCTTAGGTGGGCGTGGTCACACTTAATTATCGGTAAACTCCGGAGCTGATGGGGAAACAATTTTAAGCTCCGGAGCTGGGAGCCATTTGTGGCGGAGTTTAGGGGTCGTGTACAAATACCCCTAGTCTCTGAAGCCATGCCTTGAGATGTGTGGTTCATGCTGGTTTGTCCTTTGGCCAGCTCCTCTTTCTCAGGGGGAGGTGCCTACTCAGAGCACCGTGCAGCACCCTGGCTCCCCTGCTCCTTCTCTGATAGGTCCTACCTATGAGGGGTTGCCTGCTAAGGGGATTGGGGCTGGGAAGCAGCAAACACCCCTACATCTTTCACAGACTATAGCTTATTTCATCAGGTAGATGAGGTCTTATGTCATGGAGATGGAGGGAAAACCTTAAGGAATTTTTTTAGATTAATAGTAATGATTCTACACGAATAATGTACTATTTCTCTCTCTCTCCCCGCCCCCGCCCCCATGGGTAACCTGGGACTATGTGCCTCTTTCAAGAATCAAACTCCAACCTCTAGCTCCACAGCCAAATAACCAACCTATGAAGCCATATTCAGAGTCAAAACACCCAGAGGTGAAGCCAGTGGTTGGAATTTGATGCCATACTGTGCCTCATGGGAATACCGTCAGCCTGTGTAGCCTTGGGCAAGCTGTACCGACCCAGAGTGCCCCCAGAAGCAGAACTAGTAAATGGCCTCGGATGAGTTCATACTTAGAAAGTCCTGGGAAGGGTTCCCAGAAGGTAGAATCAACTTGAAGATCTAGTATTGATTAATTGATTTATTAAGGTTGCAGTTCCCAGATTCTCACAACCAGCATGCCTACTGGCCATTATTCTATGATTGATTCTGGGAGTTGTAGTCCAAAAAACCCAAACATTTTCTATCCCATATATCTTGTAACACTGGTATATCTGCATGTGTTTGAGCATCATGAAACAGACAGCAGAATTTTTAAGATACTCCTTGTAGCAACAGCAGCCATTAAACTAGTTGCAGGCATCCCAAATACAGTGGTACCTTGTATAAGGGAATTAATTTGCTCCAAAATGAAATTCTGTTAAGCAAAGTTTTCTTTTATACACATTTCCCATAGGAATGCATTGAAAGCAGAGTAATCCCTAATCGTGACCATTTTTATGTTGTATGGATTTGCCCCATAGGCGATTCTGTTAAGCAAATTTCCCCTCTCTCTGGAATTTTTTATGTTGTACAGATTTTATGTTATACAAACCGTTTGTTATTCGAGGGTCCACTGTATATTGAATTTTTATTTTCTGTCAGGAGTAATAATAAACAAAAGCCAATTCAACAGAGCTTCCATTTAAATAACACTAACCGTCCCAAGCTTTTTTTGATCGCCAATTATACTTCATGTGGATTTAGCCATATTGGATTAAATGATCTGTGCTCTGGTTGACATTCTCAGTAAAAGGCTAAAAGTCAATTAAGGAAAACAAAGGCATCCTGGTATGATATTGGGATTCATTCTGCTGACCTTTCCAGGCCTGGCAATAAAAGCTCAAGAATTATCAGCATCCCTCCAGGGATGATGTTGTAACTTCATTATTCACTGTTACTTTCTGATATTTTCAGAGGCAGAAAGAGAATGCATTGGGCTTTTTGCAGGCCATCTAGTGCAGAATTTTGCTCAGTGCAGGGAAATTCCCAAGTGTGGAAATACTATACTGTATTGGACTATGACTCCCAGAATTCAGAACGTTCACGTGGGATTCTGGGAGTTGTCACTGCACAAAATAATTTCTTTATGTTTTGGATAACCCTCAGCAAGATCAACCCCAGCAGGCTGGAACATTTCAAATTGCATTCTGCTAACCATTGAGCAGCTGCCTAGATGCCCTAAGCACATCCGATCTTGCCTGATTTCGGAAGCTAAGCAGGGTCGGCCCTGGTTAGTACTTGGATGGGAGACCACCAGGGAATACCAGGTGCTGTAGGCGCCTGGAGTAGGAACTGACAAACCACTCCAGTATTCCTACCAAGAAAACTCCATGGACTTGGAGTCATGAAGGGTCGGTCACAACTGTAATGATGCAACACACACACGCACACACACACACACACTTGGGAAGAGTCGGTCATGAATGTAATGACACAACACACAACCATTGAGAAGCCCAACATTGTTGTTTCAGATTGGCCATCCAACATGATCTCAGCCCTACCTACACAAGGTTGGGATTGAACTGGCATTTTCTGCATTACACCAAACAAGACTTTTGTTCCATTCTTTGGTCCATTAACAACTTTGATTGGCAGCGCCCACCTCTTAGTACTTGTTGGCGGGTGGGTGGGGGTGAGGTCCATAGCACAGATTGGCCAATGCTCAACAATGCAAGAGAAGGGTTTTCTTCATGCACACCTTCTCAAGGTTCTCGAAAGAAAGAAAGAAAGAAAGAAAGAAAGAAAGAAAGAAAGAAAGAAATGATGGGCCTCTACTTGTGTGTTCCCAGAAACTTCTGGACGATGATTGATGAACAGTAAAATATAGCCCTGGTGTATGCATTTTCTGGACTCTTCCAGTCAATATCTACAAATGCTTCTGCTGGTAAATATTTCAAACTCATTAATGGGGGAGGCAGATTGAAACCTGGTTGATATACTGCAGCCATGAGCCAAG
Source organism: Phrynocephalus versicolor (assembly GCA_023846285.1). NCBI lineage: Eukaryota > Metazoa > Chordata > Lepidosauria > Squamata > Agamidae > Phrynocephalus > Phrynocephalus versicolor. Next base: position 45,192,015 of record JAHTLZ010000007.1, on the reverse strand, counting down.
TCTCCGATGAAAGATTCGGTCCAGCAGAACAAAGATCTGTCCTCGCAACCTAGCAATGCACATCTCCATCTGTCGTCGCCAACAATTAATAATTCATTTTCAGACCTCCTTCAGGATTTGCAGATGCACGTAAATTGGCGCGCACCAACCTCCATTACCAAAGTGAGTTAAGTATTCATCAAGAGTCAAAGCCATCTCTCAGCTTCTATTAATATCAACACCCTCTCTCTCTCTTACTTTGTTACAGTGAGCAATTTTTCTTTTTAAAAAAGTAAGAAAATGAAAATAGCATTGGAGCGAGTTGCTTAAGAATTGCGCTTCACAAGGGGTTACAGGCATCACTCCCCTGTTACAGCAGCTCCAACGGTTGCCCATCCAGTTGCAGGCACAATTCAAAGACCTGGTTTTAACATATTCTAAAGGGCTCGGGTCCAAGCTATCTGCTTTTATGAGTCTGCTCAGATGCTGAGATCACGAAGAAAGGTCTTTTCTAATTTTTTTGGTGGGGACACAGGAACGGGCTTTTTCTGTCGCTGTTCCCAGACTCTGGAACTTTTTCCCACAAGAGGTCAGGCTGGCCCCGTCTTTGCTCTCCCACCACAAGCAAAGACCTTTCTCTGCAGGGCAGGCTTTCCCTTAGGGCAGTGGTGCCCAAACTTCAGCCCTCCAGATGTTTTGCACCACAACTCCCACTGTCATGGGCAATACAAGCTTGGAATTCTGGGAGTTGTGGTCCAAGACATCTTGAGGGCCGAAGTTTAGACACCCCTGCCTTAGGGACTGGCTGTATGACAGGATTTTTAAAATGGATTGTTGTGCCTTACTGCTTTAAATGTCCTTTTGGTGTTCGATACATTCTAGCATTTGCATTGCTTTTGAATGTGCTTTCGGTGTTGATTTTGTTTCTGATTTTTAGTGAGGTATTTGCTTGATTCTTTAAAAAGATTTGTATATTTATTGTTTCTTGATGGAGTCTTAGTCAAACAGTTGGGATGAGGCTTAGAGGACATTTCATGAGAGGGAAAACCCTCCTGATGAACTCTAGCTAAATCCACATGTTGCAGACATTGTAATCCCTCTAAACCAGCTTGGGTAAATTTTGTTTACCTATTTACTATTTAGCTCAAGCCTCATTTACCTTTCATTTACTCAGCTTGTTTACTCATTCTGACTCTACTCTGTTCATCTTTCATTTATTTACTCTTGGTTACTGGGCTAATTCCGTTTACTTTTCATTTCCCTTTACCTATTCTTATCTACTCCTCATTTGCTCACCTTCCATCTGTAAAAAGTAAGGTCATGTGTTATTGTAATCAATAACTGTGCAAGGCATGCTCTGTTCATGAGACGACTGCCTATGGTTCACCCAACCAGCATGTGCCACCTTTACTTCTGGAACTTTTGTAACCAATCACTGATGTTGTGCATACCCTTGGATGTAATAAAAGGTGCCAATGGCAAGGGGTGTGATCGCTCCGCTGGCCGGACAACTATATATAAAAACATTTATCTCTATCTATCTATCTATCTGCACCAATACAGCATATATTGCTGCATATTTGGTGATTGCTTTAAACCACCCAGAGTTTCTCTCAGAAGACAGGCAGTATACAAATGTATAAATAAATAAATAAATAAATAAATAAATAAGCCTCACCTGTCCCAAGAAGCAAAAATCATTAAACTGCAATTGTCCTACGTTGAATACATCATGAAAAGACAAGGCTTGCCTGGAAAGACAATCATGCTGGGGAAAGTTGAAGCAAGTAGGAACAGAGAAAAGCCAAATAGGACATGGATTGGCTGAACAAAGGAAATCATGGTTTTGGATTTGCAAGAGTGAGCAGGCTTCTTCATGACAGGACATATTGACAGTAAGCCATAGCGTTGCCATAAGTCAGAAGAGGCTTGACGGCACATAACAACAATGGCTGCAAAAACCAGATGCTGGAGACCACAGGAGAGCTTGTCTCTTCACATTCTTTCATGTTGCACTTACATCTTTAGATCTAATTTTGAAATTCCCACACGAATTTGGATGGCCTCTGTGGGGTAACCAGGTATGACACCAGATAAATGTTTGGTGTGAAAGTAATGTTGGGAGCTGCTTCATAAAACCAAGTCAGATGCTTGAGGCTTGAATCCCAGTATGGATGACATTCAGTGGATCTCCAGGAGTTTTGGCCATCTCCTCTGTCGCCACTGGGGAATCAACCCAGGCATGTTCTGTGTACAAAATAAATGCTTTACCATAGACCCATGCCAGGAAAGCTCTTCCCATGATTTTAAGACACGTGTGTGCAAAATGTCTCCTTAAATTCACCAGCCTAACTGTCAGGAATCTTCCTCTCAGTCTTTCCACTGGGAAGGAACTCAAACATTCTCTGGAGAGAGGAAGTGAGGCTCATCAGTAATTGACAGTTGTGAGTTTTTCGGGCTGTTTGGCCGTGTTCTGGAAGTTCTTCTTCCTGACGTTTCACCAGACTCTATGGCTGGCATCTTCAGAGGGCAAGGAGCCCAGGGAACGAGGGAACAGAGCACAGAGAGAACTCCTAGTTTCCTGAGCTCCTTGCCCTCTGAAGATACTGGCCACAGAGTCTGGAGAAACGTCAGGAAGAAAAACTTCCAGAACATAGCCAAACAGCCCGAAAGACTCACAGCTATTGGATCCTGGCCGTGAAAGCCTTTGAGAATACTTATCGGTAATGATAGTAGGATCGCTTCCTCCTCTTTTTCCTATGTGTTGAGAGCTTGCCCCCTAACTCATATGCTGCAGAATGCCGCCACCATTATCTGGTCCTATCTTGGCTGCGTTTCCGCAAGCAGCCAACGACCTTTCCCTCAGCGACTGGCTGCCTGAATGAGGTTTTTAAACAGCCTGTTATACATGACTGCTCTGAATGTGTTTTAGTATTGCTTTTATTTAACATCTCTCAGAGTGGCATTTGTTTGTTTTAAACATTTGTATCATTGTTTTCAGCTGTTAAATATTGTCTTTTAATCATGGAAGCAGCCTTGGGTCCTTTTTTGAGGAGAAAGGCAAAGTAATAAACAAACAAACAAACACCATCGTATAACTGTAGAGCTGGAAGTGTCCCTCTGGGTTATATAAAGTCCAGCATCTCTCAAGAAGGCATTGTGGTCAGTCCAACACCCCACCTCTGGCTCTACAGGCAGATACCTAAACCTAGTGTGGTTTTGGAATACTTCCCTCCTTCCCTCCCTCCTTCCTTCCTTCCTTCCTTCCATGTGTTGGTAAGCTCAAGGATTGACTACTGCAATGCCATCTACACGGGGCTGCCCTTGAAGACAATTTGGAAGCAGCAGCAAGTGTAATATGCAGCCGCCAAGTTGAACTTTAATATATCCAAATTTGACTATATTTCACCCTACCTATGTGCAACCTGCATAATTAAATTGTAAACCACCCAGAAGGTGCTTGAATTGCTATGGGGCAGTATATAAGCAGAGCACTTTGCTGCCTCCACTGGCTGACAGTATGTTTCTGGGCCAAATGCAAGGTTCTGACTCTAACTTATAAAATTCCGTACGATCTAGAACTTTGCTTCTTCTAATCCCACCCACACCTCCCAATCCATCATACTCCCATCCCACCCACACCTCCCAATCCTTGATGCTGCAGGTAGTCACTCCAAGAGAAGTCATCAGTTAGAAGCCAGCCTTCCTGGAAGTGGCTGTTTTGCTCTGGAACTCCCTGAAAGCACTATTTGGGTGGTTTACAAGTAATTGTGCAGACTACATCTTGTTCAGCCCATTGGGTACTTATTTTACAACACAACTTGAAGTCGGAGACGGCAGCACATATACTAAAATTGGAAAATTGGGTACTCATTTTAACGACCTCAGAACATTTTGCTTTTTGCTTTGTTTTGTAAGTTTAGCTTGGAGAATCACAGAATTATAGATGTGTAAAGCTAGAAAAATACCAAGGGTCATATGATCCACCCTCTCCCAATGCAGGAAAAACACAGATACTCCATCCCTAATAGATAAAGTGCACTGCTCATCCAACATCTGTTCAACAACTTTCAATGAAGGAGAATTAACTAATTTCTGAATCAAGTTGTTCCACTTTTAGACACCTCTTACTATTGGGAGGTTCTTCCTAATGCTCAGTGTAACGGATTTTTGAAGTAGAGAAGTCTTTCTCTAGGCCAAATGTAAACAATGCCAATATAAAGTGCAGTTTTGTTTCAAGAAGTTAAGGCTTATCTCAGTGCATATGTAAACATTGTCCTAAGTCACATTCCAGCCAGAAGCAAGTGAAACCTGATTGGTCCAAGAAGCAACATGTGACTGTTTTCCCATACTGTGAGCAGAGAAGACGGGACTCTTTTTTTTGAATGAATTTTATGGCTGAAGGATGAACTAAAGCTTCGAGATGTAGGTTAGAAATTAGGTAGCGAGGCTTTTTTGCCTCATAGTTAGGGAAGGAACCATGCTTTGTTATGCTGAAGTAAGACTTATAATCCTGAGTAAACCGAGATACTTCAAGGGCCAGATGCAGGGAAGTGCTATCAGGAGACAGATATTATTATTATTTATTTATTAACAAGATTTTTTAGCCACCCCACTACCAAGAGGTCTCTGGGCAGCATACAAGTATTAAAAACTATAAAACAATAAAATTATTAAAACTATAAAATACAATACAATTAAAGCAACATACAGTACCAATTATAGATTATACAACTCTGCTGCTTATGTGTCCAACTGAGTAATCTAATTAAAATTCTGGGCAAACAGGAAAGTCTTTGCCCGGCGCCGAAAAGTGTTGGCACCAGGCGGATCTCCGTAGGGAGGGCATTCCAGAGTTGGGGGGCAACCGCCGAGAAGGCCCTGCTTCGACATGCCACCCCCCTTATATCTAGTCTCATGAGCTCCCAAACGCATCTGGTGGGGCCACTGTGAGATACAGGAAGCTGGACGAGATGGGCCATGGGCCTGATCCAGCATGACTCTTCTTATGTTCTTATGTAATTCCTCTTGCTAAATAAATGCCTTTATATTTTATTGGTGCTTTGGAAGTCATTTTGGAAGCAGTACAGCAGACAGGTGGGGAGACAATCGTCAAGTGAAATGCATAAAGAAATTGACCCCCATGGGCTTCAATCTCCAGGTTCCTGCATTAATTGGCTGCAGTTAATTTATTCCAGAGGGCACCTGGGTAGAGATTAATTAGCCCATTCCATTATACCCAGTTAAAATCCCCTTGTAATTTGAGTGCAGAAATCTAGATCCCACATTCAGGAGCAGCAAAAAATGGGCCTGGCAGCTACCAAAACACCTCTCAATCATCTGTCAGTCATCTATTCTCCAGGCTAAACATACCCACGATCTTCAACTATTCCACTTAGAGCTTGGCCTTCTCATTTTTAACATCCAGATAATCTTCCTCAGGACACAGTCCAGCTTCTCCATGTACCTTTTAAATTGCAATGCCCAGAACCCAAGGAGAGAGAAAGACACACTTATTTTGTTCTTGCAAATGAGAAGGGAATGGCTTTCATTTCACTCAACAAGATTATGAATTAGGCAAACGATTATCAGAAAGGTGGTGGAGGAGGGTTGGTTAAAAAAACTTGTATTTTGGGTCAAAATCTTGCATTTTGCTCAAATTGCAAGAGTGGTTGGGTATATTTGCACAAATCCGTTTCATAAGAACATAAGAACAGCCTTGCTGGAACAGGCCACAGCCCATCCAGTCTGGCATTCTGTCTCATGCAGTATTTATTTATTTATTTGTTTGTTGTATTTATATACCGCACCTTCTTCCAAACTTAATTTGTCTTCACCTAATTATGATCCCCTGCAAATGACATTGAGAGATATCCTGCCTATCTCTCCAACTCGGAGGTCGTTCTTAGGCATCCATAATGATAGCCGTTGATACCCTTGTTCTCCATGTACTTCTCTAATCCTTTCTTAAAGCTGTCAAGGCTGACAGCTGTCACCACTTCTTCATCCCCCACCCAGTGATGTTTACCCCACCCCTGTGTTGTTAAGGGAAAATCCTGTGTTTTCACTCATTTCAAGAAATGAAACGTCTAAACAATAGTTGACCATTTTCAAACAAGGTGTTACCCAGACCTGGATACAATACTTCATGTGGGGCCATAGAGAAGCAGAATAGAATAGTACTATTGTTTCTCAGGATCTGGACACTAGGCTTCTATTGATGCAATCTAGATTTGCATTAACTTCACTTTCCATACCATTGATTTATGTTTGTGAAGATTCTCGGTCATTCAGGAGAATTTATCTGGAAGTTGAGTCATGGCAACTGGAATTTCTTTTCTTGAGAGATTGAAACATTTTCTGCTCATCCAAGCAGCTTTGTAAGTCTGAGGAGGGTTAGTGGTGAGTCCTCCATTTTATAGTTTACCTTGATTTCACATTGCCGTGGTCTGAATAGGCACATAATTTGGACAATGGCCTGATTAGGTTCAGGTTGACAATAGCCTGAATAGATTCATAGGGGACCATGATCTGAATAGGCTCATTAGGTGGATAATGGCCTAGGGTGCATGAAAGTCCCACCTATGTAAACTTTCCCAACACCCATTAAGTATGGTGAAGTGCTTCTGACTTATGTTCAGCTTGTGGTCTGCAAAACCTATGCATACTTTTCATACACAATACTTCCAGGTCAGCTGTCACCTATTCTATATTTGTGAATATGAATTCTAAAATTAGATCTTTATAGTTATCTCCAGGGCAATTCAAATTGCTTGTTTTGGCCAGATCTCCAGTCTCCTGAATCTATCCTCTGAGGTATTAGATTTCCTCTTAATACGTAAGTTGTCATTTACAGATTTGATTAACATTTCCTCCACACCTTCAGTCTAACCCTACATAAAGATGGACCAGGTCAGAAACTGCAGTACTACACTTGTCCTGTTTTTCAGCAAGTCAACTGATGAGTATTCATTGTTGAAAGCTCTGCTGAATTGAAGATAGACTACATCCATGACATTTCCTTAGTCTACCAAAGTTGTGAAAAGAGAATTTTGACCTAAGAGAAGATGAAGGGAAGCCATGAGAACTGTGATCCCAAATAAGACAAGGAAGATCGCTGTTGTGCTAGACAAAACTGTTCTGGAACACAGACTGTTTGGCTAGCACAAACTCACAATAGCTATCAGATCCTGGCCTTGAAAGCTTTGGAGAAGAAGAATTCAAAGGAAAGGACTAGAACAGGGGTGCCCAAACTTTTTGTAAGGAGGGCCAGATTTAGTGGCTGAGAATGTGTCAGGGGCCGGTTGCTCCCCAACCCTGCCCCCCACTGCAAGCCCCACCCACTTTCTTTTAAAAAAACATGGGGTGAAGGAGGGGGAGGGAGGGGTGGGCCAGCCAGCCACGGGCCACTCAGAATGGCCTGGCGGGCCGGATTTGGCCCCTGGGCCAGACTTTGGGCAGGCCTGGACTAGAATGAATGGACAGAAACCAGTTTTTTTTTCATCTACAAGTAGATGAATGCTAAAGGTCTATGTACTTTATATCTAATTGTTTCCATATGCTAGAGATGGGGCAAAGAATTATTGGAGAATATGTACAAATTCAAGGCCTGTGGTGCTAGTGACACCATTTCATTGATCAGAAAAAAGGCTGAAAGACAATCTTCGGGCAAATTTCAGGTCACACAATGCAACCAGACAACCAACTGTTGCACATGAAAAGAGGTCTAAGATCTCATCCAGTTTAGACTGAGGCTCCCTGCTCAAATCCCTGATTTAAGGCAGTATGGTGGATTTTCAAGGAGAGAGGACATGGGGGTTAAATCTAATTATAAAACCAAATTATTCTTCCATCCTTCAAGCAAACATAAAACACTGTTTCTTTATAGACGATACATAAGCTCTAGGAACATGTTTGTATGTACCTATGCATGTAGCTGACTTAACCCTTGATATAATAACCTCAATTGGGTGCGTTAAATAATTATATAAAACTGAATTAAAGAAATGTCTATCAATAAAATTAATTAATTAATTCAAATAATTATGTCAGTATCAATACAATCAATGATTAAAATAAAATTATTCGGGTGTAATAAAAAAGTAGCAGGTGATTTTTGCCCCAAATCAAGCTTCTATGTTTCTGTAGGCACACAAACCTCAGTGACTTTTAACAATGACCACGGTCATACCTGGGTTTCCTTCGTATTTAAATTTCCTGCATATTTTTTTTTTGGGGGGGGAGGGGTCATGTAGTTTTTAATGAGCATTTGGTGTCCTCTCCTCTGTGTCGTACCTTCCTATTCTGGTTCTGTCCTAACCTGTGTACTACACATTTTGTCCTACTTTCCGGCTCCAGCTTTCAAGGCTCCGTCTTTTAAGCCGGGTAGAAAGGGGAGAAACTGGATTTACTGTGTATTTTCAGTGTCCTGTTGTTGCAACAGAAGCAAACAAGTAAGCATTTTCGAGTGAAGGTTCTAAATCCAGCCCCTGGTGGTAGTTTAGGAAACTTTGCTGAAACTGCTGTTCGAGGGGCGTGGTCGGCCGGGAGCAGAATTTGCTTCTCTTGCTGGTTAGCACGCAATCTTTTACTGTGTAGTTCGCTGATGGGAAACTATGCAGAAAACGCAGGTACGACTGCAGTTAATGTTCCTAAAGCCCTATTTTGTAGAGGCTTCAACATTAAGGACTTGATCAAAATGTACTGTGTGTATTGGTGAGCGAGAGCCTACCAATGTTATTGGTAACGGACTTCCTTCTGCCCTTCAAGAAGACCCCAAGCTATGTTGGTGACTAGGCTGTTTTACTGCTCCATAATGTTTTCCTTCAAACACACTGACAGATGTGGATAACTTTGGCCTACTTAATATCAGATCTACCTCCTCCTATGTTCCCCCCTCTCAAAACAAATGGCACAAAGAACAGAAAGTGATGGCATTTTATTCCCTAAAAGAGCAATGCACGGTTTTCAATAACAATGTGCCCGCTGGGTGATGCTGCCATTTTATGCCTCTTCTTAATAAATCGACATCTGTCTAGGGAGAAGTAAGTCGTCTCATTCTAAGCAGAATGCATCAGAAACCGTTATCCGGGAGTGCAGTACGTGACCACTCAGCAGAGAACAAGAGGAGACAACGGACCATATCATTCAAGCTTTGAAAACAACCAAGCAAACAGACAGCAATGCCTGCTAATGAGTTCCAGTGGATGGTCGGTTGCTAATTCCGAAACAGAGTCGTGTTTTCAAAGGACCAAAGGACGGAATAATCAGAAAATGTGATCCACCAGATAGGGAAAGGGAGAGAAAAGAAGAAGAAAAATGTTTTAGGCAAGCTTTATAAATCTCAGCCAGGTATTCCAAGCCTGAGCTGTATCTCTGCCTTTTATCTCACTTGTATCAGGGCTTTTCTATCTTCCTCCTCCAAGTGAATCAATTGAGGTTCTTCTGGTTGCAACCCTCTCCTCCCTCCTTTGAGCTGTTCATACTGATCTGTTTGTGTTTTGTCTAGCACAAACGGATGATAATTAGCTGTATTTTGGTCTTGATAAGAACTGGTCAGAGAAAAAGAACGACAGCCTGGTAGCAGTTTGGGGCAGATGCCCTGAAGCTGTTGTGAAAACAGGACTCACAACTAGCTTTCCTCAGACTGACAAAATGGTCTTAAACCAAGTTACTCTTAAACCAAGGTATTACTGTATGCTCATTTGAACCAGTGGAACTTATAGATGCATTGACTCATCAGTGCACCAACTGTAGTGAGACCTACCATGTTAAACAACAAAGTTTTGGCCAATGAACTGTTGACAGTCCTATGTGCTCTTAGGGATGATGACTCAGCCTTACAGGTGGGCATGAAACAGAAAATCGATGGTTCGGGTTCTTCTGTTTTGGGCCCACCCTTGGTTTTGTTCGGTTCAGGTTTGTACAATTTTTTTTTTGTAGCCAATATGCCTGGCTGGCCATTGAAGATGTGAATATTTTCTGCAGTATCCAGATGGTGTAAGGCTTGTTTCTGTATATCTAGTGACAGAATCCATAACTTCATATATTTGTGTCCAAGCTATCCTGAGATCCTCTGATATAGGGCAGCAAATAAACAAAGCTGCTGCATTACCAGCACCCACCTATAGCAATGCTTCCCAGAAGAGATGGGCAAAGGACCTTGGTTTGGTCTTCCACACAGGTGCCCTATGTTCCTTTTCCCCCATATCACTGGCTAGATTCCCCCCTCACCATCCAGCAACTGCTCCCCTCCTCCCCTCCTCCTCTTTGGCTAATCCCCTGCAGGAGCACGGGCTTCCCTGCCCCGTCCCCTTGGCTGGTCACCAACTCAGGCTGCTGAGTAGGTCATTGATTGGGGAGGGAGGAGAAGGGAATGCATGGCACTCGTGCTGCCATGTGTATGAACTGACACAAACCTCCGAACTGGGGTTCGTGCCCATCTAATTCCCAACATCAGGTCCTCACGTGTTCTTGGACTAGCACCCCCAGAAAGCTTCAGCACTAGTTGTGCTGGCAAGTAGAGATGGGCACGAATAAAAAAAATGGCATTTCGTTTGTTGTTTGTCGTTTGGAGGGTCCGTTTCGGTTCGTTTCCATTTTTCGTGAATTTTTGCAAAAACTTCATTTTCGTTTTTGTTCGTTTCGTTACCATTTTGTTACCATTTATTTCATTTTTTTTGTGATTTTTTAGGATTTTAAGCAATTCACTCATATTGCAGTAAAGGAAACGAAACGCATGACAAAATTTCCGGTGTCTCTGTTCGTTTTGTTTCATTTTAGAGACAAAATTCGTTTGCCGTTTCATTGCATAACTAAACGAAAAAACGGAAACGGAAATGAAAAATTGTTCGTTTCATGCCCATCTCTACTGGCAAGGATTTCTAGGGTCCAAGAACACCTGGGGACCCAAGGTAGGGAACCACTGATCTATAGCTTCCATCCGTAGAGAAGAATTGCCAGACAACACAGGGTGTATCTGTTTCTTTCTCCTCTTACGAGCCCTTCTAACCTGATGAGCAATTATGTGACTGAACTGAACTTGGCGTGCATTCTTTCCTTTCCTTGGGGCACCAGCATGGCGAGGCAGACCCCATCTCATGGAAGAGCACCTGACTGAGTGTTTTGCTCTTTAAGCTCTGTTGGATACCTACATTTCAGTAGGCCAGAGTGTCTCCAGAGAAAACAGTATCGTCAGACATTATATATGCCCAAATGCCATTTACAAAAGGTTACTCGGGCATCAGGTTTACGTATCTAGAAGAAAAAACAGAGAAACTTAACAGAGAACTAGAGGCAGAGAGATAATTTGACACCAGTCTCACATTTCTTCCTCTCCACTGACCTCTAACTGTCCCCTGGTAAAAACAATTCAATGTGAAGTGGGAAACCGGCGTACAGGCTGTTCTGCTTCAAACAGCAATTGTAGTGTTGCACTTTGGAAAAGTTAACTTTTGGTTTATTTTCCAATCTGCATAGTGATTGGCTTCCTCTGTCTGAATAATGAGCGATACCCATGGTACTGGAGTGAAGCATTAAACCACATCCCCGAAGCCTGCCTGTGTCTAGTTTTAAACTCACTTTAAGAGGACATCTGGCAAACTTTTCTATGATTTTTTGGGGGGACATACATTTATATTTTTCTGCGCTGTTCATTATGGAATTTTAATCCATAAGAGCTTTATTATTATTATCAAATTATCACATGGCAGACAAGATAACTACACTGGATTTTGTATTACCAATCACTAGTTGAATGCTTCCCAAGCATTTAGAACTATGTGATGTATTGGCGAATTATGCAAGCAGAGCCCAGTAAGGTGGCTTTCTGCTGCTGACTGATGGTGACTTTGTCAAC
>JAHTLZ010000007.1:45147787-45180169 GCA_023846285.1 Phrynocephalus versicolor | reverse complement strand
AGTAGTAGTAGTAGTAGTAGTAGTAGTAGTAGTAGTAGTAGTACTGACCTAATAATGGTGCTGCATTATTCCATGTTTGCATTGTGCAATGACTGCATAGCTTTTTCTTTTTCTTTCTTAAAACAGTTTGGAGATAGCGTGAAATGAAATTTTCTCTGCGTGGAAAATACTATGGTGTTGTAGGTGGAGGAAATCTCCTTTTATCCAGCTGTGCTAGAAAAGGATGTCCAGATTATGCTTGGTTGTTTTTAATTTCTAGTTTAGGACTCTTCCAGAAACAGTTCCACTACCTTCTAGTTCCTGGTTCATCCACAATCCTTGGGAAGGAGCTAAGAGATTATTGTCAGGACTCTTGCTCAAATTTTACCAGTAAAGGCCCATCTCAGAAGACTGTCTCTCTGTAAGAAATGTTTAACGACTATGTAACAAATCTGTTTCCTTGGCAGAGCTTTTAATCCCTCCCACCGTATTGATCGACTGAAAATAAAAAGCTTCAGACTAGAAAATTTTGAGCATAAAATGGTCTGAGTATCTGGGAACACACTCAGGTCATCATGAGCAGAGTCTTCAATGCAATACTGCAGTTCAACCACTGAGCCATGAGGCTCCTCACCAGAGTGCTAAACTCTGGCCCTCGGAGCAAAATGAAAGAGAAAAACAAGGAGGGGACAAAAACCCCCAGATATTTTGTCGCTGGACGCGCATAGAAAAGCTGTACCCATTTGGATATAGAGATGGGCACGACTTAGCGGTATTTTCGTTTTCGTTTTCGTTTTTCGTTTTCGTTACGGAAACGAAACGAAAACGAAAATCAGCACCAACCTGGACCGAAAACGGAAACGAAACGACTAATTTCGAGCCAATTTTCGTTTTTCGTTACTGGAAAAGCACTCAATTGAGCTAAATGGGGAGAAACGAAAAATTTTTCGTTTTCGTTTTTGTTTTTTCGTTTTCGTTACGTAACGAAACGAAAACGAAAAATTTTGAAATTAGCCCACGAAAACGGAAACGAAACGACTCAGACCCTAGCCGAAAACGAAAACGAAAATGAAACTTTTTTTCTGAGTCGTGCCCATCTCTATTTGGATATTTCGAGAGGGGAACGACTAACTTCAGTGACCAATCAGATACATTTTGGAGAACCAATGTTTCCTTTGGAAAACCCTTCCGAAATGGAACAACCTGTCTATTTCTATTTTGCTTTGCTTACCATTATTATTGGTTCATTTTGTCCCATTTTTGCATTAATTCACATTTGTGAACAAAAAGAATCCCTGCATTTGAACTCAAAAAGCATACCTAGTGGATGCTATTTTTTATTTTTGTGAGGACCTCACTATGCTACTCCTCTCAGTTGTATTGTTTTTCTTCCAGCTACAAGGTTTCTCTAAATCCATTTTAACAGAGTTTTAAAGGTATAATGAAGGTGGCAACAGTACTCTATCTAGGATGGATAGACTGGAGTGTGAAATTTGACTTTGTCCACCCAGCCCGGAATTAAGAGACAAGACACGTTTGTGGGGTTTAAAATAGGGCCACAATTTTATTGATCTTAATTATATTTCCACGTGGCTCTGACTTTGTAAGGTTATTGTGACAGGGCAGCCCTCGCAAATCATTTTGGGCCAGGATCATGAATCATCTGGATGTGTCCTATGTAATAAACCTGTATACAGTGGTACCTCGACTTACGAATTTAATCCATTCCAAATGCATGCTCTTAAGTCAAACTACTCTTAAGTCGGGGTACCTATCTAAAAATTTGAAAAAAATAAGTTAAAAAATGAAAAAATGAAAAAAATACTTGTAAGTATAGCAGGCCATATCTAAAATTTGTAAGGCGGCAGTTAAAATGTCAACAGTTTTCAGCTCTTAAGTTGAATTGCTCTTAAGTCGAGCTGCTCTTAAGCCTGGGTACCACTGTATCTGCAAGAGGGATCAAGTGCTGTTGATGTACTAACTGTAATTTTACCTACTTATCTCCCCAGGTGATATAGCCACTTGCACTGACTGCCAATTGTGACCATGTTTATGAGCACAGGGAACCCCTCTGTGAAGAGAATGGGATGGGCGGAAACAAGCCACCGTTCCAGGCCTATCGGAGCGGTGACCAAAAATTCCCATCCGGCCCATATGTGACCAGCTAATCACACCTGGGAAACAAAGAGGCTGGACCCCCTCTGTGCGGGACCTTAAGAGGGGTCTCTGATCGCTGGCCACGTGACCTGTAATTGGACCCCTTCATGGGTCAACCTAGCTGTAGGCAGTTATCCCTGACCGCCAGCCCCTTCTCAAAATGCCACGTAATGGGTGGGTGGACAATTGAGCCCCTCCGGACACGGGTCTGTAGGAGCCGCCTTTTGGGGGACTTATAATGACCAGAATTTTCCGACCAACTTCTCACATATGTTGGAAGCAACTTGGCCATAAAAAAACCAAACAAAATATTGTTTTCTTTCTTTGCTTTTTCCAAAAAAGAATGCGCAGAAAAGGAGGAAGGAGATCCTTCCATCACTTAGCCAAGCGCCCTGTACTCTTTAGAGAATCTATGGTGTAGTGAACGAGGCAGGAGGCTTACTGAAGGAACAAAGCCCGTCCTTCTGAAAGTGGTTGCAACACTCCGGAAGCTGCTAAGAAGTAGCAGCAAACCGAGTACTCAAGAGATAGAGAAAACCTTTTCTGCTCCTTCAAATGTCTAAGTACTTTCCATCCTCAATATGAAGAAAATTGTGAAGCTGGGCTGCCAACCTGAAAATCCCTGCTCCCTAATTGGAAGATGCTCTTTTGGGACTAGGATTAAGCACATAGTTTAATTAGGTGCAGCCTCTCGGGCGATCTGGTGCGGCTCAGTCCCAAGAGCGATTTACTTTCCTAAGTAAGCAAAGAGACACACTTTTTATTTCATTGACAAAATGTTCGGAGGTCTCTTAAACCCATTCTTTAAGAAAACCAACGGGTCTTTTGAACCCATTTTATGATCCACCACACTGGGGGAATGTGCAGTGTTAATTGCAGACCCGTTTAAAAAGCTGAAAGATAGTTAGGTCATTAAGCTTAAAAAGGTATGGCTTCGCCCGGGCCCCTAATTAGGCCAAATTCAACATAGTGATTTGCCATCTGCTGACAAATCATTTCAGCCTCCATGGCTAAAGCTATCCCTTTGGTTACATAATCTGATTTCAGCTAGTGCATAGGAAGCTGCTGTGCTGACAGTGGCGTCAGAACAGGTTCAAACACCACCTCTAATGAGTTATGGTAGACGTATTTGAAGAAATGAGAAGAGTGCACTTCCAAAATCATGTTACAACATTACATTAAAGCAACCAGAGAACGTGAGCAGTTAAAAAGAGAGTAAAATTCTGTGTTAAGTTATGAGTGATGGAACCTAACAGTGAGAAGATAGTGTCAATGCAATCACAAAGTCTATAAATACAATGTCTATGTGATCATGTATGCTAGATTCATATAAAATCATAGAATCATAGAGTTGGAAGAGACCTCAGGGCTATCTAGTCCAATCCCCTGCCATGCAGGAACCCCCATCACAGGACTCCCGACAGATGGCCATCCAGCCTTTGCTTAAAAACCTCCAAAAAAGGAGACTCCACCACCCTCTGTGGCAGCATATTCCATTTCTGAACACCTCCAACTGTCATGAAATTCTTCCTATGTTTAAACTGAATCTCTTTTCCTGTAGTTTGAGACCATTGCCCTGAGTCCTAGTCTCTGAAGCCATGGAAAACAAACCAGTCCCTTCTTCAATGTGACATCCTTTCAAATACAGTACTTAAATATAGCTATCATATCCCCTCTCAGTATTTTTTTTTTGGTAAGGCTAAGCATTCCCAGCTCCCTAAGCTGCTCCTTGTAAGACATTTCTTGCAGACCCTCAATCATCTTGGTAGCCTTCCTCCAGACCCGTTGATTATCAACATCCTTTTTAAATTGAGGTGCACAGAACTGAACACAGTACTCCAGAATAGAGTGGTAGTATCACTTCCATTGATCTAGACCAGTGGTTCTCAACCTTGGATCCCCACAGGTTTTTGGACTACAACTACCTAAAGTCTTCAGCATTAGCTAAGCTGGCCAGGATTTCTGGGAGTTGTAGTACAAGAACATCCAGGGACCCAAGGTTGTGAACCACTGATTGAGACACTATGCTTCTGTTGATGCAACCAAGAATCATGTTGGCTTTCTTGGCCGCCGCATCACACTGCTGACTCATGTTCAATTTGTGGTCCACCAAGACTCCCAGATCCCTTTCACAGGTACTATTTGCCAGCCAGATATCTCCCATCCTATATCTGTGCAATTCATTCTTTTTACCTAGATGCACCACTCTACATTTCCCTCTGTTGAAACCCATTCCATTAGTCTTGACCCAGGACTCTCATCTGTCAAGTTCCTTTTGGATTTTCATCCTATCCTCTAGGTAATTATCAACCCCACCCAATTTGGTATCATCTGCAAATTGGGTTAGCCTACTCTCTATTCCTTCCTCTAAGTCATTAATAAAGATATTAAATAACACTGGACCCAGAACAGAACCCTGGGGCAGCCCACTGGTCACGTCTCCCCAAGCTGAAGAGAAGCCGTTAATGATCACCCTTTGGGTGCAATCAGTCATCCAATTACAAATCCACCTAACTGTGGCACTATCTATCCCACATTCTATTGACTTCTTTGCAAGTATACCATGGGGAACCTTATAGAAGACCTTACTAGAAATCTAGATAAACAATATCCACAGTGTTCCCCTCATCCACCAGGCCTGTAATTCTATCAAAGTAATAGATCAAATTGGTCTGGCATGACTTCTTTCTAAGAAATCCGTGTTGACTTCTCATAATGAGAGCATTGCTAGTTAAACAATTACAGACTATCTGCTGCTTAATAATTTGTTCTAGGATCTTGCCAGGAATTGAAGTCAAGCTGACTGGGTGGTAATTATTTGGGTCCTCTTTTTTCCCCCTTTTGAAGACATGGACAATATTCACCCTCCTCCAATTGATGGGGACATCCCCTGTTCTCCAGGACTTCTCAAATATTATTGCCAATGGTTCTAAAATTACCTCTGCCAGTTCTTTCACTATCCTTGAGTTTAATTAATCTGGCCCAGGAGACTTAAATTCATTTAATGTTTCCAGGTGTTCCTGTACTACCTCTCTACCTATTCTATGTTGCAATTCCCATCCTACATCATATACTCTTTCTGCCAAGGGAACTGTTTTTTCCTTTTTGGAGAAAACTGAGGCAAAGAAGTTGTCGAGTAGTTCTGCCTTTTCCTTGTCTCCTGTTAGTAATTGGTTATCATTGCCACACAGAGAACCTATCATTTCCTTATTTTTCCTTTTGCTGTGGACATGACTAAAGAAACCCTTTTTACTATCTTTAATATCTCTGGCAAGTCTAAGTTCATTTTGCGCTTTAGCTTTTCTTAAATCACCCCCTGCATATATTAGTTATTAGCTTATGTTCATCTTTGGTGCAGTCCCAATTTTTCTATTTCCTGTACTGTACTTGTTTTTCTTTATAGTTAGCTGAGTTGAAAGTTGTTTAATAAACCATTGTGGTTTCTTTAGACATCTCCCATTTTTTCTTCTTGTCCCATAATAGGTAGTCCATCATTCAGGGATATCTTGCCTGAAGAGAAAGGTCTTTGCCTGTTTCTGGAGAGACAGCAAAGACAGGACAGTCTTGCCTTCTAGTGGGAGGGAGTTTGACAGAGTCTGGGAGCAGCAGCCGAGAAAGCCCTTTCATGTGTTACCACAAGACGTACCTGTGAGGGTGGCGGAATGGAGAGAAGGACCTCTCCTGATGAACTAAACACCTGAGTTGGTTAATACTGTGAGATTCTAGGTCCTAGAGTGCTTTGTAGGTCAAGGTCAACACCTTGAATTGTGCCTGATAGTTGATTGGCACCCAGTGGAGCTGCTTTAGTAGGGGTGTAATGTGATCTCTGTACCCTGCCCCAGTTTACCACACAATTACATATGAAAAGCCGAACAAACTGCTTGCATCAATGGCCAGTGGGATGCTCTTCAAAGCCTGTAAGCAGGGGATCAATTTGAGAGACTGATGTAGGAAGTGGCTTTCTATAAAGGAATAGCCCTGCTGGATGCAGTCCATCAACTGATCATGAAGACAGAAGTTTGGGGACCTTCTGCATCAAAACATGTATTTTATGACTACATCATGGGGATTCTGGGTGTTGCAGTCAAAAAAAGTTCCTTTCGTGAGCTTTAAGGAAATTAAATGCTTTTGCAACCCTTGCACAAAACAGTTCCCGTGTGGACCAGTTAGCATTTAAGGATAAAAATATGCTTTCTTTGTCATTGTGGCTAATTATATTTTCTTTATCAGAGGTGGTGGGCTTTTGAATCCTACAGTGTGGACACAAGGGATGCAGTGGAGCCTGGGCTCACAGGGTCAAAGCCCTGAGACCACTCGGACAGCAGGGGAAGTCACGAACACCACTGGACATTCCTCTCAAAAGCGTCTCTGTTTCTTCTGAGCTCGACTGCAATCCTCCTAGTCCTCAGAATAGAAATAGATTTGCCCAGGAAATTTTGGCTTGGTCTTCAATGTTAGCTGCATAGCTCAGAGAGCTGCAGTGGCTGGAAGCAGAATTGGGATCAGGAGTCTGATTCCCCACTTGGCCTCATACAACCAAAACCGAGACCTATGTAGACGTGAGCAAGCTGTTCACCTGCAGGCCAGTCCTAGAAGAAAGGAATGGTAAACCATTTCTGAGAACCAGGAAACCCTAGAAAGGGACACCACAAACCAAAATCATTTAATCCAACCCATATTGGCAACTCATAACTATTATTACTGGCTCGATGGGCAATGAAGAGCCATAAACTGTACAAAAGACCAGCTCTTCACTTGGATATATGGAACCATCGCCTTGCCTTCAGTTTTGGACTGTCCTATGGAAAACTGTGGACTTTTTCATGTCCAAAATTGCTGGGGAGCAATGGAGAGAAATGCACACTGATCTCAAGTGGGCTTCCTGCAGGCATGTTGTTGATCCCTGTGGAAAACAAGAAGCTAAGCCAGACAGAACTTTGAGCTCATCAACCAGGCCTCTACTTAGGTTTGCTGAAAGGCCTTTTCTCTTCTTTATATATTCTCCCTTCTCCCCCAACACTTGCAAGGTTAGAATGATAGGAAGAACGGATGGAAGTGGAGTGGAAAGTTGTGGTCATAAAACAAGAACTGCTGCTGAAAAGAGAGACTCTCTGAGTTATTCTTTAAAAGTAAATAAGAAAGACGAGAAGAGAAGAGAAAGTTCTAACTTACATAGTCAAGTGACCCAAACAATGCAGAATGTTCAGGTTATTCATACCTAAATAACCTGACTTTCAAATGACTTTACATTTCAGTCACTTCATTCCCATTTGCTTTTGGGGCCATGCACAAATGCCTGTTAGCCTGGAAGGGCCCCCTGATATGTACAAACTGGAATGTCAACTAGCTGGAAGCTCCTGCTTCTGGCATACAAGATATAGAAATGCATCATTGTATGTTCGAAAGATCACCTGGATGGATGTTTCCTACATTCCAAATGGAATTATGTTAAACAAATTTTCCTTCATACAAATTTCCCATAGGAATGCATTGAAAACAGAGTAATCCCGAATTGCGACCATTTTTATGTTTTACAGATTCGCCCCATAGGAGATTCTGTTAAGCAAATTTCCCCTATTTCTGGAATTTTTTTATGTTGTTCAGATTTATGTTATACAAACTGTTTGTTATACGAGGGTCCACTGTACACCCTGATATTGGCTGTAAGAGATTTTAAAACCACACGTTTCTCCAATTTTTAAAAAAGATTTCAGAGTTCCCAGTACTACATTCCAGTTTTATTTATTAAACACACATACACACACACACACACACACATACACACACACCGCCCCCTTAGTGTAAACTCCACTACCCAGGGGGGCTTACAAAATGGCCAATCATAAAATACATGTGAAAAATACAATTACAATACAATTAGAAAGTCATATAAAACACATTTAGAACCGCCATTAGCAAAACCTATTTGATGACAAATGCCTCAATTCATAAGAATTTAAAAATGAGATATCCCCAAATTTCTGGGGGCCAAAATAGAAACCATAATAAAATGTGCCGCGTCTCAGATGGCTGGTGAAAAGGGGGAAGGGAAAGCAACCACAAACACTAGCAAGGGAAGGCCTCTGCAAATTAAAAAAGGCTTCAGAGCCTTCCAAAAGGAAAGTAGGGAGGGGGCTTGCCTTATCTTTGCTGGCAGGTGGTTCCACATTTCAGGGGCCACCATCTATACCAGTGGTGGTGAACCTTTGGCCCTCCAGATGTTTTGGACCACAACTCCCACAGTCCTTTGCCATTGGCAATCAAGGCTTGGAATTCTGGGAGTTGTGGTCCAAAACATCTGGAGTGCTGAAGGTTCGCCGCCACTGGTAGTGGAGTGGAAAGTTGCAGTCATAAAACAGTCTTTTTGGCCTGACGTGGGGGTCGCCCCCTGCAGCAAGAAGGATTGGGAGGATTGGGTAGCATGGGATGGATTTATCAGGGGGATACGGTCCACCAGATATTGAGGTCCAAGACCATGTTAGGGCTTTATATGTGAACACCACCAAACCACTCCAGCCTGGCCAGGGATGGGGTAATATTAAATTACCCACTAGAGTTTGCAAATAGGATTTTCAGCAACCCCCTTCCCTCACAATTTATATAAGAAAATGTTTGGGAATGCACGGATCACAATACCATGTACAGCCCTCCCAGTGTGTGCAATGGCTGTGTGTGGTCCCTGATCTCTGAAGTTTGTCCACCCCCTCGTAGCATCTGATTGTCTCGCTCCATCTAGCGGGGTGACAAATTCTCACTGCTTCAATACGCCGAAACCCACTTGCTAAGAAATCTCCAATCCCTTTGAGAGCATGTGACGCCAGCATGTGAATGAGAAATTGAGCCCTTTTTTTCTTTTGATGAGTGTTCCACCATTTGAAGAAAATCCCTCTACACAGTATCTTTTCCTCTTGTTAAGTGAAATACATATTTCAGGAAGCTGGGACTTGTGCTCAGCTGTAACTTATATTACAGTCTTTGTTCACTTGTGTTAAGGATCTTATAAAAGATGGTGAAACTCTTCTTAAGGAAATCACTGAATGTGTGATTTCAATTGGATATTCTGATCTGTCTTTTTTTAAAATTTGAAACTTATCGTGGTTTCAGCACTTCTGCATATATAGAAACAAAATGGCTTGGAAAATTCCCGGGAAACCAGCAGGAGTGGTGGTGAACCTTCGGCACTCCATATGTTTTGGACCACAACTGCTGTAGTCCTTTGTCATTGGCAGTGCAGGCTTGGAGTTCTGGGAATTGTGGTCCAAAACATCTGGAGTGCCAAAATTTTGCCACCACTGATTACACATTTTAAAAAGAGGTGCTTCCCCCTTGTGGTGAAACATGTTTGTTTCCTCTAGCACTTGGTTGTTCTCAACTATGTACTGTAAACTGCATTTACTGTATATACTGGAATATAACTCTAATTTTTTCAGCCCTAATGTTGGGCTGAAAAAGGGGGCCTCGACTTATATTTGGGGGCAATACTTTTAACCACCAAGGCAAGTGCTTGGATCGGTGGCTAAAAGTCATTTTAAACATTGTGTGCTGCTTCTCCTGACCCCCCTCTGTATCATCGGGGAGCGGTGTGCGATGTTTAAAATGACTTTTAGCCACCGAGGCAAGCATTTTCCTCGGTGGCTAAAAGTCATTTTACACATCACACACCGCTCCCCCAGCTCACAAAGGAGGAGTTGCCAGGTCCTGCTGCATTTCCCACCCTAGACTTATACTCGAGTCAATAAGTTTCCCCAGTTTTGGGGATTAATTAGGGGCCTCAACTTATACTCAGGGTCGACTTATACTCGACTATATACGGTACTGTGCTTTGTTTTGTGATTGGTCAGGTGAAGATAAACACAGGCTTAATTCACACGTCTATATGCTGA
The DNA here is from genome assembly GCA_023846285.1 of Phrynocephalus versicolor. Classification (NCBI taxonomy): domain Eukaryota; kingdom Metazoa; phylum Chordata; class Lepidosauria; order Squamata; family Agamidae; genus Phrynocephalus; species Phrynocephalus versicolor. The sequence goes on along the minus strand of JAHTLZ010000007.1, from coordinate 45,170,150 downwards.
AGCAGGTAATTCTGAAGAAATTTCATTGCAGATGGAAAATCATAGAATCCTAGAACCATAGAGTTGGAAGAGACCTCAAGGGCCATCTAGTCCAACCCCCTGCCATGCAGGAACCCCCATCACAATATTTTCGACAGATGTCCATCCAGCCTCTGTTTAAAAACCTCCAAAGAAGGAGACTCCACCACCCTCCTTTGTGGCAGCATCTTCCACTGCTGAACAGCTCTAACTGTCATGAAGTTCTTCCTAATGTTCAAATAGAATCTCTTTTCCTGTAGTTTGAAACCATTGCCCTGCATCCTAGTCTCTGAAGCCATGGAAAACAAACCTGTTCCCTCTTCAATATGACATCCTTTCAAATATTTAAACATAGCTATCATATCCCCACTCAGCTTTCTTTTTGAAAGGCTAAACATTCCCAGTTCCCTAAGCTATTCCTCATAAGACATTTCCTCCAGACCCTCAACAATCCTGGTCACCCTCCTCTGCATCTATTAAGAGGAAGGAAGTACAAGTTCCTCTTAAGAGCTCTGTTGACACGAATGGAGGCTCAGAAAGAAAGGAACAGGATAACTTCATACTGAATTAAAGCCAATGGTCTCAGCATACTCATAGCTGGGAAGTTGAGGTCTTCTCTTTCTACTCCGAATAACATAACAAATGATCAAGTCATGCTTACGCAGTTCCGTTTCAGCATCTCCCCGTCATCCAGATGGCTGGAATAACATCCCAAGGCTTTGCTGACAAACCTTGAGATCATCTGGCACTCACAGCAGCTGGAGCTGTCAAACCAGACAGGCCCTTCAAGTCTCTTGGAGTCGTCCATCATCGAAAGGACTAAGGTCAGGTAAATGTAAATGCAGCTATTTCAATGAAAAATCCTAAGAGGAAGAAACACTAAGGAAGGCCCCCTAGATGACAGGTGCCTAAAAATAGCCATCCCAAAATATGCCTTGGAAACAGATACAGATAATGAATAAAGATGATGCCTTCATTTTTAAAGAATCAGCAATATGTTGTGCACCTTACAAAACCTTCAAATGTTTTATCCACATCAACTGCATGGCCCCTGGATCCAGGTTGGCGCTTCTTTTATTTTTTAAATATTTTTTCTTTATTTTAGAGTGCTGAACTGGCCACCCCTGGGGTCGGGTTGACGCTCCTTTTTTTATTCATTTTTTATTTTATTTTTTATTTTTTATTTTATTTTATTTTATTTTATTTACTGTCGACCACATGGCCTGCGCTACAGCAGTAGCGTGGGCAGGTCAGCTTTTTTTTTTTTTTTAAACTTTTACCAGTCCTGGGGCCCTCACAACAGATCTTTTCTTTTCTTTTATTTTCTTTTATTTTCTTTTATTTTATTTTTTACTGCCAACCGCCGCCTACCAGCTGTAGCATGTCTGGTCAGTTTTTTTTTCCTGGACGCCCCTACCTGCTGCCAGGAGGACCCACCGGACCAGGAAGGACCATCCAGGACCAGCAGCAGAACCAGGTAGGAGACACCAGCAAATGAAACGAAACAAAAAGAAACAGAAATTTCCATTTCATTTCATTTCACTTAGAGGGGGTAGTTCATTATTTGTTTCTAGACATGGGCACGACTTGGCAAAATTCTCGTTTCCGTTTCCGTTCCTCATTTCTGTTATGTAACGGTAACGGTAACGACAATTACTCCGCTCCAACTCGAACCCGAACCAATAAAAGAAAAATTGGGTCTGATTTGTCGTTGTCGTTCATGGCATCGCGGCGATCGCACGATGCCAAGCGGCACAGAAAAAAGGTTTTAAAAATTAAAAAAAAAATGATTCTCGGCCAAAAAAGCAGGCGGAAATATGCCTGCCTGAGGACACCTACTAGAGGGGTGGTTTCTGGGGGGTGGGGTCCCAGGCCTCCCCCCCTCCTGTCCTGGGCTGCTGGTACCAGGCAGGGGGGGGCATCCTTGTCATCTCCATTTGCCATGCAGTGCGGGGGGATCCAAAATGGCGACTGCAATATTTATTTTGAAATCGTGGTCCAAAAATCCACCAAAGCACCACAGAAACATGCGAAAATTAGGTATTTTAACTGCCTGAATTTTTACAGAAGCAGCAGTGGGTTTTTCATAGCAATAAAACGTTGTATTGATTTTATTTTATTTTATTTTTATTTTTATTTTTTTACACCTGCGCAGTGCGCAATGATGGGCTGGCCATGGGATGGGACCATGCAAATTTTTGGAGCCATTCCACCAATCGCATGGCCAGGTTTTGACTGAGACTTCTGGATGTGCCAGTCGGGCATAAAAAGCCCACAAACCCTAGCCTGAACCCCAACCCTAACCCTAACCCTAACCCATACGCCAGTACACTGTCCTTCTTAGTGGGTCAGAGGCACCCAGAGGTGCAGCCCACTAACCCACCCTAACTTTAACGGTAACCCTAACCCTAGCCCTTGCCCTAACCCCAAGCCCAACCCTAAGCCAGATCTGTACTATGCATTACGCAAGTACACTTCCCTTCTTAGTGAGTCACAGCACCGGCCAGAGGGATTCCTCTCTCACCTCGCTCACCTGCCATAAGCCGGCTGTAACCTGTACGCAACTACGCCAGTACGCTGTCCTTCTTAGTGAGTCAGACAGAGGCACCCAGAAGAGAGGTGCCTCTGCCACTTTGGTTTGCGATGGCTATGCACTACCCTTCCTAGCGGGCCAGAGGAGGCACCCACCCGCTAACCCAACCCCCCCAACCAGTACAAATGACAGACGACAAACAAAATGACAATTTTTTTGAAAAAATTCGCGACAAACGGAAACGAGCCGAAACGGGCCGGCTCTGACACACGACAACTCGAAACGTCATTTTTCCTGGTCGTGCCCATCTCTATTTGTTTCATTACATAATGAAATGAATAATGAATAACGAAACAAACCCTCTCTAGACATTTACTGGGATTAATTTGTGACATCTGAAGATGAAGGCATTCCCCTAGGACTAATTAATCAATTTACCATATTTTGTCAGCAATGCCCATCTGCACTCTACATTGGACAAACAGGACAATCTCTAAGAAGACGCATCAATGGACACAAGCTTGACATAAGAAACCACGATACACAGTAACCTGTCTCAAATCACTTCAGTTTACCTGGAGACTCCTTGAAGGACCTGAAGGTCACCGTTTTGGAACAGAATTGTTACAGATCAAGAATACAAAGGGAAACAGCTGAAATAAGGTTTATACCCATGATGGACACACAGAAGAAGGGATTAAACATAAGTCGGGGGTTCTTGCTTTGTTTTGTTTTGTTTTGTTTTTTTCTGACCTCATAAAGGCAAAAAGGATTTGAGAACAAACCAACCGACATGCCTTCAACCGTGAAAAGATTTGACTTTGCTGGGGGAAAAAATTCTTCTAAAAGCTTCCTCATGCAATAGAAGAGTCTCTTGCTGTTCCCTACTCTATTTTTAAATTTAGCTGTGAGATTTAAAAAATGTTTACTTTTGGCACTGTTCTTATGCCTGGGGCTGTTCTACAACTTTGCCTGTGGAAAGCTACAGGGCATGGCTCACATTTACTGTCCAAGATAATACTTCAGCTAGAGCAATTCTGAAAAGAACAGAAAATAGGGGGGGGGAGTGGTGGGGAGGGGAAGAGAACAGGCCTCCTTGCCCTACATAGGAAGTAGCTTTGTAGTGACTCACATCATTGACTTACTGTATTTAGCCTAGCATGGTCAAGACTGGTTCTCCTGAGTTTCGAGAAGAATCTATTCCTAGCACTGCCCGAAGGACCTGAGGATTCTCTGATGTTTATTCTAGGAATGAGATTTTTGGCTTTCTTGGATTGAAAGATGGGCACAAACCATCAGAATCGGTCTCTGGTTCTGAGTCCCATGTCCAAGTCTAAGTATTTGAAACCAAGTCCCAAGTCTGTGTATGAATATGGAATGCCCTCCCAAGTGAGACTCGCCTGGCGCCGACGTTGATAACATTTCGGTGCCAGGTAAAAACCTTCCTGTTCCAGAAGTTTTTAAACTAATGATTGTGGGTCCTGATGGCAATTTTAGTGTTGTGTTTTTAATGTATCGTATTTATTGTATTTATATGTTTTTATTGTTCTAATTTTATTGTAATTTTGATGTTTTAATTGTCTATTTTGATTGTGAGCTGCCCGGAGACCTTTGGGTAGTGGGCGGCATAAAAGCTAAATAAATAAATAAATAAATAAATAAATAAATAAAAGTCTGTGTATTTGGTACCAAGCCCCACATCTGAAGACCCAGGTCTGAGTCCCTATTAAGAACAAGCTCCCCCCACCAAGGAAAACCAAGGGAGGTGGAGAGGTGGATTCCGAGTTGCAAGCTGAGTTCAGGTCATTGAAAAAAATATTCCAAATTGAGTCTGAGTCAAGTTCCTGGTGTGAGTTAAGTCGGACCTGACAGCGAGTCAAGTCCTCATCCCTGTGATCCACCAGTTCGGTATTTGGTGCCAGTTTGGCTCTGCATTTCTACAGCTCTTCCCCAGGCGCCACTGCCTTTGAATGGGTGCCCAAAAGAGGAGGTGAGGTTGGGAAGCCAGGGTGCTCCCAGAACAGCTGTGTTGCTGGAGGACCAAACCAGTGTGAACGGCAGTTCACGCTCACTTCAGCTTGGCTTAAAAATCCTATAATTCTACATTCTAGGAGTTTTGCCAGAATCACAAACATTTATATGTGGCTCACTTGGCAGAAGGGCCTAAACTGGAATGTGTTTTTAAAGCAATTAAAAGTATTTCAGATTCTGGGACACTTATTTGCAGCAAATCTGACCGCCAGCATCCATTATAGTCACCAGGAGGCTACCCAGGTATCTACAATATGTCAACATCTGCTGTTCATAGCATATGGTTTTACTGAACTTTCTTGGAACACTGGCTAAGATTTACTCTGAAAACCTTCCCTTACTAGATCCAATAAGTCTATGCTCTGTGGACCTCTGGTTGGCCCATTTCAAGATGATAACAGAGGCACTGGAAAATGTGCAGGAAATTATGAAGAGAATGGTCAAGGGTTAGGGTCAGCTCCTCTGTGAAGACAGACTAACACATTTTAATATTCTTATGTTAGGTAAAAAAGGTAAAGATTCCCCACATGCACATGCATGCTAGTCATGTCCAACTCTAAGGGTGGTGCTCATCTCTGTATTCAAATTGAAGAGCCAGTGTTTGGCAAGTCCATGGCCATGTGGCCAGCATGGCTACAAGGAAACACTGTTTTATCTTCCCACTTATACGGCAGTACCTATTTCTCTACTTGCATTTACAGTGGTACCTTGTATAAAGGAATTAATTCATTCCAAATGAAATTATGTTAAGCAAATTTTGAACTGCTAGGTTGGCAGGAGCTGGGGTTATCAACAGGAGGTCGCTCTGCTGTGTGGCACCCGGGATTCGAACTGATGAGCTGCCGACTTTGCAGTCAACAGTGTTGGAGCTTTAGTAGTGGAAGGTAATTCTTGAGTTCAGCTAGCTCAACCTCTTACTCAATGCTGACCCTACAGGTACAGCTTTCCTGACAGAGCCCGCTTTTCCTTACATGCCTCCAGTGGAGGAGACTCCACCATCATGAGAAAAAAAGACTGCCTGGAAAAAAAATAATGCTAGGAAAAGTTGAAGGTAGTAGGAAAATGAATGGCCAAGTAGGAGGCTGATCGACTCCCAAAAGAATGCTGTGCCCCTGAGTATACAATAGCTGGTCACCACTGGTAATAATAGAACTCATTCATAGGGTTGCTAAAAGTCCAAGGTGCTTTTGACGGCATATAACATGCCTGCCCAACACGTTGACTGAGGGCGACCAGTCACCCACGGCACCTTCAGACGTCGCCTGCCAGGTCCATGTTGGGAATTCCTCCCCACACACACACACTTGTGCACCAGCGAAGCACCTGGGAACTCGGGCCGGGACTGGGCTTGCTTGCTTTCTCAAGAGGTGGTGGCAGCTCCAGTGGCAGTGGCGGTGCCGGCACAGTTCCGGTAGTGTGCATGTGTGAAGAAATTGAAACTGGAAGTTTAAAAAGAAGCCTTTAGTAAAAGTTAGCCCTCAAGTGTTGTTGGTAGTCTGTGGAAGTTCCTCTGAAAAGGGGTTAGGACTGAGAATTAGGTGAAGCTAATTCTCCCAAACAAACCACTGTAGAATTTTTAGTCTATCCTTACAGATTTTTCTCTTCCAGGTGTCCTATAATTTGTCAAGCCAGACTCCTTTTCCTTTTGGAGTCCTGGCCTCCAGACACTCTAACAGGCCCACCAAAGAAAATCAGAAAGCACTACAGGGTTTTAAGTCTGAATTCCTCTCTTACACACAGGGCTTCCCAAGAACTGAAATTAGCTTCACCTAATTCTCAGCCCTAACCCCTTTTCAGAGGAACTTCCACAGACTACCAACAACACTTGAGGGCTAACTTTTACTAAAGGCTTCTTTTTAAACTTCCAGTTTCAATTTCTTCACAGATTATAGGCTAAATATTTTGAGCTGGTGACTTTTTCCGTCAGGCAAACTGGATATATTCGAGATCCCACCGCTGCCACCAAATTGTGACGATCACCCTTTCCAGACTGAGTTTTCAGAGGCACAACCGGGTTTATTTTGACATCCCACTGCTGTGCCACTAAATTGTGATGACACCTTCCTTTTACACACTGAATTGTGATGGGAATGGTAATGCTGCTACCTTTTATTCACTTAATAATGTTGCCACCTTTTAAACTCGTCGCCTCATGAATTGGGACTGATTCAGAGATATATAATATCAAAATAATGACAAAGTTTATTGAGAAGATAATAACTATAACAATATCTGAGGATGGTATGCGTTGCCTTCAACATATACTGTAACAGATTTAATCAGCTCCACAAGCCTCCCTGTCTTAAATACCTAGTAAACAGTATAGCCCTCACTGCCTGACAGAACTTTCAGAGAACAGTGCTCTATCCCAGCACTCTTAGCTCTCAACTTCAACTTAAATCACTCACCTAACTGCCTAGGCTCCACCCTTTTATATCATACCATTCCCCGCCCTCCTGCTGGGATTGGCTGATGCTTTGCATATTCATCACTCCTGTCGGCAGAGTTTGTCATAGCATGTCAGCCGCAGAGGCCGGCCAGGCTGGCTAGCTGGGCCCACTTGCCAGAAACAACAGGGCCCAGCAAGCCAGCCTGGGCCTGCCTCCATGTCCGAGTGCTTGCTGCCGGAACCACCGCTGGAGAAAATAAGAGAGCCCAGCTGATTGCTGCCGATGCCAAACCCACCCCCAATGCCGATGCCATTTCCCTGCCAACAACATCATCACTACCGTTGCCCCCCACTGCCTACAGTCCCTGCCACTATCCCCTGCGTCCACTCCTGACTCCGCCACCACCCCTGTCACTCCTACTGCTACCGCCCCGCCGCCAACATCGCTCCCACCATCCCTGCCACCCCCCGCTGCCCCCGCCCCTCACACCAATATCATCCCCACGTCCCTGCCACTGCCCCCCCGTCGCTGCTGCTCCCGACCACACTGCCGCCCCTCCCAAAATCTTTTATTTTTCTACAATTCCTCATTCAACCTCAGCAGCCAAGCAATCAGTGAGGCATCTTGAGAATGTTTTTATTGAGACTACCTCACATCATGTTGGTCTTTTTTCAGGAGCCACTCTCTCCCATAGAAAGGCAAAGGGAAAGACAATATTATCATCAAGTCTCACCAAAACCACAAAATTATAGCCGAGGGCTGGAAGGAACAAAGATATTTGCACAGCCTGAAGACAAATATTGAAAGACCGCATTCCATGGGTGCAGGAACTAATTTGTACAAAGATGCTCAAATGGTTGAATAAAAATAGAATGCGTTGGGGCAAGATTTCGATGGGCTCAACTTTGAAATCTATCCCCATCCTAAAGGTGAGGAGCAAATAACAGCATATGATAGTCTAGACTTTTGCAGTGGTTTTCAACCTGTGAGTCCCCAGATGTTCCTGGACTACAACTCCCAGAAACCCCTTCCAGCACAGTGAGTGGTGGAGGCTTCTGGGAGTTGCAGTCCAGGAACATCTGGGGACCCACACGTTGAGAACCACTGGTCTAGAGTCCCCCCTGCTTGAAAAAGTGCAGCACCATTTCAAATCAGGTCCAGTACCCTTTGAGACAGGCTTGGTTTAAAACAGGTGTTTAGATGCTCTCCCTTCACTGGAACGGAAGGCATGGTTCCCATTATCTTTAAGAGCTGTCAGGAAGAGGAAATTGTAGCAGGTGCGGTTCGTCGCACAGACTACACCTGGTGAAATGTCTTATTCTAGGACATTATTAGAGGGTCAGGAATGCCCTTCACCTCCTATCATAATATAGCAGTACCTCGGTTTATGTAATTAATTCATTCTCAGGGCCATTTTATATTGCAAAAGATTCTTAAACCAAAATGCGGTTCCCAATGGAATGCATTGAAAACCAATTAATCCATCCCAGAGGTTAGACAAAAGGCAAACGGAGCATTCCATTTTAAATTTTCTTAAACCATTCTTTTTATCATGTGAACATCACATATCAACTTTTAATGACTTAAAAAAACCCTTAAACTGGGGCATTCCATTGAAACATTTTCTTAAACCAAGGCATCCCCATTTCCAACAATTTCTTTTCTTAAACTGAATTTTTCTTTATCTGAGTCATTCTTAAACTGAGGTACTCCCATCTTTGAGGGCTCTACAAAGAGAGGGCCAACCAGCACAAGAAAGTGTCATCTCATGTCTATCACCTCGTCACCTCCTCAACAATCACTCTTTGCTTCTGTTAAGCAAGGAGGTTGATGAACATTCCGCTGCACCCCATCTTAAGCAGCAGAAGCATATACAGTAGATAAACAGCTGGATCTCAAAAGTAAAGTCCTACAGAGAGATGCAATTTCATCTGAAGCACAAAACTTGAACACTGACAGAATGCTGAGATGTGGCTTTGCATAAAAGCCACCAGCCGAATCAGGCTTCTGAGGGAGCAATAGCCACAAGGCCTGCAGGTGCGACAAAAAGAACTGTAGAAAATTGAAATTATAAGCGTGAATCGTCCACTTCCCTGTCTCATTTCGTTGAAGTCAGATGGTTGCTCACCATCTCTAGTACTCACAGGGGGTTGCCTTTGATTGGAATAGTTTGTCCCTCAGGATGCTTCAAAAACAGCTTCCATGTTTATTTCAGAGGAGAAGCAGCAACCTCAACACTACGGTCCTGAAAGCAAAGGCCTGGTCGTCATGCAAAGGTGAGGTCATCATACCTACTCTCTCCAATAAATGAAAAATGACAAATGCTGGTGTCTCCCAACCTCCTGTGTCCACTGCCTTCCTTCATCAGAGCCAGAAAATAATGGGCTTCTCCATCTCTCACTCAGACAGGGTGCTAATTGGCTCGCTGGTGAGATTTAGAACTGGGGAAACTTAGCCGGTGTTGTCTTTCCTCTCAGAAGCTGCTGCTGTGCTAGAACCACTGCAGCGATGGTGCATTGCAGAAGAACGCATGCCCTGATGGACCACGGCACAGGTGCAGCTTTGGGCAATTATCCAGCCACACTTTCGGAAGTCAGTTGCTCCTCATATTAATTTTGCACATGTTCGTTCTCTGCTTTTGTCAGGACTGATGCGCTTTCACAACATCTGCCTGTTTCCTGGAGGTTAAAGGTAAAGGTAAAGGTCCCCCCCCCGCACATGCATGCTAGTCATGTCCAACTCTAGGGGTGGTGCTCATCTCCGTATTCAAGCCAAAGACCCAGTGTTGTGCAAGTCCATGGCCACACAGCTGGCATGGCTGCAAGGAAACACTGTTTTACCTTCCCACTTTTTGCGGTGGTACCTATTTACCTACTTGCATTTACATGTTTCAAACTGCCAGGTTGGCAGGAGCTGGGGTTACCAGCGGGAGCTCACTCTGCTGCATGGCACCCGAGATTCGAACCACCAAGCTGCCGAATTTGCAGCTGACTGTTTTTGGAAGCCTTAGTCCACTGAGCCACCACGCCACTTCAGGTTAACTGAGGTTAACTCACCAGCAAAAAATGGATTCTCTGTTCCCCAACGGTGGCTGAAATATTTACATTATAATATTGGAAAGATATACATCCACTTCCTGTCATTCAATCGATCAAGGACCTTACAATTCCCCTAACCCTGTGAACTCATACCCAAGTATAGAGATATGTTTGGAAGGCTTTTATGGAAGCTTGTGTATGGATCTTGTTATTATGATCACGGTACCTCTAGTTCTACTGTGAGTCTTTGTATGTGTGTGTTTCATTCTTTCTTACCTTTTAAGCACATTAATAACATTTTGAAAATAAAAAGCATCTTGTCTGTGCTTCATGTTCTACCCAGCCATGTCAAATGAGATGTGTAGCTTTTATAACCCCTTGGCAAAGGACATACAGTAGGACCCCAGTATCTGCTGGGGATTGGTTCCAGGACTTCCTGTGGATAATGAAAACTGTGGATAAGAGAGAACACCAAAAATCCCCAAAACTTCTGTTTTGTGACAGTGGCTTGCTTTACAGATGCTGCATTATGACAGTAGCTGGCTTTAGAGCTGCTGTTTGTGACAGTAGCTTGTTTTGGGGCTGCTGAATTATTTATTTAATTTCCCCCTGCCAACCGTGGATAACTGAATCAGTGGATAATGAATCAGTGGATACGGGGGGTGTCCTACTGTAATTAAGTTTCGGCATTTGTTCTGAGCAGCAGAAAGTGCACAGGCTTCACGTCCTCTTCTTAGGAGGCAAGATGATAACAGAATATAAGGCTGTGGACCCAGGGTCTATGCTCAGTACCTCTGCGTTGTGACAGCTATGAGACATTTGCTTAGTACAGTGATGGTGAACCTATGGCACGGGTGCCAAAGGTAGCACTCGGAGCCCTTTCTGTGGGCACTCAACATCGCCCCTTCATAGCCACCTGTATACAGGTTAAACTACTGTATTGGCACTTTGCAAAAAAAAAAATTAGTGGGTTTTGAATTGCAGTTTGGGCACTCGGTCTCTAAAAGGTTCACCATCAGTGGCTTAGTAGAAACCAAGCAGGGCCAGGTGTGGCCTGTGATAGAAAGGGAGACCACCTTAGACGCTTCCTTATGGAACCTCCAATTAACACAATGCGTGATGGAAGAAAACTAGAATACAAACGTCTTTAAAAAATCAGTGATTTGAAAAGTTACTGGTACCTTTAAAAATCCTCTACTGAATTGCAGAGGTTCTAATTTGTAAAATTAACTTTTCCTCCAATCTCTGATTATTGGACTACATACAACTTGTCCACAGTTTATGGAAAGCCCACCGGTCAAAGGGACAGCTGTTGGACTAGCAATGTGTTTACAGCACTTTACGCAGACACCTCTTCTTCAGCACCCCTTGAACAAGGAAGCAATGAAGATCATTTGTATCCCACCTCTGCAAAATTCATGCCCCACTTCGAACAACGACAAAAATGCATGGGCAAACACAAAGGCACAGTTTATGATTCTGGAATATTTCCCCATTTGCTCCCTCCTGGATCAGCATTGCTTTCCTGTGTAAATGGCAGATTGCAAGGGGAGAATCATGACACAGCCATGGGTTGCATGGCCAGAGCTTTAGGTCCAGAGGAGTTGCCTCGTTAGAGCATTGTCATTTTTAGCAAGTGGGTGGGAGCCAGATTCAGAAATGATTTAAGGCAGTGTTGGAGAGCTTGAGGCGCCGAATCCATGCCAGATGGAAGACTGGGCTGTTGGCCGATGGGGGATGAGCAACATATATATCCCAAGACTACCAGTTCACACTCTGGAGTGGGCAAATAATGTGGAATGTAACATGGACAAAATAAGTACAGTGGTACCTTGTATAAATGAATTAATTCATTCCAGATGAATCTATGTTGAGCAATTTTTCCTTTATACAAATTTCCCATAGGAATGCATTGAAAACGGAGTAATACCTAATCATGACCATTTTTATGTTGTACAGATTCGCCCCATAGGTGATTCTGTTAACCAAATTTCCCCTATCTCTGGAATTTTTTAAGCTGTACAGATTTTATGTTATACAAACCGTTTGTTATACGAGGGCCCACTGTTGTAGTAGGTTGCTGAGTTTCAGGATTTTCTGTAGATTTCTTCATTAGGGGGAGGGAATAAGAAATTCCACATGCATTATTTTAACTCCCCCCCCCAATAAATCCGAGATTGATGAGGGACAGGCAAGAAACATTTTGGATGTCTGAACACAGCCTTATTACAGTCTGTTGTGTGTCGATGGCAGTTACAAAGGGAACATCCACTGAATCGATGCAGTATTTGGGATCTGTGGTAAATAGGGCAATTGCCAAAAATGCTATAGACATAAATGGTTAATATATTGGGGAAGTTAGGAGAAGCCGAGGGGGGAAAAGTCATTTTAAAATGCTGCTTGGAGTTGTGAAGTAACAAGTCAGGCCAATTCTTCACAAACAAATGAAAACATTGGTGAATGAAGAATCCAATATACTAGTATAAATATAATAGTTTAAATAGATAAAACTGTAACTATTTGAACCCTAGGAAATTTGATAATACGTTATACTTAATTAGCGAAAAGGAAGGCACCATTTTCCTTAAGTTAATAGGCAGTCTAAATAGCAAATGTTACATAAACAAATGATTGCCAACAAAACAAAGCTGAACAGGACCAAAATGAATGGAGACTTGAACAAGAACATTTCGTAATTCCGACAAGTTAAAAATCCTAAATTAGCAAAATATGATAAGGGGAAATGAAAGCAATCTGCAAAAAATTATAAATATGGGGGTAGGGTGGGAACACAGTGATCAAAACATTCTGCACAACTCCATGCTGCTTTGGGTACCAGGCCATCAAAGAAAATGCAGCTGTGCAGCAACAGGTTTTTGTTTCCAAACGTTTGCAAAAAGAACCAAATGGGTTTTCCACTAGGCAGGGTGAGAAAATGATTTTCTCTGCTTGTTCTTAACATTCTTATTTATTTTATTTTATTTTATTTATTTTTGTATTTGTTAACCGCCCGATTTCCCCGAAGGAACTCAGAGCGGTGTACAACATGTTGCAAGAGCTACTAGCTCAAAACATACGACACCGAACATCCACGAGTCAAATACAATAATGAAAATTAATAATGAATGTAACAATAAAATAAAAAACGACTATCGTAAAAATAAAATATAAAAGCTGGATCAGCAGCCAAACTGCAAAAAATGGTTAAGTAATGCTTTTTATTTATGCAATCCAGGGTTAATCTTTAACTAGGATAAATAGCTGGGGCAAACAACAGGCTTCTGATCATTGACCAGGGGATCTGTAGGAACTCGGGGGATACAAGCAAGCCATCTCAGGTTCTGACCATCACACAGCTTACCAACACCGCTACCTAATATTATAAGAAAAACTACAGAGAGTCTTGTGGCACCTTCAACAGCTTACCAGTTATATCTAGCATAGTTCTGGATGGACAATAGTCACAAATCCATACACACATATTCATCAACCCGGAGGTTATTCAAAATTGCTACACAACGTTGTTAATTTAGCTGTAACAGGCTATCACCATAAAACCATCTTGAAAACTGCAGAAAAATTACTATCTCAGAATTATCACTTAATGAGCAAGTAAAATTATCCCATCAAATTAAATGGACATCAATAGTCTCTGTTGATCGACACCCAGCAACCTAGGATTAAGCCATACTAAATTCTGTAAGTCTTACTTCTAAGAAGCAGTCTACATTTTTAATGCTCTATCCATAATCATTTTTATAAAAGGAAATAGCTGATGAAGGAATACATTCTTCTCTTTTTGTACAAAAAGCTCAATGCATACCTAATAATTTATTGATTAAATTCACACAGTACATCTCTATCCAATTTGCCCAGACAAAAACTTCGCCAAAAAAGTGGCCTGCAAGAATGTGAATAAAAAGCAAAACAAGAGACATCAAATTTAAAATCGGAAAGCAAGCAAGCAAGTAAAAACTGTTTGCTCCTATGAGTTTTTTGGGTTGTTTGGCCCTGTTCTGGAAATTTTTCTTCTTGATGTTTTGCCAGACTCTGGCCAGCATCTTCAGAGCCCATCACTCTGCACTTACTAATGTTGAAGCTCATTTGCCACTGGTTTGCCCACTCCTCCAATGACAAGTGATCCCTCTGGAGCTCCTCACAATCTCTCTCACTTTTTGCTACCCTGTATAATTTAGTGTCGTCGACAAATTTGGCTACCTTGTCATTTACTCCTACTTCGACATCATTTGTGAAGAGGTTGAAAAGCAGGGGTCCCAGTACTGAACCTTGGGGGATCCCACTCTTTACCTCTCTCCCCTTGGGGCATTCCATTGAAAATGTTCCTAACCCAAGGCATCCCTATTTCCAATACTGTAATCTCTTTTTGTAACCCAAGTTTTTCATAAACCAAAGCATTTGTAACCCGGGGTACCTCTGTAAACTGAATCAACTTTATCCAACCATTAGCACTGCTTCAGTTTTTTTAAAAAGGGGAGTAGTCCCTATCTTAACACATGTAATCAACACACAAGGCATGCTTTGCTTGCCATTACAAGCCTCTTGATGCCACTGTGTTACTAAAGCCACCAAATTTCAGTGGTGAGAATGGCGAGAAATGTCAACAGCCACCAACATGTATTGGCAGATTGACTGGACATAGGTAAGAAATAACAAAAGAAGGAGAAGGTGAGCACTGGGGTATCTAAACATCACGAGGGACAGGGGGTCACAGTAAGACAAAGCAATCTATGTCTCAAATTATGTCAAACTATGGTTGGGGTCCCACTGCGTAGGTCAGCATGGGCAAAGGTGATAAGGATAAGGTGAATAAGTCCCTGGTGATTAAAGGCTTCCTTTCAGGGTGCCTACAACTTTGTTACATGGTGTACAAGTTGTGTGTGTCATGACATCACCTGTAATCCTCAGCAGTTCGCCTTCTATCGGTGGTACTTTTTCACTGATCATATCATCAGATCTGATACGCACACAAAGGAGCAGAATTTCTGCCAACATCCCGGAAAAGCGCAAAAATCATACAGTGTGATCATAAGAATCAAATCAAATGCTGCAAGTTCATAAAGGGATTTTTCAAATTATTATATTCACAAGACTCAATAAAACACAAACCAGTCCCTTAAGCCATGGAAGCTATACCATGAAGTTTGCTCACCTACCTTCTGGCTGGTATTGAACAATCATGGTGACAGTCTGGCCCGCTCCTTTCAGCGCCGCGGCAGCCTGCTCATGAGTAGCACCACGAAGATCGATCCCATTCACCTGGAGGGCCACAAGGAACATAAAAGCAAATGAGCTAAATTTGCTGTGCCAAACAGGCAGGGAGTGGGGTCACTCGTTCTAAGTGGTTCCTTTTTGAGATAAAGGGACGGTCAAAGGAACTAAAAAACACACAACCCATTCTCACTGGTCTAGGCAACCTTTCGTTGTGGCCAGGATTGTGCTGAGAATCCTAGAATGTCCAGGTTGAAAGGGGCTTTGTAGGTCATTTCATCCCACATGCAGAAATCTCTAGCTTCCATTATGGAAGGAGGAAGCCACCATGTCCTCGGGAGATCTGTGCCACTGTCAAACAACTTTTACCATAAGGATATTTTAAATTTCCCACCACTCCTTGTTCTATGGAGCTGCCTCATACTGAGTCAATCCATAGTTGTTTCGACCCAACCAGGTTGAGATGGTGACAGGGACTGATACTGTCTCTCTTGTCTTGAGTTCTCAGTAGAAGCGTCTTAGCCCTACCTGGAAGTGTTGGGTATCAAACCCACAACATTCTGCATACAAAGCAAGGTTTCTGCCACTGAGACACAACTGCTCCACAGCCCTTCCCTTTGACATAACATACATTTCCTACACCTACTTCATGACAGCCCATCAGGTATCTGCAGACAGATAACACTCCTCCAGAGAACCAGTGTGGTGGTTCTAGAACTAGGACTCAGGAAATCTTGGTTCAAATCTCTGCTTCTCCATGAAGACTCACCAAGAGGTGGAGATGGTCAACCATGCCTTCAGTTATCTCACATAACTTTCAAATTCAGGCCAAACCTACCCAATTGTTTCAAAAATTTCCTTACAAAACTGGCATCACCAGTCTCAATACCTTCTGCTGGGAAAGTTCAAGTTTTTTTCAAATGACACCTTAAACTGTGATGTTAAGGAAGTTCTGAATTCTTACTGATCAGATAATCCTGTTTTGAGTTGTACCATATCACCTTACAGGAGAGGGAACACATAATTCATAGTTTCCAAACTTTATCCATAAAATGCTATTTTGGTGTACCAATCATAGTTTGGGAAAGGTTCTTTTTGGACTTCAACTCCCAGAACCTATGCTTGCTGAGGGATTGGGGGAGCTGTCCTCTGAAATGTACCTTCCCCATCTTCTGGTGCAGCTAATGTTTGCATAGCTTCTCTTCTGAGATTCCATTAGGTATTCCGTATAACCCAGAAAGAGGCACATATTCAAAACATACAATACAAATGCAAAATGCAATTTAGGGTTCATGGTAAACAATAGTCCCTCCACTGTCGCTTTATTTGCTGACAGTACATATAAGCAGAAATGTTGACGGATGGGAAGCAAATTGAAAAAACACATGTGTACAATCAGACACAGATGTTACCTTCTGGTTGCAAAGAAACTGAATGCAGGAGTTCTATTCAAGTTAGTTTAGCCAAGAGTATAAACAATCCTGATTTTATCATGCAACTGCTGTAGGCTTTTACACATTGCTGCCTCGCTGCCTTCTCATTTTTCTAAAGCTATGCCTTGCTTGTCATTTTTTTTAAGAGAAGGTAGAACACGCACAACTACTCTACAGTCCTGCCTTTCTTCTCTCTCTCTACCTCTCTCTCTTTTTTACACTGCCTTCAGGGCATCACTGTTATGTGTGCATATTTATTTATTAGATTACTCGACTGTCTGTTCCAGTTAGGCTCAAGACAGTAGCAACCACAACAAAACGTGTAGTGCCTAACTCTAATCTATAAAAATTAAAACACTTTTTGGGGAATGCACAGGCCAACACCTGTAAGGATTCGTAAGGAATAAGGATTAAAAATATCAGAAAACTCATAACCAGCCGAGCTGGTGACACGAAGATTCGCGGAGGTAAAAAGAGAGAAACTCGCACTCTTTGTTAATCAAATGCCAAGTTTTGTTTTGTTTTTTAAACTCACCCAGGGATTTCCTGCAAAGGTTTTAAGCATCAACTTTTTTCAGATCTCCAAGGGAAAAGAAGTTGGCTGGATTGCGCAATGGTTTAGAAACCTGGCCTTGGAGTGGGAGGTTGGGTGTTTGATTCTCCACTGTGTCTCCTGCAGGTAGAGCCAGCCTGTGTGGCCTTGGGCAAGCTGCAGATTCCCGTGATGCTCCCAGAAGAAAGGAATGGCACACTACTTCTGAATACTCTCTACTAGAGATGGGCATGAAATGAAAATGTAGCACTTTGTTTCATTTCGTTTTTGTTTTGTTTCATTATTAATATTTTTTTTAAAAAATCCAAAATAAATTGATTTGTTACACTATAAAATGGCTTCCCTGGGTCCTAGAGGCACCTCATTTGGTGGGTAGCTTCCTTAGATGTTTCCTTTAAGATATTGGGTAGCTTCCATAAGATATTTCCTTTGGAGAGGTTTGGGGTTCAAGGGGGCAAATTATTCAATTCCAAAGTGAGTCCCTCTAGGAAAAAATAATTTGTAATTGGAAAGTTATGTACTCAAACATAGTAATCCCAGGTATCTAGCAGCAGACCTTCCTCAAGCTCTTCCCTGTAAGCCCCCTGTACATAACTTTCCAATTAAAAAAGATTTTGTAAGGAAACAATTCATTTTGTAACGAAATAAATAAAAAAGCACTTTTCCAATTACCAATGGATTCCTGGTGGGACCCACTTTGGAGGTGAATAACTTGCACCCCTGAACCCTAAATCTTTCCAAATTTGGGAGGCTTAAAGGGAAGAGCTTGAGGAAGCTCTGCTGTAATTTCCATGCTGCTACCATAGATGCCTGGGATCACTATTTTCAAGTACATAACTTTTCAATTACAAATGATATTTTTCCTGGAGGGACCCACTTTGGAGCTGAATAACTCAGTCCCCTGAACCCCAAAACTCTCCAATTTTTTTGGGGGGGGGGTTAAAGAGAAGATTCCAAGGAAGCTACCCACCAAATTTGGTGCATCTAGGATTAATTGTTTCATTTTAAGAGTGAAAAATTACGTTCATTTCATTTCATCACCATTTTGTTTTGTAATGAATTGATTTGTTACATAACAAAATGACAAAACAGTGTTTCATTTTTCATTTGGTGCCCATCTCTACTCTCTACCTAGGAAATTCTGAAAATGGTCGCCATTATTTGACAACCCGTTATAACAAAAAGAGAAGGGAATGTCAGCAATAAGGACAATAACAATGACCCTAAGCCTCCTTCAGTCCTGTCCAACATTGGATTCCTCTATTATTGCACTATAGTTCAAGTAATCACTAGCTGTGCACTTTGGGGAAAATGGGAGTTGTATTCCCAAAACACATAGGAAGCTCAGGTTGAGGAAGGCTTGGGGAGCCACAGAGAAAAGCATCATCCAACGGATATCCACAGATGCTTCCAGAGGCCACGTGAGGCCACAAGAGACATAGAAGGCAGCTGCTTTGTCTGCACGGGGAGTGTCCCAGTTTGTCTGTTTCTATAAACTCTCTGCATCACCACCTATGCTGAGACGGCCATGCCATCGGAAGGAAACCCCCCAAGGCACTGTATTTCGGAGAACCAGATGCTGGCAAGGAGCCACAGGGGAAGGTCTCTGATTTCATGCTATGCTTCTGATTCTCTTGGAGATGTCTGCCATGCTGCTGCTAGAAACCGAAAGCTGGAGATAGATGGAATCTTTTCTAATCCAACTAGATTGTTTGGCTGGCCCTGTTATGGCACCCATCTGCCAAGCAGACAAGCATGGGGCAGAACTGGGGCTGAAGTTACAGCTATATGGAGTTGACTTTTGGAAGCAAATTGTGTGTGAGTGTGTGTGTTGATTTGTTTCATTTAATTCATATTATTTTTAAGCTGCCTTTAAGGATCCACTCCTCTCAAGGTAGCACAGAGCCAGTGGTGTAGTCAAGGGCTTGGAGGGTCTAAATTCCAGGATCAGGAGGGATTCTGGCATCTTGTCCTCCAAACAACTTCATCTTAGCTACACACTTCACCATAGCTTGGAGAGAAATTAAATCAGTATAGTACTGTGATCTATTCCTCTTGTAATCTAAACTAATTCAGGGCGATTTACTCTCAAACAAACAGTTACGAGCCACTAGCTTTACAAAAGATCAAGTCCTCATTTATTGATAGGGACAAATTCAGCTGCCTATATTATTGGACTCTCCTTTGGAGGGGTGCGGTGGGGGGTTCTGGCTCTCAAGACCCAATAATCACTTTCAGATTTACTTTCAGGCAACCATCCATCAGATCTGATAGATCTGGATTCCCTGTTTTGATCCGAATTCCTGCATTGAGCAGAGAGTTGGTTTCAATGGCCTTACAGGTCTCTTCCAATTCAGTGATTCTACCACCATACGAAAGCTTATATTAAAATAAAGAAAAAAAACCGACACAGTAATGATATGGTACAATTTCAAGAACAGTAGAAAGAGGGGTTACCAACAAGGCCACCAGCACTAACATCACAGGTTACAAACCATGATAGAGATGTATAGTCTCCAGGCTTAAAACCAGGGTACTTCAAGGGCCAGATGCAGAGGAGTGGTATCAGGAGACAGATATCTAGTCTTGTGTGCTCCCAGACGCAGCTGGTGGGGCCACTGTGAGATATAGGAAGCTGGACTAGGTGGGCCTTTGGCCTGATCCAGCATGGCTCTTCTTATGATCTTATGTTCTTATTAAGAAAAGGCCAGTGGAAACAGGAGGTTGTCCTTAGAGAACTGAAGAGAAAGGGCCTAAGCCTCAACAGAAAACTAGCTTCAGCTGTAGTTATTTACGAATTTGTTATTTATTCATTGCCTTGTTACTTGCCTTTCTAATAGAAAGGAGTGCTCAAGGCTACACTCTCCATGAAAGAATGAAAAAACAGAAAGAAGAAGAAGTAAAACCAGAGTTAATTAGAAAAGCATAACATGAAGTCAAACCAACCTGGCCATACTGTACAAAAACATCATTAAAATGAACTGAATGCCATAAAACCCTTAAAATCCACAAAAGGTATAGCTAGAAACAACACAGCAGAGCAAGTACAGGACAGCTACAAAGCAAGGTTGTCCCTGTTACACTCATCACCATAACTACTATTTGCAGTGAGTAAATTCAGGACCTCACCTGATGACATTTCTATGTATGGGAAAGCTTATGAAATGTTGTAGGCACGAGTATTGCTTTATTTGTTTCAAATATTTTACCCTGCCTTTCTGCTAAAAAGAGGCCCCAAGGTAGCTCCCATCATTAAAAGCATGATATCAAAAGCCAAAAAAAAAAAAGGGAAATATTCAAATATTAAAAGAAGATTTAATAACATTATATTAAAAATGTTGGGCAAAGCCTTACTTAAAACAGACCTAGAAGCCACAACATATGAACTGTCTTGTTTATTTGCTCCTAGACAGTCACTAAGGAAATTTCATCCTGAAGAGAAAGGTCTCTAATGTATTTTCGAAGGCTTTTATGGCTGGAATCGGATAGTTGATTTAAGTATTTTGGGCTGCTTGTCCGTGTTCTGGAAGTTTTTCTTCCTCACATTTCACCAGACTCTGTGGCCGGCATTTTCAGAGAGCAAGGAGCTCAGGAAACTAGGAGTTCTCTCTGTGCTCTGGGGTATAGAGTGAGTGAGTCTGTGAGGTGTTGTGAGTTTTTCGGGCCGTTTGTTCATTTTCTGCAAGTTTTTCTTCCTCACATTTCACCAGACTCTGTGGCTGGCATCTTCAGAGGGCAAGGAGCTCAGGAAACAAGGAGTTCTCTCTGTGTTCTGGGGTATAGAGTGGTGAGACTTTGAGTTGTTGTGAATTTTTTAAGGTTGTTTGGCTGTGTCCTGAAAGTTTTTCTTCCTGATGTCTCACCAAGACTTTGTGGGTGGCATCTTCAGAGGGCAAGGAACTCAGGGAACTAAGAGTTCCCTCTGTGCTCGGGGGTATAGATTGAGTGAAAGGTCTTTGCTTGTTGAAGGATAGCAAAGATGGGGCCAGTCTGGTATCTAATGGGAGGGAGTTCTAGAATCTGGGAGCAGCAACAAATAAGGCCTTTTCCTATATCCCCACCAACCACATATGTGAGGGTGGTGGGATTGAGCCACGCTACTTCATAGAAGATTTCAACTAGCATTTCCTTAGTACTCCTCCTCACCCAAATTTAAAACTCAGTCTATGATTGCAGGACCGGATGAGTGGAGAGAGGCTCCTTAAGGCTCTCCCTTCTGGACCATTTCCAACTTAACAGCATCCTGAAACCTCCCCCCCTCCCCCGATGCTGAACCTGTTTCCACTTCTAGAATGTTCTTGACAGAGGGAGTGGGTTTGTTGGATTCAGGCTAAAGTCACATGGACATCAGTACAAATCCAAAACTCTTATGGCAGTTGTGCACCACTGCAGGCTCCCTGCTGTTACCCCTACCACCGCCTCCTATCTGGCAGGTCTGATGGGGTCATGGAGAAAATGGAAAAGGGGGAGGAGGCAGAGAGGAAAAAGAGAAAAGGGGGAGAGGGGTAGGAATATGCTGCCACAAAGGAGGGTGGTGGAGTCTCCTTTGGAGGTTTTTAACCAGAGGCTGGATGGCCATCTGTTGGGAATACTGTGATTGGGGTTCCTTCGTGGTAGGGGGTTGGACTGGATGCCCCTTGAGATCTCTTCCAGCTCCATGATTCTATGATTCTATGAGAAGTACCTGAGGGACAGGCAAGTGGGTGAATAAGGGGGTAGGGGGTGAGAGAGTGGTCAAAGGGGTGATTGGTCAACAGGCGGATGGGGGAAGCAGGAAGTGAGGGGAAGTGATTTGGTGAGTGGAGGGGCAGGCAAAGATTGGTCAAGTGGCCAGGGGCAGCAAACAAGGGGGTGACAAGGTGACCAAAGGGGTGACTGGATTAGCGTTAGGGTTAGGGGTGGCTGGGGTGCAATGAGTGAAGGGGTCAATTGGGACGCCACGGTGGTGATCAGGAGGTGGCTAGGGGGCAGCGAGCAAGGGGAGGTGACTGGACAGGCAAAGGGACAACTGGGCATGCACCATTTTTTTCTGAACAGCCTGGTGCTGCTATTTATTATTATTATTATTATTATTATTATTATTATTATTATTACTACTACTACTACTACTACTACTACTACTACTACTACTACTACTA
>JAHTLZ010000007.1:45119660-45132308 GCA_023846285.1 Phrynocephalus versicolor | reverse complement strand
TTGTTGTTGTTGTTGTTGTTGTTGTTGTTGTTGTTGTTGTTGTTGTTTGATAAAAATTTATACTTGTGTTTTTACAACACATATTTGTGTTTTATTAACAACAACAACAACAACAACAACAACAACAACAACAACAACAACAACCTGAGTTATGCATTGCTTAGGGAAGCTAACAGTTTATATAAAACATGCATCTGAAAACACAAATATAAAATTTTTAAACAAAAAAATTGATTTTTGATATAAAAATATCAAAAATCAAAAACTACAATTATCTGGAACATAATCTAAGGCATGCACCTTTTTCATGAGTCACAAGCATGCATCTTTATAACCCCTCTGAGTCCTCTGCGCATCTTTAAAACGTGGGTAAGCAAACTTAATCTTCCTTTGTTGGAAACGAGTCATCAGCAGCATTAGTTCAGCAAATTGCTTAACGATAATTGTCTCTGGAAGAAGCTTGCACAGCTAAATGTGAACTTTACTTGGGACGGATATGGAAGAATGCATTTATTATTGTTATATGTGCTTGATTAACTCAAATTGTGCTCTGTTCCGAAATTGCTGGAGGAAATGCAAGAAGGCAAATTGGATGATTGCTTCTATTCCATTTGACTGAGGAAACACAAAACAAAATTTCACATGACAAGACAATGCTGAAATTTGTCTCTTATACACAGCCCAACATCAGAAACTTAAAATACCTTGGCTCTGAACCAGGAAGAACTGAATACCTCAATGTGTCTGTCCTTAAAGCCCTCTCTAGCTGGTCTGCAATTATCAAGGCTACACATTACCCTTCAGTTGCAGGTGCAAATTCCCAGCACCATCTCAACATGGATGAAAACATGCCTTCCCTAGCCACACTCTAAAATGCAAATGGGGAATGTATGGAATACCTCAATGGCAATGTACATACAATGCAGAAATATGTTGGGATCCATAAGGGCAATCAGCCTACATAAATGGTACACAGTTCCACCTGATAATACAAGGACTCTTCTGAATTCTGCTTCATTTAGATCATCATCATAATCATCATCATCATCATCCATCCATCCATCCATCCCTTGCCAAGAAGGACCAGTGGGGAATTGCTCCCAACCTCTGGATCTGCAGATAGATACCAATCTTCTACTAGACCATCCTTGCCCCCACATTTCCCCTAGAAAAACAGGTGGCTTGCAGCTCCCGTAAGCCCCAAGGGATGGTGATCAATATTTTAAATGAGTCACAGCACCATTTAACTACCTTTTTATTGAAGGTTTGGAGGAAATGTCTTATGAGGAATGGCTCAGGGAACTGGGAATGTTTAGCCTCTCTAAAAGAAGGCTGAGGGGGGATATGATAGCTATGTTTAAATATTTGAAAGGATGTCACATTGAAGAGGGAACAGGTTTGTTTTCCATGGCTTCAGAGACTAGGACTCAGGGAAATGGTTTCAAACTATAGAAAAAGGGATTCCATTTGAACATTAGGAAGAACTTCATGACGGTTAGAGCTGCCACAGAGGGTGGTGGAGTCTCCTTCTTTGGAGGTTTTTAAGCAGAGGCTGGATGGTCACCAGTCAGAAATACTGTGATGGGGGTTCGTTCATGGCAGAGGGTTGGACTGTATGGCCCTTGAGGTCTCTTCCAACTCTATGAGTCTATGATTCTATGATGTCAAATATACAAAATCCACTAGAAGTGGATTTTGGATCACTTTTTGTTCTCTCTCTCTCTCTCTCTCTCTCTCTCTCTGTGTGTGTGTGTGTGTGTGTGTGTGTGTGTGAGCATGTTGGGTGTTTGGGAGCCCAGATTTTTTTAGTCAGATCATCTCTTAGACCCACCCAAGCTGTCTGCCTTTGGGTTAGTGCTACCTTCTCGGAGTTGGCCTGCTCACTCTTGCAACGAGGTCAAAGGCCATGTTTCTCAAGTTGTCTATGAAGAGCAACCATAATCCGCTGTGGAGCACCTGATTAGTAACAGAAGGATGCATCACTTTTTCCTGCTTCTGCCCTGTAACTTTGTGCCAAGGAAACATTTACACATCACCATCTCCAAGGTCTGATGGGGGGGGGGGGGAGGCAATGAAGACAACTGATCAATGTATTATATTAAACCATCTTGTTGAGAAATCCATGGGCTCTAATGGCAATGGTCTTTACACTGCATTTATAGACCTAAAATCAGTCTTTGACTCTGTCCCATGAGGTATATTATGGTCGAAGCTATACAAGACCTCTATAGATAACGAGACTCCTCTATCTCATTAAAGGTCTCTATCAGGGCACCACACTACGTGTAAGGTGTGCCATAGAAGGAAATCTGACAAAATCTATTCCTGCTAATAAAGGGGTTTGCCAGGGCTGTATATTGGCCCCCACACTATTCAACCTTTATCTCAATGACCTACTAGACTGTTGCCTTGTATCAGACTTTCACCTTCCTAGATTGACAGAGACTAAATGTCCCTTACTGTTATATGCAGACGATGCTGTTTTATTGTCTCTATCAAAAATAGGCCTCAAACGGCTAATGTGTGCATCCATGACTTACTGCAAGGATAATCAATTGGTCATCAATTTCACCAAAACTAAAATTATGGTTTATGCTTGATCTGTAACGTTAAGAAAGTGATCAATTAATGGCAACTGTATTGAGCAAGTAAAACAGTTTAAATATCTAGGTATCATAATCCACTATAAATTATCTTGGGCTGCTCATGGACAGTCTGTAATCCAAGCAGTCCAGAATACACAAAAGGCAATTTCTCGCTTTTTCTTTACCGGGGGGGGGGGCAATGTGTACCTGCTGCTTTTCAAGTTTTCAAGGCCAGGATATTGCCTCAACTACTATATGGAATTCCAACCTGGATTCTAGGATTCCACCCTAGCATGGAGAGTGTCCTTTCAACATTTTTAAGATCTATCCTTGGAATGCCAAAATGTGTTCCTGCAGCAGGTCTTTGATTAGAGACTGGCATTGCATCACTAGAATGTGTTGCTTGAATCTACGCTTTTAGATACTGGATTAAGGTATCACATGCCAACATCTCAATGGGATATCTGCACCTTTTACAAAAAGATGTCCACAATAGCTCATGGTTTAAAGCTTTTCCAACTAAAATATATCTGTTAGGGCTATCTATTGATTATCTTTATGCCTATGAGCCCAAGACAGCTAAATATATCCTAGAAAAATGGATTAGGGATATTGACTTTCATCACTCTATCTCAACTGTGCATAAAACTTGCTCCATTCTGTATTTTGGACTAAACTTTAAATTTTAAATACCAGTTGAACTGGTATTTAAAATATTTATTAAGGTACACAAACAAGGGGACCACTGAATCTGTGGTCAAGTTTCTTTTCTTTGCCCAAAGAATACAGAAGACAACCTTGGCCTCTGTTAGCTCTTAATATAATCATGAATTGCACAATGTTTGTATAATTCACTTTTACTACCTAAACTGTTTTAACTATCTTGAAATTTTGTAATGGTTTTAATCTTTTATCCTTTTAAAACTACATGTATGTATTTTTATCTTATTGGTTGGGCCTGTGGCCATAAATAAAGGGCGCTTTTACACGACCTCTAAGATCCACTGGCAACTTAAATTCGGACCAGAGATCTTGGTGGTTTGTCGCTCGTCCTGTGTTCCCACCCCTCCGCACTCCCTTGCTCCTGTCTGCATGAGGGGAGGGAGAAAAAAAAGGGAGAAAAGAATGCAGGCTCACCTCCGCTCTGCCGTGCGAGCTTCCCCCGGGAAGCAATGGAGTCTCTTAAAGGGGCAGGGGGCAAAAACAAAAAAACAAAAACAGAAGGCGAGGACAGCCTGGCACTCACTGCTTTACATCCACATCAGAAATTTTTCACCTTCGGAGACCAGGTACTTGGAAAATGTGCTGGGACGCGCATAGGTGGGCGTGGTCATACTTATTTTTTTTAAAACTCTGGAGCTGGTGGGAAAACAATTTTAAGCTCCACATCTGGGAGCCCTTTGCCTCGGATTTTAGGGGTCATGTAAAAGCGCCCAAAGATTGTTGTTGTTGTTGTTGTTGTTGACATTGGCAATGATCACTTTTAACATGGGCCACACAGGAGGTAGATCTGGAGGGGCCATGGGAACGAAAACCAATCTTTCTCCCTGACGATGACAACTGTGGCTCCTGTGCACTGAGCATATCCCTGGCTCCTGGGTTTGGATCCCATCTAGAAGGAGACTCAATAGTCAGGAGTCAATTTGGGGAGTATAGATCTCAGCAGCCAGGCACTTACTCAGCCCTACACATCTCCCAACCCAGCAGCATTACTGCTTCATTCCACTCTATCAGAGTATAAATGGAAGAGCAATTATGGTAATGTCACAGGGACTAAATGCAACAAATGTAGCCAAAGGCTTATAAAACCCTTTTTAAAAAAATCCATTGCAAACTTGAAAAATGAGTTGCGGAGCTCCCGCCCAATTCAGGAGTCAGGCAGAGATAAGAATGATGTACAGCTAATTCACACACAGCAGATGGCAGACTCGGCCAAGATAGAGCAGTGTGTGGATTGCTGAGGAACAGCACTCTTTGTTGAGAAAGAAGGCAGAATTTCAGCCAAAGTCTTCCCTGCAGTGCGCTCTTTTAGATTTGATGGTCTACCTGTCAAGGTTTGTTGTCAGCTAAGTTGGCATATTGAATTCTGGGAGAATGACTTTACAGAAATTGCTGCACACCTGTGGAATAGTTGTCCAATAGGTATAGGTATCAGGTGACACTTTGCACATGCTCAGTTTTCCATATGCTGCATCACTGTTGCATCAGCCAAGAGTATAAAAGGAGGCTTGATATATAGCACATGTGGTTGGGGTGTGTTGGAGAGAGAGCAGCACGCCGTTTTGCCAGTCGGATTGGTGAGTTCCTGGATTGTTGGGTCACTGGACTGGGCTGTATTTTGACTACGCTTATGCCTGCCGATACTACAAAGTTTGCTGTTTGTATATGTTATAAATACAGATAAGTTTGGTGAAGGGAATCACCGCTGTGTCTGTGTTTTCATTTTAAGCACTGCTGTTTGGCTCTTCTGTAGCCCACACCAACTGCAGTTCCGCTGGTCGTTATAAGGCTCTGCCAGGTTATAACTCATTTTTGGTTATAAACCTTGACACTACCAAACAGCAATCTGGCTTTTTCCTAGGGGAAACCACCCCCACCCCACCCCACCCCACCCCTCCGCTGCCTACCCAGTTCCTCTCACACCCCTGATTCAGTGTGGTTTTGTACATTTCTGCAAAACCGGGCTACATTTTAAAAATGTGGCAACTGTGTGGAACGATTGTGTGGAGTAGGAAAGTTAGCAGCATGGGATACACTGATCACATCTTCAGATGAGAGGCAGGCATGAACCGGTTCATTCCAGTCTGGGCTGGTTTGTAAAGGTGGCAGCACAGTATTTATTTATTTATTTATTTATTTGTTACGCTTATGTCCCGCCCATCTTCCGAAACGGAACTCTGGGCGGCTAACAATAAAACAAAACTACTAAAGAAACGAGAAAAGAAAAACAAATTACAATTAAAATGGGGAGGGACAATACCCTCAGAAGAGCTAACGCGGGCGGCAAGGGGAAAAAAAAACCTAAGTGAAAAGGTCGCCAAATGCCTCCTTAAAAAGGTATGTTTTCAAGGCCTTTTTGAAGGTGGGCAGGGACTGTGCTAGGTGCAGCTCACTGGGGAGATGATTCCACAACGTGGGGCCCACCACAGAGAAGGCGTGGTTACGCGTGAGCGATTTCCGCGCCTCCCTGGGTGTGGCCACCCTCAGTGAGCGTGCCTGCCCCATTCTCGTGGGCCTGTTCCCGGTTGATCTCAGGTGCTGCTGCTCCCAACCTGTGCCTCTTCAGCTGATCAGCCACTCACCAGACCCATCTTGCTGGCTTTTCCCACCAAAACATCGGCATTGGTGAGGTTTCCCTACCACCACACTCTATAAATCCACGCCGATGGAACATTCTAGAACCCCAGTCACATTTTTGTGGCAAAAATCACAGAAGCAAAGACATAAAAGCAGGCAACTTATGGCACTGCCATATAAAGAGTTTTCCAAAATTTCAGTCACTTGCGATATATATAGGAGGGTTTTTTTCAATGTAGAAAAGCTGGATCAAAAAAATTCAGCCACAGATGATTGCATTTTTTTATGCTTAGCCCACTCGAGTAACATATGGGGTGAGGGGGAGAGTCCCATGTAGGTGTT
This sequence comes from Phrynocephalus versicolor, assembly GCA_023846285.1. Lineage (NCBI taxonomy): Eukaryota > Metazoa > Chordata > Lepidosauria > Squamata > Agamidae > Phrynocephalus > Phrynocephalus versicolor. The sequence continues at coordinate 45,126,084 of JAHTLZ010000007.1, read as the reverse complement.
TTTGGCCAACCACACTGCTAAGAAGCAAAAACAGCATCCTTAGGTACTCAGCAGGGTGACTTAATTCACAGAGAAGTGCTGGAGTTTTTGAGTATGTTCGAGAACAAAACAAAACTTGGTAACCCTAATATTTCTGTCAATCCACAATACACTAGAATTCCTATGGGGACAGAAAATGTCCCAAAATTAACTGAATTCTAAGGGTCTCCCCATCACAATTAATATGAAGGAACAAGGGTTAATACCAGAATAAATGACAACACAAAGGTCATAACTAAGTTTTGTATACAAAGAACTGCATCACTACAAATGAGCGGAAGGCTGATCAGAAAGGTCACTGTTGCTGAGTTATTGCAGATGCTTTCTGAACCTGGAATATAGGGATTGTCTTGGTTATTACAAGAGAGATGTAGTGAGAAGCTTGACCAAAGGGCAAGAACAAAACTGCAAGCAAATGATGAGACACATAATGATTACAAATCAAAGTTGTGCCTTTGCTTTAACAAATAGTTCAGTGATTTGAACCATCTGAGAGTTAAATCCTCCCTGTGACTCTCAGGAGAAGGGTCAACCAATGTCACCCATCAACCAGTGTGTGGCTGATGGGTTATATGCCCTTTCACCCATGCAGCCTTGGATAATCTACACAGTCCCCAAACATCACCAGATTGCTGTCATTACAGTATATGCTGCTAAGTCATTTATGGCTTATGCCAATCCTGATATTGTTTTCAAACTACATGAAATGTCGAGGGAGTGTTTTACCACTCTGCCTCCATGGCCAAGCAGGAATTTGAACCCAGGCGTCCGAAGTCCTAGAGTGACACTCGATTCCATCACACGACACTGGTTCTCCATAGAATGGAATAACAAACAATTTTGGGGTAAGTTATACAGTGGTACCTCAACTTATGAATTTAATCTGTTCCGAATGCATGCTCTTAAGTCGAACTACTCTTAAGTCGGGGTACCTATCTAAAAATTTTGAAAAAATAAGTTTAAAAAAAAGTAAGTTGAGCAGACCATATCTAAAATTTGTAAGGCGGCAGTTAAAACGCCAACAGTTTTCTGCTCTTAAGTCAAATTGCTCTTAAGTCGAGCTGCTCTTAAGTCGGGGGTACCACTGTACCTGGAAACTTCTGGGAAGTGTTATGGTAAGTGAGAATCAACTTGATTTATTGGTCCAGTCATTTCCAGACTATGGCAACCATATGAACTAGTGACCTCCAAACTCAACCTGGTGGCGTGTTACAGACTACAGTCAGGAAGACACAATAGGCTTTGGGGTGTGGGTGGATGGAGGAAGTACTCACTGATAAAATCTGATCCCCTCTCTGTAGCTCTCCACTGAGGTCAGCCGGTCCACCTGCAAGGATGAAGGACACAAAGATGCCTTCGCCGTCTTCCCCTCCTACAATGTTAAAACCAAGTCCCGTTGAGCCCTTGTGGAGGACAACTTTGCGGGGTTCTCTGTGGAAACAAACAAAAAAGAACATGGCCTAAGCAAATCCTGCCGAGGACGCCAGTGGGTCCACATCCTGTCAAGCACTTCTTTCATGTGTCTTTTGTAATAACACCCCTTGGATGGTGGTACCTCCTTTTCCATCAGGGTGTGCAAGCTTGTCTCCTATAGACTTTCCTACATTTCTTGTTAACTGTACCACATAGAAATAGAAAATTACAGCAGATCCTTGTATAACAAATGGTTTGTATAACATAAAATCTGTACCACATTAAAAAATTCCGGAGATCGGGGAAATTTGCTTAACAGAATTTCGCCTATGGGGCAAGTCTGTACAACATCAAAATGGTCACAATCAGGGATTACTCTCTTCTCAATGCCTTCCTATGGGAAATTTGTATAAAGGGAAAATTTGCTGAACAGAATTTCATTTGGAACAAATTAATTCCTTGATACAAGGCACCATTGTACTTGGTTAATTTGCTGCATAGAGTCCTACTAGAGTATGTAGACAAGCTCATGGAGAACTGGAGAACAGGGGTATCATAAGAACATAAGAACTGAAGAACAGCCTTGCTGCAACAGGCCACAGCCCATCCAGTCCAGTATTCTGTCTCACACAGTGGCTCACCATTTGCTTCAGGGTATTCCCAAGCAGATGTCTTCAACTCCCTTGACAGCTTTAAGAAAGGATTAGACATGTTTAGGGAGAACAAGGGTATCAATGGCTATTATTATGGAAGCCTAAGGACAACCGCCGGGTTGGAGAGATAGGCAAGATATCTTTCAATGCCATTACAGTCGAGACTGACTCTTTGTGACCCCATGTCCATGGAGTTTTCTTGGCAGGAATACTGGAGTGGCTTGCCAGTTCCTACTCCAGGCACCTACAGCACCTGGTATTCCCTGGTGGTCGCCCATCCAAGTACTAACCAGGGCTGACTCTGCTTAGCTTCCAAAATCAGGCAAGATCGGATGTGCTTAGGCCATCTAGGCAGCTGGGGAATCATAAGCATGTGAAAACATCAGCTTGGGAATATCCTGAAGCAAATGGTGAGCTGCTGTGTGAGACAGAATGCTGGACTGGATGGTCTGTGGCCTGTTCCAGCAAGGATGTTCTTATGTATATGTATATATTTTGTGTAACGCACAGCTCCTAATTGTGGCTAATTGACAGGGAGCTCGATGCATCTTGGGTGAGATGCCTGCTCAAGAGCTCACCTGCACCACCAGCGCCTCATCAATTCACCACAAAAAAGTGGTACAGACCGTATGCAAACTCCAAGTTCTCCATTCAATTCTCCTTCCAGAAAGCATCCTTCAGTAAACAATGACAACGGTTATGGCGTAACTAACCCCAAGCTATAGATAACAAAGTAGTTTGACATTTGAAGTGGCGTGATTAAATCCAGATTTTATCACTCACTTCTCCTACAGTTGCAAAATGGGTTATTATCTAATAATTTTTTTTTACTTACTACCGGTAGATGGAGCTCACGGTTTAGTTACTAAACTGGTAAAAAAGAATGCTACATTCCACCCCACCACTACTCCTGAAATTGCCTGTCTACTTTTTTATTGGTTGCAGTATTTGTAGCATTTCAAGCAGTAAAGGCTTGAGATAAATTTCTTCAGAAGTTATTCCATGAAGTATCCAATAATACCTATATAGCGTTTTATGCAAATTGACAAAACTAACAGCAGACCTTGGAAGTCATTATCTCACAATCTGTTAGCGTATGTAACATTATTAACTGGGCTTCAGAACAAATGTTGACTTGCAACTACATTATTGCTGCTACATGTTAACCATTTTGGGGTGAGTTTCTAAAGCCATGTGTTTCATTAATAATTACTCACAATTTGCCTTGCTCATGAGAAAGGACTGAGAGTCGGCTGAAAGGTTTTTATTTTCTAAAGAAAAAATAGATACTTTAAGCAAGAATCCTGTTAAACCAGTGGTTCAGGACCCCTTTGGGGGTCGAATGACTATTTCACAGGGGTCAACATGAGCAACTGAAGAAAAAGGCACCAATGGCTTGGGTCTGGAAGAGGAGGGGGGAAGGGGGAAGGAGTGAGTTACAGCTTGACAGGTTGGAGGGGATGTCAGTCAATGGCACCGGAGGCTGCGATTGGCTGAGGGTGCTTGTAGAGGGAAGTTCTCTATGGCACTTGCGGCAGTGGCCTGCCAAAGGGGGCTTGTGGCCTCTTCCAAGCAGGGCAAGGGGTCACCACAACATGAGGAACTGTATTAAAGGGTCACAGCATTGGGAAGGTTGGGAACCACTGTGTTAAAGAGAGTAGCACAGGCTCCTTCTTCCGCTTCTCTCACTAGGAAATGGCTTGTCAGCCTAGGTAACTAAGCAGGAAGCAAGACTATTGCCACATGCTACATTTTTGGAGAAGGTGTATTTATTTATTTATTTATTTATTTATTTATTAGAATTATATGTCGTACTGTCTAGCCCAAACACTACTCTGTTTTAGACTCTAGAGCAGTGATTGCGAACCTTTTAGAGACCAAGTGCCCAAACTGTGATTCAAAACCCACTAATTTTTTTGCAAAGTGCCAATACAGCCATTTAACCTGAATACAGGTGGCTGTGAAGGGGTGATGTCGGGTGCCCACAGAAAGGGCTTCAAGTGCCACCTTTGGCACCTGTGCCATAGGTTCGCCAACACTGCTCTAAAGCAGTGCTTACCCAACCTGAGTACTAGATCCTGAGACTGTGCAGCTTACCCAAGTCCACCCAGGCTGGATCTTCTCCCAGGAGGCATAAATGTGGAACTGAACTCTCACCCTCTGACTTGACAGCCAGATACCTAAACCACTGAGTACCCATTACATATTAATTACATTCCTTGCCTTTTCCCAGGGCACCTTTTTAATGCATAATATTTCCAAAAGAGGAGTAAGAACTCAATTTGGAAATGAGAAGGAGACCTCTGGGTATCTTGCATTACAAACGCAAACACAGGTTCCCATGCAGGTGCAGGGAAGATCTGAACAGAGTCCAGCATGACTCTTTTAGGTTTATGTTAGGTTTATAACGTTTGCTTATTGTTTACTGTTTTATGTTGTGAACTGCCCAGAGTGGTCTCTGGCTAGATGGGCAGTATATCAATCAATCAACCAACCAACCAACCAACTACATTCTAAAACTAAAACAATGGTAAGCAAAGGAATTGCTTACCAAACTGAAGGACTTTTTAACTTTATTGTTACTTGTACTTTGTTGCTTTTAAAAAAATGTTTAATCAACACACCACACCTTGCAGTTATACGCTCTCTCATAACTTATAAAGGAGGACAGGAACAATACCATCGGTCTTCTGAGTTCTTCAGAAAACAAGGGGTAACACATGACATAATATCATACCGCTCTTATACGGATACACAAGGCACCAAATAAGGAGAAAGCAGCCGTGATCGGTGCAAAATGTGGACGCCGGTCCTTCTTACCCTTCTAGGGAAATGCTCCGCTGAATGCTCACGGTGGGTGGCCGGGTGACCGTGCTGTGTTGGGAATGGCTGTGTAGACAAGGCGGGAGGGGAAGACAGGACGGAGAATTAATAAAGCCCAATGTAATCATTTGCTCACGGAACCTTCTTCTAGCCTTCAAGTCACAGGAGCTTCCGAGATGCTCACATTCTCACACTGATTTGAGCTCCTCCATTGTAATATGCATGCTACACAACAGGGGAAAGGTGCCCCTACGTTAGAAGAGCCCAATGAGATTTTCACCGCACTGAAGAATCAATGAGGCACTCACTGAAGCAAGGATATGGAGGATTTTACAGCCTTCAGGATCCTGACGGACCAGCATTTCCATAGTCCTTCACAACTAGAAATGCTGGCAGGGGCTGACAGGAATTGGAGTCTGATGACATCGGCAGAGCAAATGCTCTAAAGTGAATCATTTAGGGGAGGCCCCTAGCTGAGGGATCGAGCACATGAACTGCACGCTTCGGGTGGCAGATAAAGCCCTAGATCTCCAGTTTAAAAGATCAGGGACCAGGTTAGAGGTAAGACTTCTACCTGAAATCTGCTGGGACTGGTGTCCAGTAGAGTGGACAAAACTGGCCTAGAGTCCCCAGATGTTGGCCTTCAACTTCCAGAGATATTAGGCAGTGTTGTTAACAGCCAGGGGTTCTGGGAGTGGTCATCAAGAATCTGATCACCTAAATTTAATCTGACCCAGCAAAAAGCAGCTCCCCTTGGTTTCCAATACCACTTGGGGTCCAGGTCATGTGAACCACTGCAGCAACAAATGATACGGATGTATATGCACTTCGCTCTTTTGGAAATTTTGCTGAAGACTTCCGTTATGTTACCAGGAAGCATGCTTAGATAATCTCCTACCTCCCTACCCAATGCCATTTTGTCTTCTGTTGTGTAATGACCTCGGCTGTGAGATGACTCTGACCATTTTAGTGCACCACTGCTAGAAAGGCAGTTCCATTTCTCAACTCACCACTCCCGTGAAACATCTGATGATTTCTCCTGTGCTACTCACCCTTCTCCTGAGAAGGGTAAGGAGGGCAGGGAGGTAGCACACTGTTATCTCTAATAAGCAACTGGAAATAATGGTGAAACTACACAAGTTTACTGCTTCCTTTCCTAATGGGGGATGGCTATTCATGATCAGTGGAATTTTTCTGATGATCTAGATCAGTGGTTCTCCGCCTGTGGTTCCTCAGATGTTCCTGGACTGCAACTCCCAGAAATCCCTTCCAGTACAGCAAGTGGTGGAGGCTTCTGGGAGCTGCAGTCCAGGAACATCTGGGGACCCACAGGTGGAGAACCACTGATCTAGATCATCAGAGAAGAAGGGATTTGGGATGAGATAGACTGGGAATGTCCTTGACTGAATTAGGACCATGGGTTAAAGATTCTCCTCCTTCAAGTGGAAGCACTGGATCATGCAACTGGGGCTTCCAAACCTCCTGTTTGGACTGCA
>JAHTLZ010000007.1:45098199-45116355 GCA_023846285.1 Phrynocephalus versicolor | reverse complement strand
CACACACACACACACACACACACACACACACACACACACACACACACCATCCTGCTCCTCACATCAGCTGTCTGCTTTGTAAGCCTAGGGCCAACCGCCCTGCAGGGGGGGAAAAACAGCAAGAACTGCAAATCCCAGATCTTTGGGTGAAACAACTGGGGGAAACAGCCCTGTGGCAGCACCTAAAATGACTCAGCGAGAAAGTCCCCTCCCTGCCAAGAAACCCCTCAATAGCCTTTATGCTATAAAGGAGCTGATAGGCATCTGGAAACAAAATCTACATGAGTGGCAGAGTCCTTAAGAACCGGTATGGAATGGTTGATATTGTGGATCAGCACAGTCTTAGCCTTGGTTTCCACTGAATCTTAATCCTTTAATTAAAGCTAAACTCCCTCTTGCTGGGCTGAACTGATTTATATCTCCCCGAGAGGCAGGCTTCACCTCTGCCTGCTTTCTAAGGGCGCTTTTACACGACCCCTCAAATCCGAGGCAAAGGGCTCCCAGATGCGGAGCTTAAAATTGTTTTCCCACCAGCTCCGGACTTTTAAAAAAATTAAGTACGACCATGCCCACCTAAGCACATCCCAGTGCATTTTCCAAGTACCTGGTCTCTGAAGGTGAAAAATTTCTGATGTGGATTGCAAAGCAGTGAGTGCCGGGCTCTCCTCCCTTCTGTTTCTTTTCTCTTTTTTGCCCCCTGCCCCTTTAAGAGACTGGAATGCTTCCCGGGGCAGCTCCAGAAGGCAGAGCGGAGGTGAGTCTGCATTCTTTTCTCCCTTTTCCCCCCTCCCTCCCCTCACGCAGACAGGAGCAAGGGGGTGCGGAGGGGTGGGAACACAGCAAGAGGAGCAAACCCCCAAGATCTCTGGTCCGAATTTAAGTTGCCAGCGGATCTTAGAGGTCGTGTAAAAGCGCCCTAAGATGCCTCTGCTGGGTCCTTCCAATCCACGTCTTCTTACCACGCTTTGCTACAAAGTGGAAGCAAACCTTTGGGCCAGGGGAAACCTTGTTCTTACAGGAATGAGTGAAATCTTCTCAGCGCACACATGAACATCCTGCCGCCCTTCCGAAACCTGATCCTGTGAGCTGCCTGGAGAGCGATGCCTATTCTGTGACTGGTCAATGTCCCTTTTAGGATGCTGTTTAAAGCTGCTCAAGAAATTTAGGGGGACGACTCCTAAGCATCCTGAACTTCATTGCATACAAGAAACCATCAAATGCAAGAAAGTGGCCAAGGCTGGCTCAATCAAACGCTTTCTTGCACTTGTTTGTTTCTTGTATGCAATGAAGTTCAGGATGCTTAGGCATCATCCCCCTAAATGACTTGGGAATCAGTCACTCTTCTCCGTGGTTTTCAGCATGCAGGGTGGGAGGGGATTGGAACCAACCCTACTGTATTACTAAGTTAGGGGAATATGTCTGTGAAGATTCTCAGTCATCCAAGTGAGTTTATCTGGAAGGTGAGTCATGGCTCCTGGACTTCTTTTCCTTGAGAGATAGAAACATTTCACTGCTCATCCAAACAGCTTCATCAGTCTGGATACAGCTAGTGCGTGTCCTCCGTCTTATAGTCAGCTTGGACCTCTTGCCACCCTGGTCTGAAATAGGCTCATAAGATGAACAATGGCCTGAATAGGCTTGTTAGGTAGACAATAGTATCCATAGCCTTAAGGTGAACAATGGCCTAAGGTGCTGAAACCTATAAAGTATGGGTCATTAGCTATGGCCTTGGTGGTGAAGGCTTTTTGATTTGTCTGGGTACTGTTGAAAGCACCCCCTGATAAGTAGCAGATAGACGATGCCGGAGGCCGCCTCCTCTGTTGAGATGGAAAGCTGGGTGGTGGTGGAATTTCCACCCTCCTATCAGCCCATTTCCATTTGAAGGACTCTCAGTAAGGGAAACAGCAAATATGCAACTCTTAATACTGTTGAACAATACCACTCCATAGATGGCCATATTATTTTGCATTTTATATTTCTGTACATATATGCTGGGTCTGCACTGTGTCTGTTTTTGTGTTTTATGTTATTGTGAGGACCTATGGTTTAACAATAAAGCCCGATGGATTGATATAAATAGCATCTGGTTTGGGCTACCAATAATGCTGCCATCAATCCAGAAAGCGTACAGATCTCACGAGCAGGAAATATGGATTCTACTCAAACTAATGCAATTATCTGAAGATCTTCATGTGCTCTAGGAAAGGTTGTAATGCATCCTATGTTCTTTCTCTTCCTTGATGATGAAGTGTGTCTTGATATATTCAGACACCCCCAAATGAAAAAAGCCAATCACTGAGAACTTTGTTTTGCTCCTCAAGAGTACAAGAGTGAATGCGTTTTTAATCAGTACTGTAGCATAAGCAAAGAAGTATAATTCCCCCTTTAAAATGCTTTTTATATATAGTACCAAATTGTTGGGTGGTGGTTGGCTACAAATAAGGGTTCTGCAAATGTTTTTTTTTTGGGGGGGGGAATGCCCAAAGACACAGACAAAAGTCTCATAATCCTGCCCAGCAAAAAGAGAAGAAAATTAGTATTTTTGCTTTCACCTTTGAAAATGAACTAAGCAAAGACAAACATCTATAAGACCAAGTTCAGGAAGCCATGAATGAATCATGGAGTACATGATCCCACCATGCGCATGGCTAAAGAACATGATTTAAAAAACAACACAGAGTTAAAATGGGAAGATGTGCCACACCATTAAAAGAAACTGAATGAATGGAAGGAGCCGAAGACATTCTTAAACACAACGATCTTCAAAGCTCATCAAGACATTAAGGTCTACTAAGCAGAACTTTCCAACATTCATGGTCTCGTCTATAGTATCTATCTCTTAACATCTGATGGTGCTGGAATCTGGGGCAGGTTGCCTGTTCATGTGAGTATTGGAAGGATCCACTTCCTCGGGTCTAAGTGACATTGATGCTAAGTTCACATAGTTAGAGTTATCTAACTTTTCTCCACCTGTCCTTAGTCACCAAAGGAGGTGTCATTTTGAAAAAGGCAATTAACTTTAGAAATATTTGTTCTCAAAAGAGATTCAGAAAACCTTGCTTTTTTTTTGTCCCTCCACCCAATGTTGTCCAAAACACAGAAACCCATCTAGTCATTCCCAATGTGTCTCTCTTGTTCGTTCCTCTTTTTACCATCTCTCTACCCCCACTACTTGCAGCACCACTGAAGCCCACTTAGAATGAGTCAATGGCTTTAATATAGAGATGCTGAGGGGTCTTTTTTGTGCCTCAGTGGAGATATTCAGCCCTTCGAGGCAGACACCAGCTTTGCATCAAATATTGGAAATGTTACAGTTTCTGGATTACACATCCAGTTTTTTTGTTTTTTGTTTTGTTTTGACTGCCCGGACTGTTCTGTGAGATGTACAGTAGGACCCCGATCCGCTGGGGATTGGTTCCAGGCATTCCCGAGGATAATAAAAACCATGGATAAAAGAGAACACCTGCCCACCCACCCCCAAACTGATGTTTCCTGACAGTAGCTTGTTTTATGACTGCTGTTTTGGGACAGCAGCTTGCTTTAGGGCCACTGTTTGTGACAGTAGCTTGCTTTACAGATACTATTTGTGACAATAGCTTGCTTTACAGCTTGCTTTGTGGCTGCTGAATTATTTAATTTTTTCCTCTGCCAGCCGTGAATAACTGAATCAGTGGATAATGAATCAGTGGATACAGGACTCCTACTGTAATTACAAAAGTGTAATGGTTTTCAAGTTTGTGTTCTAGCCAATAAATCCCATGCTCAGTTTATCCCAAATTCCACTGAAAGTGAATTCCTGCCTGTAGATTAGGTAGTGATTTGTGGGAGTGAATGCTACTTGTGCTCTAAGGCTGGCATAGACGGAGCCAATGGTCCCGCTAAGACACTATCTATGTCCAATATTTTCCTTTCTTACAACATCTCTCAGATGACTCAGAGGCTGCCTACTCAGAAAACTCAATCCTCTTGGCAGAGGGAAGACAGGCGGAAGCTGTGAGTGAACGCAAGCCTTTGCAGTGATAGGTTCGCGGGATGAGTGGAGAAGGCAGGACCTCATCCCCCCCATGGCCTTCAGCAATGCTCATGCATTCCCGTAGGAGGAAGTGAGGAAGAAGCGCATGCAGTACCTGATGATCTCAGAGTCAGGGAGCAGGCCTATGTGGTAGTGGGGGTAGGGAGCTGAGAGGAGGAAGCTTTTTTCACACTCGACAGGGGAATAGTGCCTAGGTGAAGGTGGCTTATCACAGAATTTGTTCACAGTGCTGTAAACAGGTTCAGGAGGCCTGGTGATAACAGAGACAAGAATAAGAGATTAGACAGGCGTTAAACATGCACAACCGATTGAAGGCACGGCTAATTGCACTCCAAAAGCATGCAAAGAAGAGCCACGCAAGAAGGATTAGATATGTAAACCGAGGAAAAGATAAACTTTTGTTAAGTTACAATGTGCTCTTCACAGAGATTAAGAATGGGTGATGCACAAGTACTCTTGCACAAGACAGCTAGAGAAAAGAAAAAGGGTGACAAAGCCGTACCATAACATTTACCTCTCAGCCTACGAGCCGGGCTAAGTAGTCGCTTCTTACCTTGCCGGAACCCAAGAAAGATCTTTATTTTGCCAATATGCTTGCGCTGTAAAGCTAGGCACACAGCTTCATCAGTTCAGCAGGTAAAATCAGGAGCACACATTCGCACCACAAAGATAACAACAGGTGTGAGTGCACACTGGTCGTAAAACGGAAAGGCCTCCCAAAAGCCTTTCTGGCATACATTCACGGCTAATGCATGGATGAACGGAGAGGGGTGGAAACGACATAGACAACTCCATTCTCTACAACAGTGGCTCCCAAGCGTTCGCCCTTGATGTCAAGGAGAACTGTTGATCCATGGGGCCAAAGAGTTCACCGGCTAGATCATGGATCACGTAGGCCAAGATAACCTAGCATTAAGGTTGTTATAGAAATGCCTTCCAAGATAAGGGAAGGAGCAATTCAGGAATATTATCTTCCGATCTATCTATCTATCTATCTATCTATCTATCTATCTATCTATCTATCTATCTATCTATCTAAATAAATAAATAAATAAATAAATAAATAAATAAATAAATAAATAAAAAACTGGGGATTCACAATGTGTTCTAGTGGTCCAGATGCCTGGCCCATTTTCTATAGGCAACATAAATGCAATTTATTATCAGCCAGAGAAATAACAAGAGCAAATTTCCTTTGGGCTTGAATTCTCACTAGGCAACCATTTCAAAATTTGGATTTTGTCAATAGCTATAGGTTATGGCTTAGGGACCGAGTATATAATATGTTTATGGTGTGGAAGACCACAAATTCAACCTCTGGTCCCTTCAGTTAAAAGGGCTAGGTAGCATTTTTTCCATGGTGTCAGGCAGTGAGAGACTTCTTCTTGACACCCTGGAAAGCTGGTGCTAGTTCAGACAGCATTATGGTAGATACTGTAGTCAGAAAGAGTGAGTGGATATAAGGTGAATCTATTGTCAACAGGAAATGTATAAGAAACTGCTGACAGGTCACTGACAAGGACCCAGGAAACAAGAAACCACGGTTCTAGACAAGGAGGCCATCTGAACATCACAGTGGACAGCAGGTGACATCTTCCATAATTACGCCATACATCAGAAATTAAAGCATCTACTTGGCACAGTAAGCACCATGAAGTAATGTTACTTCCATTGAATTCAGGCTAGATGTTTGCACTGCTGTTAATCACAATTGCAGCTAAAACACACAAGCTGCAGGCAAAAAAAATTAATAATAATTTAAAAATTGCAGTTCTTTAAAATCCAACTTCTGTATGCTGGTTGTGCTTCTCGCGCACTGCAGTGTGGAGCCTATTCAAAGTGAACCCAAGTTTCAAACACAGGACTTTTCACCATCCATAGCTGGGGCTTCTTCCTGTACACAACTGGTAAGGCAAGGGTTGCAAGATCAAAACCAGGCTTCTGTCCATTTTTGCTTTTTCAGGAACAGTCTTGCATATCCAGGTCAACCACATCAACAGGGGCTTCTCAGAAACTCATGAGTATAAGATGTCTCTGTAAATTCAGCCATGCAGTCATCTTTGGCAGGCTGCAACTCTACAGTCAGTTGCCTAACACGATAGGCTAAGCAGTCACTGAATGACGCAGTGGGTATACTGGCTCAGGAAAAAACAGTTTTTGAGAACTGAAGAAAAATATTTCCCACAAAAGAGAGCAACATGAAAAACCTTCATAACAGTAATGGAGGAAAAAAAACATCTGCTGCACCTTCGTCAACATTCATAGTTTTGAAACCTTAACCTCTTTTCCCATCCAATATCTGAAGACACTTTCAAATTTCGATAGGTTCTTCAGAACACGAACTGAACCAAACACCTCATCCATCTGATGGTCCAAATCTCATTAGGAATAGGTATTCTCAGCATGGAGGAGGCTTTGGTAGGCCTGCCCGCCCAACTGCTCTTAAAAATGAGGAAATAAAAGAGCAGGGACAACCCCGTGGCAACAGTGGCAGAGACACCAGGCTTCCGACCCAGCCTGTGAAGAGTTAAAATCTCAAAAGCCTTGACTTGGGTGGACAAGTCTGTCAATTTCACTTTTGTCTGTAGAAACGGACCCTCTTATCTGCGGGATTAGTATCTGCTGATTGGCTCCCCCCACACACACACACCATAGGCACTTATATGATGAAGTTATCACTCCTTGCTAGAGATGGGCACGACTCAAAAAAATAATTTTTCGTTTTTCGTTTTTTGTTTGGGGTCTGTTTCGGTTCGTTTTCATTTTTCAGGGTTTTTCCCCGCATTTTTCGTTTTCGTTTTGTTACGAAACGAAACAAAAAAACAAAACAAAAACGAAAATTTTTCATTTTCATTAGCATTCTTTTCAATGCAATTTGTCTGCCGTAACGAAAACGAAAAACACGGCAAAATTTTTCATTTCGTTTTCGTTTTGTTTTCTGGAAAATTTTCGTTTTCATTTTCGTTGCGTAACGAAAACGAAAACGAAAATTTCGCTGAGTCGTGCCCATGTCTACTCCTTGCCATTAGAGCAAGCCACTGTCCATGCTACATATAGCATTTGCTATTATAATAGTGTTTGTATTCTCAAAGGCTTTCACGGCTGGGATCTGATCATCGTTGTGAGTTTTTCAAGCTATTTGGCCATATAGCCTGGAAGTTCAACAAAATAAAGCTATCCAATATTCTTTCATGGACTGCATTCAGGAGCTTGTTTCCACCGTGGATTTTGACTTAATGAAGTCAATGTCTGTTTGGCTCTTTAATAGCGCCGGCCTGGTCTCATGAATGTCAGAACACATACTGAGATAACGGTGGTGTCCTAAAGATATGGTAGAAAACTATTTTGAATCTGAATGCCTCTTGAAACATTCACAAAATTGTGATCGTTTTCAAAATTGTCCGTAAATTTGGAGTGCCTCCCTATGTAGGACAGATCTATTCTGCATCTTGTCCTGTAGCTCAGCATTTGGAGGGAAGGGACTAGAGGATGTGTGCAAATATTTTATACACCAAAAATGTGTGCAGGGTCCCCAGCCTACCATGTCAATGTGGCAAAATGCTGAGGAATTTCTGCAGCTTCTATATTAATGTGTGATAAGGGACAAAGCCTGTTTTTTAAAGGGCCAATGTAAAAATATCCGCTGGATTCCCACTAAGGTCCCTTACTGCTTGAGATACTGACAACAGTATCACAAACAGAGTAACCATACACTCGTTCCTGCAGATTTCAAGAATGGTAATGGGGAGCAGGGGGTGGGAGCCTGTTTTTTTGTACTTGTGAGTTGCTGCACATGGTTTCTGCATACCATGCAGCACACACACTGCACATACTTTAATTGCATTCTGTTATCACAGTAAGTACAACTCCACAACATGAAATGCCTTAATAGCCTCTTAGACCGAGATGGCAATTCACTCCCTTGGCAACTGTAAGCCTTTGCTCTTTCGGATGCATGCCTGACAGTGAATTTAGAGCGTAATGCACCCATAGAGATGCTTTGATCTTCAGTCGCCTTTGGAAGCTATCGGGGAGTAATTGGCAACGAGTGTCTAGAAAACGAGATGCTCCATTCCCAATGGTATCTGTGGAAGCTGGTGATTGAGACTTCACAGAGATGGAGAATTCAGAAGGATTTTCATCTGAACAATTTAGGAGCTGGACAAAACACTGAACCTTAACTTCCAAATAGTTTCAGCACCTTGGAGAGCTCCTGCAGTGCTCAAAATAAAACCCCAAGCAGATCTGATGCACCCATGACATCAAAGCCACCCATTTTCGTGAAGAGATATCACTCAATTAGTGTTACAGAACTAGTAACTATGATCTGCCATGTTAACTGGAGAACAACAACAGAAAAGTGACTGAAGACATGTCTTGATATGATCAAGCATAACTTGTGTGCACTGCATTTTTACAGACACCAACAGAAAAGTGACTGAAGACATGTCTTGATATGATCAAGCATAACTTGTGTGCACTGCATTTTTACAGACACCCCTATCAAGAGCAAAAACCAACAATTTTGAATTATGTGTATATATGGTGTGGGGACCACTGCCACTGCCCTTTAACCTTGTAGCAGGAGAGAAAGTACAAGGTTTGTAACCTTTGTACAAAAGTTCCAAAGCAGTCTGTGGTTCGTATACTAATTAATGAGAGAATGGGAGAAGGTAACGCTCAGACATTAATGCTGATGGAAAATTCAAGTGTTGGATCAGAGGGCTTGTTTCTGGGATGGAAGTCAGTAATCAGGGGAAGGCGACATTGTAAGCAGTACCCCGTGGTGGATCACAAGGCATTCCTGGTTGGCCCCAAGGTTCTTCGTATCAGTGCAAAGGGGCTTATAAGTGTGCTGGAATCCTGCAACATGGGTATATAACAAAGCAAGGGGAGAGGATATAGAAAGGAGGCAGTGGGTGCATGCAGTTGAGCCCACTGTTGGGAGCGAAGCACTCAATGCCTTCACCTGTTTCCAAAATCAGATGGCTCATAAGCAGTTCCAGTCCTCCCTAACTTTTCCTGCCTTGGTTCCCCCTATGATGTCACAAGGGCATGCCGCTATGATAATATAGGGACCATACTATAGGGACCCTCCCTGGTTCTCAGGTTTCCATCTTATCAGAGAATTATAAGACTATGGATTTGGCAACCCTACTTGAGCTGAACAGAGATTATGAAAAGAGAGGGCATCCTGAACCACATCGGAGACTGCCTCCACTTGCTCTGCTTCTGTGATACTACTGGCATCTAAACCGATATACACCCTGCAATCAATACTAAAAGCAATTTCCACTTTATGCATTTGTTATTAGGGAGGATCAACATTCCCCATCTGGACGATTCCCCATCTGGATGATTGTGGGATTCTTTTTTTCCTTCTCTAGTTAAACCTCCTGCAGACAGGGAATTACAGAACAACAGTTTCCCTTATGTATAGGGGATGTGGACTCCAAAACGGGTCAAAGATCATTAATGTTTCTCCACCTTTCAGCTCCCAGTTTGGGAAACAATGGGAGCAGAGCTCATGCATGATGTCCATTTGTCAACAGAGAGAAAAGACTGTACCATCAAAAGATAGAACAAGGCCGGGGTTCATGCTGGGATTACACCCCCCCCCCAGTTATGTTTGCCAGATTCCCATGCCCCTCCTTGCCGTAAACATGACCTGGGATTTTTGTGGCACTGAATGAAATGTGTAAGTGGCTTTCTGGAAGACTTTCCAACTGGAAGATTGCACAACTGATTGCACAGCTGTCATGGCTCTGTTGAAGGTACTGTGTGGACACCAAGAACCATTTCCTAAGATGATAGTTACCATTATACTGCCCGTTATACTGAATAGGATCAGCGTACAGATAAATTCCACCACATAAGACATTACAAACAGCCAACAGGCACAAGCATTTTGAAGAAGTTTTTGCTACACCCGAGACAAGGTGGAACCCTATTCAACTACTGGAAGAGACATTAAACTTGATTTCTCGTTGTACAGCCTGATCTTTATGGGCCATGAAACTTAATATGCATCCTATAAGGCCAATCTCAGGACTTATTCCTATGTGTTTAGTGCCAGGTGGTGAGGTCACCCAGATGTGTCCTGCAGCCAGTGTGAATTTTTCTCCTATATCAATGTAAGATGCCCCAGGATAAAAGAGATCCTATCCCGGGATAGCTTAATCATCTGTATGTGTTCAACTAGCAGTTCTACAGTATATATTCGTTATTCATACACTAGGATGATGTGACAGTTAGGAAATGGTTATGTCTGGGGTCAAACTACATAAGGGGACCAAAGCACAGCTGGACACTGACAGCACGTTATCTCAAAGCTCTTATATGTGGCCAATCATGACGGTAAATGAGGCTCACTATAACCTCCCTCAAACCAAACACAAAACCAAGCTGAGGGGCTGAGAGAAGGTCATTAGACATTAGACAGTCATTATAGGTGAAAGAACAAATTTGAAAATAAAAAGGTAAAAAAAGACAAAAAGGCGCCAGCACCTTTAAGACTGCCTTTTATATATTTGAATTTGAGCTTTCGTGGACAAAATTCGTGTGGTATGCAAACTTAAAAATAAATAAATACTGTATATACTCGAGTATAAGTCGACCCGAGTATAAGTCGATGCCCCTAATTTAACCCCCCAAAACTGGGGAAATGTATTGACTCGAATATAAGTCTAGGGTGGGAAATCCAACAGGGCCTGGCAGCAACTCCTTTGTGAGCTGGGGGAGTGGTGTGCGATGTTTAAAATGACATTTAGCCACCGACCCAAACACTTGCCTCAGTGGCTAAAAGTCATTTTAAATATCACGTGCTGCTCCCCTATGATGGAGAGGGGGGTCAGGAGAAGCAGCACACAATGTTTAAAATGACTTTTAGCCACCGACCCAAGCACTTGCCTCAGTGGCTAAAAGTATTGACCCGCATAGAAGTTGAGGGCCCCCTTTTTCAGCCCAAAATTAGGGCTGAAAAACTAGGCTTATATTCGAGTATATACAGTAAATAAATAAATAAATAAATAAATAAATAAATAAATAAATAAATCCACTTCCTCAGGCCTAAACCTGATTTGATCTTGAAAGTTCACATAAAAAAATATAAACGTTAGTCTTTTAGATGCCACCACATTTTTGTCTTTGTTCACTTTTTACTTTTAGTTTGTTTCCAATTATAATGCTAACACGGTTACCTAGTCTGCAACTGCAACTAAGAGTGACAGTCGCTCTTTAGCAGTTGAGAGACCTCTGCTCTCAATGAGAAGCCAATTGTCTTGTATAATTTGACTTTTCATGAAAATTGACTTGATGAAAATGTCTCTTAGGGATCGATAAACTCCCAAAGATCATTAGTCTGTGATTGCTCCTCTTTGGAGGATAAGCCCCCTTAATGGAATTAGGACATTTCTATGCAAGTGTGCAGAAAAATAATTAAGGGTACTGTATAAAGGTTGTTTTCCCACTGTCAAATTAAGAGGTAGCCATGAGGAGACTGGGGGGAACTCTGGGGCTCCCTTAGAAGTAGTTGGACTATACCTCCTACCAGCTCTAGCAAGGACAGGTTATAGTGAGTGATTGTGGGAAATGTAGTCCAACAACAAGGCTATGGTTGCCCTTCCACATGTGAGGAACCCTGTTCTAATGCTCATTATGGTTTGGTTTCATTTCCCCCATTTAACTGCGGGATGACCATTCCAATGGGAAATTCACCACTGGAATATTTATGAAGGGGTAATGCCACATAGCTGAGAAAGTAAATAGAAAACAAGCATCTGACAGACAGACAATAAGCAAAACTATGAATAACATGGAGAAATGTAAAAAATATATATAAATACATCGAAAAATCCCCCTTCCCCAACGCATGATACTTACTCCACAACCAAATCATTTCAAAGACCGAAATGCTGCTCATTGTATGTCTTTTATTGTGATCAACGCAAATACAAAGCATCAGTTACACTTGAGAAGGCATTTACATAACAAATGCAAGCCCCCACCCCCCTTTCAGTTTGTACAATTTTTTTTTTCACTGTAATGTCAAACATTCCAGTTCACGTTCTCAAACACACCTTGGGACAAAAAGGTTCACAGGATTTGATACATCTTGCAAAACAGGCGACAGCTGGCGAGCTTTTATTACAAATGCAAAAATGAGCTTTTGAGCCGGGGGTGACTTCTTCAGCCACATTATTAGAGAAACAGGACCATTCTTTTGTAATGTTTTGGCTGAAGTGGTTTTATGTTCCAACAACCTGAAGACACATGTGAATTTTGCTGCATAGAATTAAGCCAACACCTACATCATTTCAGGAATTTGATCTAAATATTGGAAGCACATCTAAATGAATAGGTAGAACGTCAGGTTGTACCATCTTAAGAAACTGATTTTTATTTCTTTATTAGGAAAAAAAGTGCTAATCATCTCTTTTCTGGATGGCCATACCTCATGCCGGCTTACACAGAAGATAATTTTGACCATTTCAATGACTATACATACGAGTTTTATTATTATTTTATTATTATATTATCACAATAATTCCCACTCCAGTGATTCATCATGTTAACCATGACACAGACATAGCATGAAACTCTTTTCATGTTAATTATGCAACAGAGATTTAAAAAGCTAATTCTGTCTCCAGTACTGTCAGAACAACCTTGAACCTTACTGGTTCAAGGTCTGATTATTCTTTGTCTTCTTTCTTTCTAATTTTTTTTAATGTAATATCTTATGGTCTCTCCGTCCATTCCTCCCTACCACCACCACACCACACATTGGGATCCTTACTGTTCTTGGTTCAGTTTTTCTTCAGTTTTCTCCTTTTCTTCCTTCACAAGCTTTGGCACAAAGGTGATCTTATTTTTATGCTGTCATTTTTACACAGAAATCTCTTATTTTTCTTGGGGGGGGGGGGAAAAGGCATGCCATGGTAATTGCAGAAACAGATTTTCCTGACGAGCTTCACTTCTTGAACTGAAAAAAGATTTTACCAAGCGGCTAGAATCTGACATAACTATGGAAACCCAAACTATGGATTGATTAACTTTCCAAAGTGGGATTGTCACTCAGGTGGATAACAATTATGAACAATCACATGCATGCAGACGTCACGTGTGCTTGTAGATAATAAAATCCATGGAAACATACAAGTAGCTGAGTAAAGCAAGTAACAATTGCATGCAGTCAAGTTAATTCCAACTTTTCTGGGCTTTCTAGGTGTAATGGAAAACACGGGGGTTGCTCCTCTGCCCCAGACCCATCTGCAATCAGTCAACTGCATCTGCTTGAAAGCTGGTGTCTGGAGAAGTCAAGGCCCAAATGGGTTCTCTAAGAATCTCCCAGCCTTAAATCTGAAATCTTTCTCACTTACCAGAATAATTATTCAACAAGGCACCTTCACTTGAATAATAAGTATTATTATTTGGCTAATAAGGATTTCACAGGAGTATTCTCTTACTGAAAAATAAAGACATGATTTCCCTTCCTAACATAAAGAAATCTAAAGCAAATTTAGAGGCAAAAGCTTCACTAATTCTACTTTAAGATTACATTGCTAAGCATTTGTCCATTAGTCCATATTGAAGAATCTATTCAGGAAAAATCTCTCTGTGTCTCTCTCCCTCCATCTCTATTCACAGCATGGGAAAAACGTCATATGTTGCCTTTTTGACCAATGAGGGTTCACTTGCTTCTTCGATGGAATGCGTCTTCAGGCTTTGTTTACATTCATTTGAGACAGAAAATCTACAGCAGGCTAGGCATAGCACATTAATATCGGCTTTGTTTACATTGGCCTTAAAGACAGGTTTCCCTACTTCTAAATTATGTTACACTAGGTAGAGAATTCAGAGAGGTTCTTTAGCATATCCTTCTTCTGGGAACTGTGCAAACCACCCAGGGCCAAAGAGGTTGCCTCTTCTCCATGGAGACACAGTGAGGAATTGAACTCCCAACTTTGCAGCTCCACAGCCAAATACCTAGCATACTGTCCTAACCAGCCAGCAAGAAGAACAAAACTCCCACCAAAATAAACCATCAGCTATATCAGAGCTCACCCGCCATATCATAAAACAGAATCCTATTGAAACAAGAGAAGAGCAGGAGCTGTGAAGCAATGAAAGTCCCTTGAGAGTTCCCTTCTCCATAACGCAGACTGAACCAACTATCAGCTGATATGACAAGGAAGTGGGATGGGGAGAATCCCCATACAATGGACAACTGCCTGCCTGCCTGATAAAGTAGGGAAGGGCAGATTGATCTCCTTCCCAGAATGGTGTACCACTGGCAAAGGTTGACCCCAGGAGGCATGCCAAGCAAGGCAAGTGGTCCTGCTGGGGAGTGGGGGAGTTACGTGTGGCACCTGTGGTGTTGTGCTAGAGCAGTGCAGGTAAACCTTTGGCACTCCAGATGTTTAGGATAACAACTCCCACTGCCCTTTGTCATTGGCAATGTAGGCTCAGAATTCTGGGAGTTGTGGTCCAAAACATCTGGAGTACCAAAGGGTCACCATCACTGTGCTAGAGATTTGGAAGAAGGCACTTCATAGTACTTCATGCCCATCTCTACTCATCACTGATGGCAGAGGGTCTCCAAAAATCAGAATTCACTTGAAGACACACCATTATTTTTACACAGTGCCGTGAAGCCCTTGTGGAAGAACAGTGAGTAGAAAGGAAATTAAAAAAATAACAGCCACACCACAACGATAACGACGACAACAATAGCAGGGATGATACAGAACTGCAGGATATTGTCCTTCTCAGATACACCATGGGAAGAATAGAAGAGAAGCATGAAAGAAAAATCTGTTTCACGTGAATGCAGTTGGAAAACATCCACTCATTATGGCTTTACCGCTGAGAAACTGAATGGATGAACCTAAGCTCATTAAGGATGCCTGTGGAGCAGTACTGGCATTCTCATTATTCATGACTGAAATTGACATTAGTCCCCATTTTTGCTTTCTCGCTTCAATATATATATATTTTCCTTCCAAAATCAAAACTCAACTAGCATCACCCAGACATAGCTGATGGATCAGTTTCAAAGAATCAGGGCTTATTCCAAATATTTTAAACAAGAAAGGGCCAGGCTGTTTGCAGAGGGACAGAACCTTCCATCACATGCCATTTACCCAAGAAAACAAGAAAATCTGCTTTTATTGGGACACAGAAGCCCCCTGGGGCTTTCAGTCGGAGAGCACTTTTCTACCCTTCCTCTTTTCATAAGCCTATTATGTCACCATAACTTGATGGCTCACTAAAGTTACATAATCAAGTAATCAGATACTAATTCTCAACAGAACTGCTTCCTCTGGGGCTCCTTGCAGGAATCTTCAATATTTACTCATGCTATGCTTCACAAGCAAGTGTTCTGCTTATATATCACCCCATAGCACTTCAAGCACTCTCTGAGCGATTTACAATTTAATTATGCAGGCTACAAATTCCCCACCCCACCCCCAGCAAGCTGGGTACTCATTTTACCAACCTCGGAAGGATAGAAGGGTGAGTTAACCTTGAGCCTGCTACCTGGGATTGAACCCCTGGTTGTGAGCACAGTTTTAGCTGCAATACAGACATTTAACCACTGCACCACAAGGCTCTTACTTTTTAAAAAGCCTGCTGATTCTGTGGTCTTCATACTTCCTACCTTTTGTATGGCTGCAGAGGAACATTTCCATGTCCACCACCAGAACCAGGTTTATTATGGAGAACTTGGGGAAATGCTGATGGGTATTCGTTTCCTGCAGGACATCAGCAAGGCCTGCTAGAGCTCGTGGTGGACCTTACGAAAACTGAGCGCAAACTTCATAAAGTGAGGTGTGTTCCCTCTGCACTGCAGCTATCAGGAGAAGATCAGAACAGGGCTTTTCAGATTCCTTGGACAACATGCCCATTCTAAGAGTCATACCTGATTTAGAAACAAAAATATAAGTGTGGCTTACTTGGGGAAAAGACGTCAAGTGGAAGGCTCTACCGGGCCTAACAAAAGTTCAGAAAGAAAGGTTCCAGCTAGCTGTAGAGCAGATATAGGAAGCTTGGGGAAAAACTTCCCTGTGTGGCCTGATGGGAAAGGTATAAATTAGAGATGGGCATGAAATAAACTTTTTTCGTTTCCAATATTCGTTATTCGTTTTGTTATGTAACGAAACAAATAACGAAAATTGTAATGAAACTGGAATGAACAGAACAGAACCACGAAAATTAGGTTCGTTACCTTTCGTTTTTTGTTAATGGCAACGCGCAATGAAATGAGCTGTTTTAAATGTTAAAAAACGTCCTGGACATTCATAAAAACGCAGCAATAATTATTTATACTGTCTGATAATACCAACCAGGGGGGTTGGGGTCCTTAAAACATTTGTTTTTGTCTTCTCCCATCGCAATGTATTTTTCTTTTCCCTTTAAGGATGACAAAATTGATGTCGCCAGCCACAAAATGGAGGCAAGCCATGTGATGGGATCATGTAAATTCTTGGACAACTTCAACCAATAGCATGCCCAGGTTGCAGACTGGGCAGGTCTGGCAGCCACAGAGGGCATAAAAAGCTTTGGCAGCCCCCGTCCTCCTTGCAGTCTCCGGTGGGAGTTAGGGTGGGATTGCTGTCTCTGCGACTCGTTATTTTCACTTTAGGCCAGCCAGGCAGGTGTGTGTCTCTGTGTTCCTGCCGGCTGCAGCCTGGCTCTTAGGGGAGAGAAAGGAGAGATTTCTCTCTAGCTTCAGTCCTGCAGCCTCCCTGTGTGCGTGAGTGTGTACCTCTCAGTGAGTACTCTCCCCTGTCCCACAGTGCAGTCACTCTGCAGCTGCCTTGCACCCTGGGCAACGCCCACCGCTGCCTTTGCGGCCTCCCTGCGTACCTAGTCTATACTGTGTCTCTGGCAGCATCAATTTTTTTAGTGTTTTCCCTCTGGTCTGGGGCATTGGGGGACACCCATGCATGGAAATGCTTTAAAAATTGCGCAAAAAGTGGGGGGAAATGAAAAATGAAAAACGAATAAACAAAAATGATTTTTTCAAAAATTTGTAAAAAATGAAAACAAACCAAAACGGACCCCCCTCAATGAAAAACAAAAAACCAAAATGCCATTTTTTGATTCGTGCCCATCTCTAGTATAAATCAAATAAATAAATAAATCTCAAAGCCTTCCAGCTGAGTCCCTTCTTCCAGTTGAGTCACATTTAGACATCTGTTTCTTAGGCAGTACTACCAGCATTGAGAAATACAGTGTTAGTAGTCCAAGAGATCTGAAAGTTCCATCCCTAAAGATTAGTCCTGAATAAACCCATCTTTCAGTATTTTCTCAAGCATTGCTACATAGCACATTGAATAATCCTTTCTGCCTTCAGTTAGCTCTGAATTTTGAGAACAGAACTCAGAAAAACGGTGCCCAAAGAGAATAGCTATTTAATACAGCCCAGGCTGAGAGGCAGTAGGTTACAAAACGAACCACGCGAGCCCAGGTTGTCCTCGGAATCGGCTGATACACGCAGATCCCATTGCTTTTACCTTTCTCTGTCTCGCACAGGGTTAAAAGCCAACGAGAAAGCACGCTGTGACATAATCTTTCCTGCTTCGTGCTGCTGGCCAATCAGAGAGGGAGGCGGGATGATGACTGTTCTTGAACAGCTCCTGATTGGCCAGCATCACAGATCCAGCACAGATGACATCGCAGCATGCTTCCTCATTGGATTTTAACCCTGTGTGTGACAGAGAAAGATAAAGTAATTGGATCTGCCTGTATCAGCTGGTTCCGAGGACCACCTGAGCTCGCATGGTGCATTTCGAAACCTACTGGTTCTGAAAAGAAAAGACCATCCCTAGGCACGATGTCGCTAGCTCCACAAGCTATGGAGTGCTGTAGCTGCAGAAGGCTTTGAGCTGTATATCTGTTATTCTTCATTTTAAAATTGCAGAGATGGTAGTGACTGCATGGAACATCAACTCCAGACCTTGTCAAGGAGGCACAGGGAGGAATCAAACTCATAACCTCTGACTCTGCAGCCAAATACAGAAATCTCTCTCCCTTGCATGCCTGGCCGCAGAACACCTTTATTTATTTATTTATTTATTTATTTATTTATTTATTTATTTATTTATTTATTTATTTAT
>JAHTLZ010000007.1:45085827-45098189 GCA_023846285.1 Phrynocephalus versicolor | reverse complement strand
TATTTATTTATTTATTTATTTATTTATTTATTTATTTATTTATTTATATGGTGCATTTATATACCGCTACCTTTTTCCATACAGATATAGGGGACTGATTATCTGCATCATTCCTGCTTTAAACACACCTATCACTGGAGAAATTTATTTTTTTCACAGCACCAGGGGCCAAAACCCCAAGCCTTAGTAGGCTTCACTGATGACATATTTTAAAAATCAGCAATTTTGGTTTTAAAAATGGCTTTCTGGCCCTAAAATATGCACAGAGTATTTTTTTTTTAAAAAAATCTCATTTTCAAGCTATTTTGTGGGCTCCATTCCTCTATTTCTGTACTAGCCTATGAGCTCCCCTTCCTAATATCAAACCCATCAATGAACACTAATATGGCTTCTGAAATACTGTACTTGCTAGAAAGAATTCAAGTGGGTTTTTGTTTTTTTGTTCTAAATTTAGTCCTTTAGTCACACAATGCTGGGTTGGAATTATTACTGAAATAAATTAAACCCATGGCAACAACAACCTGAATTAAAAACAATTCTAAATATACATATATTTACAAGGTGACAGATTCAACCATGTTTTACTGAAAAAACTATGCAGCCACACAGCTGTAACATGGAGTGAAATGTATTTTTTCCCAAGCTAGGACATGGTTTGAGTATCTGGAGAGCAGAATTGTTATCACAGTATAGAAAGAAAGTAAACTGTAGCAGAAAAATATTCTTAATTGTTAAACTTCATATGGAAATGACTCAAAGAGCTTTCTAGTCAAGGCTGGTTCAGAATGCAAGATAGAGTTGGCTATCAAAAGTTAGTATGTGTAATGGTTACAGCACTGAAGTACAGCTGGTAAGCTCCTCAGCCAAGACAGTACTCTACCAAGAATAATAGAGAATGAATTAGTGCAAGTTACTTTTTTCAGTCTAACATTCCTCATAGGGTTGTTGGGAATAAGGTGTGGAACCCTGAATAGAGATGGGCACGACTCAAAAAAATGGTGTTTCGTTTGTCGTTTGGTCGTTTAGGGGTCCGTTTCGGTTCGTTTTCGTTTTTGTGAGGTTTTTTGCAAAAAAAAATTGTTTTCGTTTCGTTACATAATGAAACAAAAAAACGAAAACAAAAATGAAAAATTGCTGTTTCGTGCCCATCTCTAACCCTGAATTTAATTTATTAGGTGGAACTCAAGGGAGGAACATAATTTCACAAGTATCTATCGGTGGTTATTAGCCTAGGTGCAGTGTTGCTATTATTGCATTATTTTTCTTTAGTATCCTATTTCTTTGGACCATTTGATGGACCTGGCGGTAGCCTTCAACATTTAAGTGACAAGGCCACTGACAACACAGTATGGCTTCAACTGATTTGTCCAAGAAGCTCCACCAGCTCGAGAAGTGAAGACCTTTTCAGGGAAAGCTAGAAAATGGAGTTGCAACTTTGGGGCGATAGGAGAGGTCCCATGGTAGGTGAGTTCTTTGGGCTGGAATTGGAGCCCTGGGATGCTGGATACGACCCACCGGTGTATCTCTTTCCTGCGTTGGGCATAATGGCTTCCAGAGCAGTGATAACAGAATATGGCTAGAATCTACACAAATGGAAGCTGGTGACTCTGACGTCACGGAGCAATTAATCTGCTCTTGATTTTAGTTTGAAAATTCCAGGAGGTACCCAAGAAGATAACCTCAATCCCAAAATCTTGGATACTTTCTTCAGACGTAAAACCAAAGGTTTATTCAACAGCCTCCACAGATCTAAACCTGGGCTAACATTCTCTCCCAGTTCTGCTTAGTTGGAACTCTTTGGTTACATTTGATCTTCAAGATCAATCCTTGTCCTGGTTCTAACATTACGGTCAAGCTAGTTTCAGAAACTTTTTCATTCTGTTTCTACATGTGCTCTTTTAGCTCCCTTGATTATGATGGCTTTGTTTTTAAATGCAGTAGATTATACACTCATGTTTGTAGTATAAGGAAAAATACATAGGTTGTTTTTTTTTAAAGAGTACCACAAGCTCTTTCGGTCTCAGCTGTTATCCAAAAAATAGGAAAGCAAAATATTAACAATGAATAGTCAGTATTAACAATGAATGACTACAGAGAAGCAAGGAGGCAAATGCAAAGCACTGTAGCAATGCATGAGTGGTTTTAAAAATTCATCTTCACTTTCTCCCTCTTTCAGGCTTTCATGAGTGATGCCTGAGATGACAACTGCAAGAATACACATAACTACATGAAAATGCAGGTTGTCTTTCATTCTCTTTAGTTTCTTGATGGAAAGAAACAGAACCGAGGGCCAGCATCACACCTGCGGCCAGCTCATGCATGGAACATCCATGCCCTTGTCAGATCTATGGTGTAAAGCAGCACTGCAAATCTGCCATATTGATGATGACCATATTTATCTCCATTTACATGGCTGGTTTTTTAAAGGGTGAACATTATAAAATATCTACACAGGAGCATTACTGTAGCAAAGGGGGGGTGAACTTGTAGCAAAGAGGCAACAAAATGAATAATGAATAATGAAATGAGGGGAAAAAATCATTTCGTGCCCATCTCTAGTAATCTTAAAGCCAGAGTACTTCCAGGGCCAGATGCAGGGGAGTGGGAGAGAGCTATCTAGTCTCATGAGCTCCCAGATGCATTTGGTGGGGCCACTGTGAGATACAGGAAGCTGGACTAGATAGGCCTTTGGCCTGGTCCAGCATGGCTCAGTGCTGTTTGCCCTGGATGGTAGCAACTCTCCGTCATCTCAAAAGAAACATTATCTCTGCTACTAAAGTTCATTTTTAAAAAATCTGGTGTTCCAGGGACTGAAACAACTGTTTATATGTGCAAAATATGCAACAAGTATATGCAAAGGAATGGGCTTCCTTCCATCATCTTTTAATCGAAAATATAATATTATGAATGGAGACAGCAAGCAAAAACTTGCCCTGTGTCTGGCAGCTGCCAGATTTACTTATGTGACTGCAAAACCTTGCTAGGCAGTAAGGCCTTGTGCACCAGTCAAGTGAACTTAAATGGCTTTATTCTTGTATTTGATCCTACGGAACGGGCATCCATTTTTGAAGCCCTCTACAGCTGTTAGGCAATATTGTGTGAAAACATCATGGCAGGCAGTGTTGGGCTCTGCAAAAATGCTGACAACAAAATGTTGTTTGTGTTGCTCCACACTTTGGGCGCTTTTACACAACCTCTAAAATCCGCTGGCAACTTCAATTCGGACCAGAGATCGTGGGGTTTTGTTCTGCTTCCTGTGTTCCCACCCTTCTGCTCTCCATTGCTCCTGTCTGTGGTGAGGGGAAAGAGAAAAAACGGGAGAAAAAAATTGCAGGCTCACCTCCGTCTGCTGTCGGAGCAGCCCTGTAGGGATTCCTGTCTGTTAAAGGAGCGGTGGGGACAACAAAACAAACAGAAGGCGAGGAGAGCCTGGCATCCACAGCTTTACAATCCGCATCGGAAAATTTTTACCTCCGGAAACCAGGCACTTGTAAAATGTGCTGGGGTGCGCTTAGGTGGGGGTGGTCGTACTTATTTTTTTTTTAAAGTCCGCAGCTGGTGGGAAAACAATTTTAAGCTCCGCATCTGGGAGCCCTTTGCATCGGATTTTAGGGGTCGTGTAAAAGCAGCCTTTGTCGGCACTCTACTCTAGATTGGTGCCCCTTTCAACACAACGGTGTTCACGCTGTCTACCCAGACCAAA
Organism: Phrynocephalus versicolor; assembly: GCA_023846285.1. Lineage (NCBI taxonomy): Eukaryota > Metazoa > Chordata > Lepidosauria > Squamata > Agamidae > Phrynocephalus > Phrynocephalus versicolor. The sequence goes on along the minus strand of JAHTLZ010000007.1, from coordinate 45,094,486 downwards.
AGTCTCATCCTGTTTGCTGAAACCTTCTCGCAAGGAAGACAGGATTGCAACATATCCCATTCAAAACCATCCCTGCCCCTTGCCCAATGTATGGTGAGAGAGCGCCCCAAAGCTTCACGTCATTTATTACATCTCATCTACGAGTTACAAACTCACTGCACAAGCAAGCAAACAAAGGCAATTTTCTAGAGCATCAAGAAAGCTATGAAAAGCAAAGGTTCAAGATCAATTTAAAAAATAATACCATCAATAAATTCAATAATCACAAGCAGGTAAGAGGGAGACCAAAAGGGAGTTCCAGGTTCCCCCTTGAAGCACAGCCTTGTGCTGCCTATTGTTTCTCATTGTACCTATTGAGCAACATGGAAAGATTCACACAGGATAAACAACACAAGACTTAAAGCAGGTTTACAAGCCGGTGCCCATGGATCATAGGTCTGAGCACAGAAATGAATCCTAAAAGAAGGCATAAGATCTTCTCCCTTTCCAGCAGGTAGAAGTGAACAAAAAGAATTATAAGGTTTGGATGTCTCAGGGATTGATTGCATCTCTCGCACTCATGAGAATCCCCCCAACTGGTGGGCAGTAATCCCTGCTCCAGGGAGATACACCTACCAAGGGAAGTCATATCTGTAAAAAGAGAGAGAGGTCACTAGGGCCGATATCATCAAGGGGGCTAGAATACAGAGCTTTTTTGGGGGGGGGGCACAAACGGTCTCAAATGGGAGGTTTTACCTACTGCTTTTTCAAAAAATATACGCTATGTGTAAACACAGAGTGCCTCCTCCTTGCTTCTCTTGAGAGGCAAGCAGGTAGATGCCTTTTTTTTCTTATAAGATTAAGGGCCACTGCTTAGGCATTAAGGTGGTTCTGGAAATCTGGGCATCCATACAGGCCAAGGAAGCAAAAACAACACAGATTGCTGCAACCGATCATTCAAGGTAAGATCAATGCGAAAACTACTAAGGAAAAGGAGTTCATGGCTGAAGAACTGGGGAAACGGGCTTGGATGGAGCCAATCAACATTGTGTCGAAGGGCTGCATCCAAAATAAAAATGCCCAACCCTCAACAGGAGAGGAAAACAAAAAGAGGAGACACTGACTTATTGTCAGTGGTGGCTAAGGATGTGCGAATCCAACAACCACTTTCTTATTCAACACTGGTACATACATCTTCTAGGGCTCCTTGGGTGGAATGAATCAGACCTTCACAGTAGAGATGGGCACGAATCAAAAAAATGGCATTTCGTTTGTCGTTTGTCATTTGGAGGGTCCATTTCAGTTCATTTCTGTTTTTCGCGAATTTTTGCAAAAAATTGTTTTCATTTTCGTTCATTTCATTACCATTTCATTACCATTTATTTCAATTTTTTGTAATTTTAGGATTTTAAGCAATTCACTCATATTGCAGTAATATGACAAAATTTCCGGCGTTTCTGTTCGTTTCGTTTCATTTTAGAGACAAATTTCATTTGTCGTTTCGTTATGTAATGAAACGAAAAAACAAAACGGAAACGAAAAATTGTTCATTTTGTGCCCATCTCTACTTCACAGTGTTGGAAATAATGACCAGAAGTGTTCTAGCTGCTTTTGTTACATTGTGCATAATAAACCAGTGGTCAGAAGTGTGTGTGTGTGTGTGTGTGAGGGATCTGAAATAACTTGAAACTCAGCTCAGAAAGAGAAACCTGGAAATTGGAGCTGTCGTTTTATATAAAATGCAGCACACGGGTAAGCAGCGGGGGTGGGGTGGGGACATGATCTCTGGTGGGCTAAGAAAAAGAGATAGGTGCTCAGCGCTCAGGCAGGGCACGGAAAAATCAACGATTCAGTGGGCAAGATGACTTAATGGTTGGAAGGAGTGACTACTGTACCGCCTCTGGGGCTTGCACCTGTTATCTGCCCAAACCACAATAGCCAGGTGTGGCTCATTCTCCTAACAATTTATTAAAAAAAAAAAACCCATCTCCCCCACAAAGTTAGAGTGTTTCCTCCTTGCTTATCTTGAGAGGCAAGGAGGTAGATGCCTTTTTCTGATAAGATTAAGGCAGGCATGCCCAAACGTTGGCCCTCCCGATGTTTTGGACCATAACTCCCAGAATTCCAAGCCTGTATTGCCAATGGCAAAGGACTGTGGGAGTTGTGGTCCAAACCATCTTGGGCGGGGGGGCTGAAGTTTGGACATGCCTGGATTAAGGGCTGCTACTGAGGCATTAAGGTGGTGCTCTGGATGGTATTAAATTCATGCTCCCCTAAGCAAACGCCCCACCCAAAGGCACTCAAATAAAGGCAGATATCTGACCTGGTATAGTCATCCTCCACTAGCATGTGCTTTGGGATGGGCGAATATCTTCCCGGTGAGATGGGAGCCAAAGACGGTTTATATTCTAAGGTGCCGTTGTTGCCCGATGACAGTATATGGTTATCCATTGGTGGGGAATAAGCTGGAAGTTAAATATACATATAAATATTGATCAGTGCAGCATAGAGTATCCCCTTCCCTCCACCGTAGTGCTTTGCACATTCAAATAGATCAGCATAATGCTTTTGTTATGCTAGATTTTTAAAATATATATATATAAATAATTGCCAGGCTTCAAAGCAACACTTGCATTTTTGCCTGCTTGCCTTCTAACCTGCCTTCTTTCCTTCCATCCATCTGATGTAATATTTTAATTTAACCATAATTGCATATGCATGTAATTTATTCTACTGCTCCTCAGTTGCGGAAGCCAATGTTTCTTCCTGGAATGTTCGGCGTGAAGTCTTGAAGTCCCACGGTTTATCATACAACATAACATCCTCAGGGCTTGTTATATAAGGGTTATGAATGTGCTAATACAAATGTTCAAGGCTCAGGTAATGTTTTTATCCCTTGCGGAATTTTAGCATTTGGTAGTCTAAATATTAATTACTCCTCCTCTGATAACTGATGTATTCCCACATGTATACAGGCTTCAGTGAAGGGTCCAGCATTCCTATACCATAGACCAGTCGTGGTGAACCGTCGGCACTCCAGATGTTTTGGACCACACCTCCCAGAATTCTAAGCCTGTACTGCTAATGATCAAGGACTGTGGGAGGTGTGGTCCCAAACATCGGGAGTGCCAAAAGTTCACCACCACTGGCATAGACCATGCATTGCACATAATATGGATCTAGGCTATATTCAGGCACCTTTGATAAAATTGTCCTTAGACCAGGCATGTCCAAACTTTGGCCCTCCAGATGTTTTGGACAACAACTCCCACAGCCCTTTGTCATTGGCAAGACAGGCTTGAAACTCTGGGAGTTGTGGTCCAAAACATCAGAAGGGCCGAAATTTGCACATGCCTGCCTTAGACTATCAGTTAGCAAGGCAGAGGTTTTCGTTGAGTAACATGTGGCCTTCCAGATGTGGTTTGACTGCGGCTCCCATTAGTCCCACCCAGAGGTTATCCTGTTTTTATTTAGTCAGCCAACCCTTTGGCCAAATGGCAACTTCATTCATCAAATACCAATTTGGTTCCCCAAAATCAATTATTATTAACTCAAAGCCCCAAACCAAACCGTAAATAAAGCAATCACATGCTATCAAGTCAAGTAGACAGCACTGTCTACTTGACTTCTTCTTCTTCTGCGAGTGCCCTGGGGCTGTGCAGCTTACCCAAGGCCACACAGGACAGCTCTACTCACAGATGCCACAGTGAGAAATTTAAATCTCAACCTCTGCCTCTGCAGAGAGATGCCTAAACTCCTGAGCTATCCAGGCAGCCAAAACAGAAATCCAATAGCCAACAGAAGTGCCATCAGCAGAGTAACCCTTGTCCACCCAGCCCGAAATAAAGAGACAAGACGTTTTGGGATTAATAATGGGCCACACGTTATTAATTTTTATGGCACTATGTATCCTACTGTTGAGACTTTATCGGGGGAACCTGAACGGGGCAAGTGGCGCAAGGGGGATTTACCCATAACCAAAGACCCTTCTGATGGGCTGCTAGACCCTTACCTAGGGGCAATTCTTGGTGGTCAGCTGACCCAGTGGTCTGCTGTTGGCCAATCTCGCCCAGCTGGGCTGGCAATGCCCGACTGGCCAGCCTGGCGGCTGGCCAATGCATCTCTGTCGGGCAAGTGGACAAAGAAGCCCCTCCCAGAAAAAGCTGGGTCGAAGCCCCCTTGGCTATAACCAGCATAGCCAGTGTGATTGATGATGGTAATTGCCTTTGAACAACCCTGGGAATGGGGAGGCCAATTGATTTCCTATCAACGAGATGTAAAGTATTATCGTGCATTGATTTTAATGATAAAAAAGAAACAGAACACATTATATATGGGAGGGCGCTCCCTGGGTTTCTTGGTAGCTTTTTCTTTCACTACAACTGCCTCCACTTTGACACACCACTTGATAGTAGAAGTTTTGGAGAGGGTAGCCGTGTTATTCTGTGCAAGAACTCCAGGCAAAAATCAAAGGAAAAAGAAAACAAAAACAAAAGAGACAAAACATGTGGCACCTTAAAGACTGACTTTCATATTTTAATTCTGTGGATACGCCCACTTCTTCAGACACAGAGCAGCAGAATGTGGTGTGCAATATAATATGTAATGGATTATACATTGGATAGTAGGGATTGACATCTACTGGCTGTCTTAAGATGTGCTGAAAAGACATTTTAAATTTTGCTGGAAAGACTTGGCACCAACAAGCTCTGATGTGGCACCAACAAGCCAAGAGCGTTTTTCTTTGGGTTTTTTCAAGGCCTCCATAATCAGTGGGGTCGGGATTGGTGGCAGCAGGGGGGTGGGGGAAGGCAAAAAGGGCGGTGGGGGTCAGGGTAATCGGCGTCGTCAGTGAAAGGGGCAGGGATGGCGTCAGTGATGGCGGCGGGGGCGGCAGAGGTGGGGTTGGTGGCGGCAGGGGTGGGGACGATGGCAGCGATGGCAATGGCGATGGGGATGGCGGCAGCAGGGTCGGCCTGGCACCCGACATGCTCCCTGCCCCCCCACTTCCCCCTCCACAAATTCCTCATGGCTGGTCCAATGGACGGGGGAAGTGGGGGGGCAGGGAGCATGTCGCGTGCCAGGCGAAAGCTCTTTACATGCCACCTTTGGCACGTATGCCATAGGTCCACCATCCCTGCCCTAGAGAATGAACAGCAGAAGCTGCACATTCTTCATCAACTCACTTGTTTTCCATGCTAGCTTGTAAAGATGTGCAGCTTTTTTATCTCTGTGAAAAGTCATGTGGACCAATGGAAGAAGGACCGATCCCTCTGTCCATCCTCCATCTGTGTAGGCATTCTGAGAATCCAATTTTCCTTTTGTTTTGGTAAGAGGCCATGTTAATGTTCTGGATTTGAGGAGGGATCTCAGGTGCCATGTGCCATTTTCATACTTCATCCTCAAACTAAGACCACTCTGCAAATCTCTTGGAACTGGATAACAACATATTTTTAAAAGTCAAACAGTTACTTACGGTGGGTAATGTCTGGTGGGCCATAGGGATCTGTCATGTAAATGGTGGTGGGCTTTCCAACTTTTAAATAAACTACATCAGACGTATTCTTCAATATTGCTACTGCTTCTTCGTGTGTTACCTCTTCTAAACTGTAATTATTTACCTAATGGGAATAAAACAAGAAGATTGAGTTATCAGGCACGGCAGACAGAAAAATGGGAACACTGAATAATGGGAACACAGCAATTTAAATAAAGACAAATATTTAGTCAACATCAATAATAAGTTATAGCAATTAGACAATTACCAGGAAGGACTTTTCCTGCTCACAAGAAAATCCCATTAAGAACTAGATAGCAGGTATGTCGGTAAATCCTTGAGTTTGAGTCTCAAGTCTGAATCCGAGTCTTTGGCATCAAGTCCCAAGTCCATGTCTTTGTTGTGTGTGTGTGTGTGTGCTGTGTCGTTACAGACATGGCCGACTCTCAGTGACTCCACGTCAATGGAGTTTTCTTGGCAGGAATACTGGAGTGCCTTGCCAGTTCCTACTCCAGGCACTTACAGCACCTGGTATTCCCTGGTGGTCTTCCATCCAAGCCCTAACCAGGGCTGACCCTGCTTAGCTTTGGTACCGACTCTCAAATCCCAAGCCTCAAGTCTCATTCACCAGGGAGGGGTGGGTGGATTCCAAGTCAAGTCTGAGGGTATTTGTACACGACCCCTAAACTCCTCCGCAAATGGCTGCCAGCTCCGGAGCTTACAATTGTTTCCCCACCAACTCCGGAGTTTGCAGAAAATTAAGTGGACCACGCCCACCTAAGCGTGTCCCAGTACACTTTTCATGTACCTGCTCTCGGAGGGTGAAAATCCCTGATGTGGATTTAAGGGAGTGAGTGCCGGGCTCTCCTCATGTCTGTTTGTTGTTGTTTTTTGCCCCCCGCCCCTTTAAGAGATCTGAATGCAGTGCTGGGATGGCAGAACGGAGGTGAGCGGCATTCTTTTCTTCCTTTTTTTCTCCCTCCCCTCACGCAGCCAGCAGCCAGGAGTGCGGAGGGGGTGGGAACGCAGGAACAGCGACAAACCCCTAAGATCTCTGGTCCAAATTTAAGTGGCCAGCGGATCTTAGGGGTCATGTGAAAAGGCTCTGAGTCGAGTCACTGGAGTGAATTAAGTCTGACTTGACAGAGAGTCACATGATTCGAGTCTCCATCTCTGCCAGAGAGCAGAGATAAAGAATGAAGGTTGGGAAAACCCTGAATCTCAGTTTTAAAGATATTGGGGTATCCTGCTGGATTGTTTTAATTTGGCTTACTTTATGTTTGATGTACCAAAAGATCATGAAAAATTAACCTTGGTCCACTCAGAGTTCCCTAATATTTTCCTTGGGAATTCTATACATATCCATGTGACTACAACTACCTACACTATATGCAGGCAATATGGGGGGGGGGGAGCATGATTGATTGGTTGGTTGATTATGCCTATCACTTTTCAGAAATACAACCCCCTTTTCAAGACTTCTCCGAGCACATGAAAGTTACTTTTTTGAAGGTGGCATTTACTGGATGAAATTCTGTTACTGAGTGTACTGTCAACCAGAGTAGTCCCATAGATTTGGTGAGTCATCTCCTATGTAAATTCTGTTGGTTCAAATGGGCTTTTTTTGACTGTGACCTACTTTAGTGTAGTAAGTCACCAGCAGAATAGCTCCACAATTGTTTCAGTGGGGATTTGGTGAGCCAACTTCCACTAATTCAAATGGATCTACCCTAGTAGTGACTTACTCTGCTAAAGTAAGTTGCAACTTGAATAGGTCCATTTGAATCAATGGAACTTACAAAGGTGATGGCTCACTAGATCCTCGGTGGGCCTATAGTAGTGCTACTTACTACATTAAGCATCAGAATTCAGCCACAGTGCATTGAAGACAGAGTATTCCAGAGTAGATACAGAAGTCAAGTGTTCTCAAAACAGAGATCTTATAGTCAAAGATGTGTTAGTTGAAAAGAAACAAAAAGGTCATTATTTCATTATTTCTCCCAGTGCCCCAATGTTCATTCCTACCTTGAACATAATAAAAGTTCTGCTTATATAAAGCAAAGTGTTCTGCTTATAGAGTGACCTTGCTGCCAGATGGGTGGTATAGAAATCCAATAAATAAATAAATAAATAATACATTATATACTGCCCCATGGCACTTCAAGCACTCATTGAGCTGTTTACAATTTAATTGTGCAGGCCAGCCCCCCCCCCCGCAAGCTAGGTATTCATTTTACCAACCTCGGAAGAACAGAAGGCTGAGTGAACCTAGAGCCAGCTACCTGAGACTGAACCCCAGGTTATGAGCACAGTTTTACCTGCAGTACAGGCATTTAACCACTGCGCCACAAGGCTCCACATTTCACTCCTAATGTGGAGTGAAAAATCAAAAAACAGATCCTATTGTTACTGATTAGAGATGGGCACGAAACAAGCAATTTTTCATTTTTGTTTTCATTTTCATTTTTTTTCATTTCGTTACGTAATGAAAATGAAAACGAAAATTTTTCAAAACAAAATGAAAACGGAAACGGAAACGAAAAATTTTGCCGTTTTTCGTTTTCGTTGCGGCAAATGCATTGAACTGAAAAGAATGCTAACGAAACAGCAATTTTTCGTTTTCATTTTCTGTTTCATTACGTAACAAAAACGAAAACGAAAAATTTGCAAAAACCCCAACGAAAACGAAAACGAACCGAAATGGACCCCTAAACAACCAAACGACAAACGAAACACCATTTTTGGGAGTCGTGCCCATCTCTATTACTGATATGCCTTTTTGCTAATCCTCTGGCAGGCATGACCAAACTTCGGCCCTCCTGATGTTTTGGACCACAACTCCCAGAATTCCAAGCCTGTATTTCCAATGGCAAAGGATTGTGAGAATTGTGGTCCAAAACATCTGGAGGGCCGAAGTTTGGACATGCTTGTCCTATGGAGTCTCCCAAACTTGATAGCTTAGGTCCTCAGCGTGGCCATACTGTTACTACCAATGCCCATGCTATAAAGAACACATTTCTCTTCTACTAGGAGGACAGCAAAGTTTTCTAGATGAATAAGATAATGATCTCAGGATATTTCATGAATATGATTTTAAGCAAATTTCAGGGAAAATGGTGCCATTTCTGTAAATTGTTGTATGTATGTATGTATGTATGTATGTATGTATGTATGTATGTATGT
>JAHTLZ010000007.1:45051898-45083559 GCA_023846285.1 Phrynocephalus versicolor | reverse complement strand
CTTCTTCTTCTTCTTCTTCTTCTTCTTCTTCTTCTTCTTCTTCTTCTGGAATCTGCTGAAGTGCGACTCAAGTGAGCAGTTTCTGGCAAACATCTGTGAACTTCTGGGTTATAATTGGCTTATTCATACAACCTCTTTTCAAGTCCTCTATGCTTTGGAGAGCTGTGAAATGGAAGCAATTTTCCCACTAAAATCTGCTTCAAGAAAGCAAGCCAATTGTTCTGTCTAATTGTCTAGGCATTCTCTTTGAAACTGCAAATATGGATGAGCTGCATCTGGTGCTGACTGAAGGCAGAGGGGTAACAAAAGATTCCTCCCAGTACATTTCTTTGTCTTGCAGAAAAAAGAGTGGAATGCTGTTTTGTTCAACTGGGCCCTGAATACCTGTTGGAGCGTATTTCCCAGAGATTAGCTGAGGCCAGGCCCCCTCGAATGTCGCAGACGCGCTCACTCAGGGTGGCCACTCCTAGGGAGGCATGGAGGTCGACTACACACAACCGCACCTTCTCTGTTGTGGGCCCCTCGTTATGGAACCACCTCCCGAGTGAACTGCACCTTGCACAGTCCCTTCCTGCCTTCAGAAAGGCTTTGAAAACCATGCTTTTCACGGAGGCATATGGCAACCTTTTATTTTTTTTATTTTTTTATACTTTTCTTCTTTTTTTTCTCTTCTCCTGCCCACTGATAGCCAGAGTGGTATAAAAATAAAACAAACAAACAAACAAACAAACAAGTGTCCTTCTGATCATAGACTCTTAGAACTAGGATGGACCAACTGCTGAGAGAATCCAACCAACCCTTAGCCAACATAAAAAAAACCTACAGCAACAGTATTCATGTTTTTTAAAAAAACTCCAACAAAGTCCATAGTCCTTCAAGTCAGTTGGCTGAACTGTTCTTATATAACCAACAAACCAAGTTATTCCACATACTATGTCATACCCCTTTCTTTTTTTTTTAAAACATTTGAATGCTTTGGTTCTGGCCATGCTTTGTGGAGCAAGAGAAAACAAACTTGTTTTCCTTTATGGGGCAGCACTTTGGAAGTTTGAAAAGGGCTATCAACCCACCTCTCAGTCTTCCTTGGATATATTAAGGCCCACCACACAGATACAGACATACAGACACCAAAATGGTATCAATCAAGACTAGACAGAGAAGGGACATTGTCATCTACACACTCATAATTCCTTGGGCCATGTGACCCACCTATGGATGACATATAATTAGAGGTGGGCACGAACCAGAAAACCCATGGTTCGGGTTCGTCTGGTTCGGGCCCACCCTTGGTTCAGTTTAGGTTCAGGTTCGTACGATTTTTTTAAAAATAATAATTGTACAAACCCAATCCGGTTCGGGTTCTTACCGGCGGTGGTGGCTCGGTGGTGGAGGTAGCGGTGGCAGATCCCAGCCCCTGCAGAGGCAGGAAGAGGGATGTCTTTAAACATTTTTCCCTGCGGCCGATGATCGGCGCTGTGGGGAGGGGGGGAAGAGGGGTCTCTTTAGACATTTCTCCCCCACGGCAACTGCGGGCCTCCTGGGGCCCAGTCGTCACTTATTTTATTTTATTTTTTTCTTTATTTTAGGGTACTGACCCGGCCACCCCTGGGGCCCAGTTGGTGCTCCTTTATTTAATTTTAATTTTAATTTTATTTTTTTAGTTCTGACCACGTGGCCTGCACTACCGGTCTAGCGCGGGCCGGTCGGCTTTTCCCTACAGCCAGGAAGACCGAAGACCATCCACTCCAACACCAGGTAGGAGACATCGCTGCCATTAACGAACTGAACTGAACCGAACCAATTTTTTTTTCGGTTTGGTTTGTTTCGTTCTAAATTCACTCTGGGGTTCGTAATTTGTTTCGTTAGGTAATGAAACGAATAACGAATAACAAAACACACTAAACGTTTGTTTCGTGCCCGTCTCTACATATAATTGGCTGCAGAAGAAAATTTATTTATTTATTTATTTAGTAGATTTGTATACCGTGCCATCTAGTTACAAGGCTACTCTAGGCAGTTATCAATATACATCAGGCCTGCACAACTGGTCAACTGTGGGCGACTGGTAGCCCACCTGCTGATGTAATGAAGAGGAGAGGTAGAGGCTGATGGAAGGACTGGGATTCTGAGATGCTCCCCCATAAAATTGGTCAGGTGCAGCCCCTTCAGATGTTTTGGACAGCTGATGAAATCCCTTACCATTGGTTATGCTCAGCTGGGCGATGTGAATAGTGTGTGTGTGTGTGTGTGTGTGTGTGTGTGTGTGTGTTGTGTCATTACAGTCATGGCCAACTCTTTGTGACTTCATGTCCATGGAGTTTTCTTGGCAGGAATACTGGAGTGGCTTGCCAGTTCCTACCCAGGCGCCTACAGCACCTGGTATTCCCTAGTGGTCGCCCATCCAAGTACTAACCAGGGCCGACCCTGCTTAGCTTCTAAAATCAGGCGAGATCAGATGTTCTTAGGGCATTTAGGCAGCTTGATGGGAATAGTAGTTTAAAACATATGGAGTGTACTGGCTTACCAGACCTCCATATGAATCTGAGAAGGTGCAGGGATTTAGGGAAAGCAGCATAAAAGGATTGGCACAGAAGTCAAGGAAGAACCACAGGATGAAAGAAAGGTGGCTAGTATTGGTAAGAGGCCAAAAAAGCAAAAGTGAAGATGGTCAAGACAATGTTCTGCTGATATAAACTGGCAACATCTCCCTAATCCCAGGATGAGTTTTAGTTCTTATTTTTCACAAAGCAATGTTGAGCAAGAAGCAAGTGACTTCTTGGTTTGTTGGATCAAGGTGGTGGTGGTGGGAGCACTGACAGAAGGCAAGGGAGACAAGTAACCATCAAAGATAGAAAAAAAATGTCCAAGTGGGGCATAACAAAATAGAGAATGGAGGACATGAGTCTTGTCCAAATGGAATTAAGAGATCTGAGAAAGAATTAGAATGACAATAAACTGATCTGCCTTTTGCTTTTGCAGCTCTGAGATGGAGCTGCTTGTGACAACAGATGCAACCCAGGGGGTACTCTTTGCCCATGAGAGGAGTAGAGACTCTCTGTCCCTTTCGGCATAGTTGGCTAGATATATGTTAGGACCTCTCCAAACTCATCTGGGATGAACTAGAAATCCTTGTTATGGGTGGAAAATTCTAAGATACTGAATTTGATCTCCCCCCCCCCCGGATATTATTTTTTTTTGGGGGGGGGGATGCAAGTTCTTATGCTTTTGTGCAAGTACAGTATTTTCCGTGTATAAGACTTTATTTTTGTCTAAAACTGTTAGAAAAAAAAATTGAGGGGGTCATCCATTGAATGGAAGTAACCTAAGAAGAAAAACCGTGTGGTTGCAAAACTGTAATTTTGGGTTGGAAAAGTGGGGTTCGTCTTATACATAGGGCATCTTATAGATGGAAAGTACTGTATGTGGTTTTACATATTTTTTCCTAACACCTGTGGGAAAAAATCCAGGTATAATGAAACCATGCAACTCCATTACTCAAGGTACTCAAAGCTTCATGGAGTGTATGCTATGGGAAAAGTCAACATATTTCTTTGGCGTCCGACCAATGGAAGCTGGTCAATGTCATCTTGATATGTATTCTCTTACCAAAGGTGGGTAAACCTTCGGACCTTCAGATGTTTTGAACTGCAATCCCAGAATTCCAAACCTATGTTGACAATGATAAGGGACTGCGTGAGTTGTAGTCCAAAACATCTAGAGGGTCGAAGGTTCCCCACCTTTGTCTTACACACTCACATCGTGCCAGGGTAGATAAGATTCTGACATCAGCTTCTCACCATAAGAAGCCGGTCTCCAACTTGCAATCTTCCATCTTTCTGTGCTGCCCCTCCATCAATAATTTTGGTAACGTAGATACTGTTGTCTCCAGGAATGTGTTGATTCCCCACACCGCCAGCAATGCTGAATCCCAGACCTACGGGAGAAAAGGGGAGAAAAGTGAGCTTTATGGAAAATAGACTTTGCCTGAGAAAGTGGAAGGTAAATGTTGTTAACATTTATGTGGCAATTAAAGAGTCACTGCTGCAGTTCCTGAGCACACACCAAAGCAGTGGGTATCTACATCTCTGAGAGTAGCTCTGGTGACTCTTAAATTGCTGGCTGAAAACAAGTGATCCACTATTTGCCTTCCACTTGAACAGCACCAAAACTAGATTTCAGCTAATGAATAATTGTCATAAACCAGTGATGCCGAACCTTTTAGAGATCGAGTGCCCAAACTGCAATTCAAAACCCAGTAAGTTTTTTGCAAAGTGCCGATACAGTAATTTAACCTGTACACAGGTGGCTATGAAGGGGAGATGTCGGGTGCCGACAGAAAGGGCTCTGAATGCCACCTTTGGCACCCGTGCCATAGGTTCGCCATCACTGTCATAAACAATGTTCCCTCTTATTTCTGGCCCCACTGGCCGGGGCTCTATTTCTCATGCATGACTCTCCCACATGTGGATTCCACTGCAACCAGAACCCATCACTGTGGCTGCATGGGAGAAGAGGAGCCCTGCATGGAAGGGAAGAGAGGTGTGCAGGCATGCACACCTTAGAAGGAACCATGGTCATAGAGGATGACATATTTTTAGCCAACTTATTTACTAGGGTAGCGCAATGGTGCATTTGTACTGGAGGGCTATCAAGAGCATAAACAACTGCAAAAGATAAAAGGACATAGTGGGCTACCATTAAACAATAATTAAGGGATTATGAAAAGAAAATACACACATGTGTATAGCAGAGGAAAAATATGAGCTTAGCAGCAGTAGCATGTAGATAAAGTGTAGATAATTGCTGTAAGTATTATCAGAACTTAGAAACGGAGAGACAAAGGAACATGACTTAGAATAAAACTCTTATATTGAATATATACAGCAAATAACAACAGCATAACACCAAGCAATAACATATATACAAATAATCAACAGAGTGTGGGGTACTGTTTTCTCACCATAAACAGTCCCAATTTAACATTATTACAGCCAGTTCTTATATACATATTTAGACCCCATCAGACATGATTTTAACCAATCACATTCTGACACACCATGATGTCATTAACTATTTCACCTGTGCTAAATCACTTAACCTGCTAGTGATTTCTAATTCCATGCACTTGTGGCTAACATCATGACACTGCATTTTTGACTGACTCCATTTTACAATTCTCTTTTCACTCTGTTAAATATACATTACATATATTTTGTCAACTCTACATATTATGACACTACTGTGCCACTGAGAAACCTATGATTGGTTTACAATTGTGTAGGGTAGATGGTTGATGAAGTGTTGGTTGTGTTCCTGGGACTCGACCCAAAACTGTGCAGTGTACCCAGCAATGCAGAACCAGCACCTTGATAAAGAGCAGCACTTATACTGCCAAGAAATACGTAATTTCTCTTATGCAGGTGCAAATTACAATATGATTTGGGCCACTGAATCACATTGGGGTTGACTTAGCGGTGATGGAGATGGGAATTCCTATTTGAAGGCCACAGAATTCCCATCCAATTTATTTTTTAAACTTTCAATCATGAATACACAGGCTAGAATTTATTTTCCTTTCTTCTGAGAAGTCATTTTGCCAATTAAGATCTAGCCAGGGGGCCCTCCTGAAAGAGCCATCCCTCAAGGAGGTGAAAGGGATGGCTTGTAGGAACAGGGCCTTTTCAGCAGCTGCCCCCAGGTTATGGAACACCCTCCCAAGTGAGACCCGCCTGGCACCAACGTTGATGACATTCCGGTGCCAGGCTAAAAACATTCCTGTTCCAGAATTCTGTTAACTGATTATTGTGGGTCCTAATGGCGATTTTAGTGTAGTATTTTAATATATTGTATTTATTGTATTTAAATGTTTTATTGTTTTAATTTTATTGCAAGGTTGATGTTTTAATTGTCTGAATAGTTTATTTTGATTGTGAGCCGCCCAGAGACCTTTGGGTAGCGGGCGGCATACAAGCTATATAAATAAATATATAAATAAATGTTTTGTCATATTTAAATCAAACCTCTGAAAGAAACTCAGCACAACACTATACACTGCAAGACAGACAATTTCATTGCACTTGAGCAGCAGCGACAGTGGTGATGACGGATAGACCAGAAGAGAGGATACTGGGAGTTGTAGTCTTGCTCCCCGTAATGCAGTATTGAGGGGACCCCCTAAACAATGATGACGCCCTGGATGACCTGAGCACTATGGCAGCTTCCTTGTTTTCAAAATAAAAGTAGAAACAGGCTACAGAAGGCAGCAAGGGAAGGAAATAATCAGAATGCTGGTTTCTGGACTTGTGTTTCTGGGCTGCACCTTCCAGAATTTTACCTGTAAAATCCCCAGAGAATCCTGGGAGTTGTAGTCCAAAAATACTGAATAACACACCTTTAAGGAATAGCAGATTTTTTTTGGGGGGGGGTGCTCCTATTTTTTTTTATGAATTGTCTTTCCTTTCATGAGAATGTCATAATATGTTAATTAAGGAAAATTGCAATCAGTGATTTTTGTACGACATGGGGCCCCCTGAACGATTTCTAGAAATCTGTGATCCTTCTATGAATTATGATTGCTATTAAAAAGAAGTGAATTAAGGTCCCACTAGCAGAATGATTAAAATTAAGTGCCATCCCGTTTACTGAGGAAGAAACTGCATGATCAGTGAGGGTTATATCCAGAATGAATGCACGTATGGAAGGGACGTATTTATTTATTTAATATAGCATCCATAGAGGCATGCTACCCAGGGTGGTCTGCAATACAGTCAAACAAAAATATCATTACAAGTATAAAAGAAATTCAACATACATCCTTGCGTTTCTGTCCCCATAGAAATTTATTTTTCCTCACTTCCAAAAGTGGAATTGCCATATTTTCAGGAACTGACAAGAATCCTGGTATTGGTGTAATTCCTATGAAACATTGGTTCAACCTAAAAGGCTGGGACGAAGAATGAGCACGGCGGTGTGTAAGAGTTTTGAATCAGAAAGAGCAGGTGAGCTGGTGAGGGCAGAGCTGCTGCTGCCTCTTGGGCTGCCAGAGCATACCCTACCCAGCTGATGAAGTCATCCTGGATTTGGGGTCAGACTTTGAAATCGAAAGGACCCTTGCACTTTGCAAATGCTACGGTACTACAATTATCTGCTGTAGTGGTGCTGCTGTACCAGACGTGGGCACACAAATCGTAGCATTTTTTTTTGTTTTAACTCTCTGTCCTATAAGTAAAAATAAAAAAGTGTTATGCTGGCAGGAGAAATATTTGCATATAGCCACCCAAGGAAAGCCTGCCTGAAAAGCACCTCCCTTATGAGGAAAGGCTACAGCATTTGGAGCTCTTTAATCTGGAAAAAAGGTGCCTGAGGGGGGATATGATTGAGATGTGCAAAATAATGCAGGGCATGAGTAAAAGTGGATAGAGGGACGCTCTTCTCTCTCTGACAAAATACCAGAACTAGGGGACATCCACTCAAATTGAGGGCTGGGAGAGTGAGAACAGACAAAAGAAAATACTTCTTTAGCTAGCATGTTGTTAGTCTGTGGAACTCCTTGCCACAGGATGTGGTGATGGCATCTGGCCTGGATGCCTTCAAAAGGGGATTAGACAGATTCCTGGAGGAAATTTCCATCACAGGTTAAAAACCACGATGGAGATGTGTAATCTCCAGCCTTAAAAAGAGGGTACTTCAAAGGCCAGATGCAGGGGAGTGGTATCAGGAGACAGATATCTAATCTCGTGAGCTCCCAGAGGCATTTGGAGGGGGACACTGTGAGATACAGGAAGCTGGACTAGATGGGCCTTTGGCCTGATCCAGTATGGCTCTTCTTATGTTCTCATGTAACAAAGATGGGGCCATCTTGGCCTGCTGCGGGAGGCAGTTCCAAAATCTGGGAACAGCATTAAATGCTGTGAAGGGTTAGGCTTAGGCTTAGGAAGACTGAGAGAAAAGCCTGACGATCTAAACACCCAAGCAGCCTAATAAAGGGAGATGCTGCCCTTGAGATATCTTGGACCCGGGCTATTTAGGGCTTTATACAACACTTGGAATTGTGCCTTATAAGCTAGCAGGCAACATTCCAGGGAGCGAGCACTTAATTGAAAGCACAAAGTCCGTTTACATAACAGCCTTCTTCTGGCAGCCCACCAAATAACCTTGAGTAGCTCTTCCTTGAGACTGGGAGTGCCTGGTTGAAAAGTGTATGTCACCAGAAGGAGACCTAGGCAAACATACCATACTTTGGCCTTTGAGGAAGTTTCGTTCTAGGGCAGTTCAGTTTGTACTTGCATCCACTTGTTACAAATAATAAGGCAGCTGAGAAATCCTACACTTGTTGTGACGGATACTATGTCACCACTGCAAGGTCTGAGTTTGTACCCAATCAAGATGCACGAAAAGAAAAAAAGGGACAATAAAAGAACCAGAGGGGAAGTCCTTTGGAAATGCTAAACCAGTGATGGCAAACCTTCGACACGCCAGATGTTTGGGGCCACAGCTCCCAGAATTCTGAGCCGAGAGTGCCAGTGACAAAGGACTGTGGGAGTTGCGGTCCAAAACATCTCAAGTGCCAAAGGTTTGCCACCACTGGGCTAAACCATTCAGCTAATTCAATTACAGTGGACCCTTGTATAATAAACAGTTTGTATAACATAAAATCTGTACAACATAAAAAATTCTGGAGATAGGGGACATTTACTTAACAGAATCATCTATGGGGCAAATCCATACAACATAAAAATATTTGCGATTAGGGATTACTCAGTTTTCAATGTATTCCTATGGGAAATTTGTATAAAGGAAAATTTGCTTAACATAATTTCATTTGGAATGAATTAATTACTTTATACAAGGTACCACTGTATATGGCTGCCTTTTTACTGAGAATGTGAATCTTTGTACATTTTATGCTAAAGATAAGGGAATATTTCAGGTCTTTTCTCCCCATTGGGTCAGATTATGAGATTTCATTTTTTTACTTTAGCACTCACTCACTCTCTCTCTCTCTCTCTCTCTCTCTCTCTCTCTCTCTCACACACACACACACACACACACAGCATAAGAACATAAGAAGAGCCATGCTGGATCAGGCCAAAGGCCCATCTAGTCCAGGTTCCTGTATCTCACAGTGGCCCCACCAAAAGTGTCTTTCTTGAGATGTGGTGACCAGAATTGTACACAATACTCCAGGTGCGGCCTTACTATTGTTTTGTATAATGTACACAATATTGTATAATATTGTATAATGTATAATGTACACAATATTGTATTGTATAATGTACACAATACTCCAGGTGCGGCCTTACTACTGTTTTGTATAATGGCATTATAATATTGGCTGTTTTATTTTCAATCCCCTGTTTGATAATCCCTAGCATGGAATTGGCCTTCTTCACTGCTGCCACACACTGGGTAGACACCTTCATGGTGCTGTCCACCAACACACCAAGATCTCTTTCCTGATCCCTCATGGATAACTCAGAGCCCATGAGTTGATAGATAAAATTTGATTTTTTGCCCCAACATGCATTACTTTACATTTGGCTACATTAAAACACATTTGCCATTTCGTAGCTCATTCCCCCAGTTTGGAGAGATCCTTCTGGAGCTCTTCACAATCTTCTCTGGTTTTTACCACATGGAAAAGTTTTGTGTCGTCTGCAAACTTGGCCACCTCACTGTTTATCCCTGTCTCCAGGTCATTTATGAACAGATTGAAAAGCACCGGTCCCAGGACAGATCCCTGGGGCACACTGCTTTTCACTTCTCTCCCTTGTGAAAATTTCCCATTGACACCTACTCTTTGTTTCCGGGATCTCAACCAGTTCTCAATCCACAAGAGGACCTGCCCTCTTATCCCCTGACTGTGCAATTTTCTCAGCAGTCTTTGTTGAGGGGCATGAGTGGTTTCTTTACAAACCTTTCTGTAAAATACGCATCATATGCAAAATGTGTGTGTGTGTGTGTGTGTGTGTGTTCTGTGCCACCAAGTCAGAACCAATTTACAGCAACGCTAATAGACCCAAATAGGGCTTGGTTATACAACTGGTAGCCAGCTCACCTGCTCACACGGTGGGAAAGGATACTGTGTTCCTACATCAGAAGTAGTGATTTTTCCTACATTTGCATCTATACATAAAATTAGCATGGTGGGGGGTAATTTCAGGCAACAGCAGGATGCTGATTGACTGCCAATCCATTGGGAAGGACAATGAAATCTACATTGGCTGAGGTGGAACTTGAAACCTGCTACCTCACATTGATTGTGCCAGGTGCCAACTTCATTTTGGTACTTGTTTTAAATTAGAGAACTGGGCCTCAACATCTAGGCCTGGGTTTGGGGGCTTCTCTGTTCTCTCTGCATTCCTACTGCTCTGATATACCCAGGGTGGTGAAGAATTCTGCAGGACTCAAAAGCAAGCCTCTTTGTGATATTTTTGTGGTTTGATAACCACTAAAGAAGTGGTTCTCAACCTGTGGGTCCCCAGATGTTCCTGAACTGCAGCTCCCAGAATTCTTCCTCATTAGTTGAGCTGGCCAGGATTTCTGAGAGTTGCAGTCCAGGAACATCTGAGGACCCACAGGTTGAGAACCACTGCATTAAAGTGTGATCTCCCCCCCACTTTTTTTAAAAAAAAAACTGCATGTAAGGATCACGTGAGGCTAGAAAGGGCAGCAATGAAGGAATTAGAAAAGATCATCAAGTGCAGGGATCTGTCATTGGAGAGGAAGACCAGGATCATCCATGCTATCACAGTTCTTACCATTATGTACAGTGAAAGCTAGACAGTGAAGAAAGCTGGCAGGGGAAAAGTTGATTTGCCTGAAATGTAATGCTAAAGGAGAGCTTTGCAGTCACCCAGGACCATGAGAAAGGAGCAGGTTTCTTTCAAGCCTGAACTATTTTTGGAGGCAAAAAAATGTTGAACCTGAGGCTGTCCTACATTATGAGAAGGCAGCATTTGCTGGAGAAGGCAATGATGCTAGGAAAGATGGATGGTAGCAGGAAAAGTGGAAGACCAACTATGAGATGGACCAACTTCCTGAAGGATGTGTGTGTGTGTTGCATCATTACAGTCGTAACCAGCTCTTCCTGACCCCATGTCCATGGGGTTTTCTTGGCAGGAACACCGAAGTGGTTTGCCAGTTCCAACTTCAGGTGCCTGTATCACCTGGTATTCCCTGGTGGTCTCCCATCCAAGGACTAACCAGGCCCGACCCTGCTTAGGGCAAGATCGGATGTGCTTCGGGCCTCAGGCTTTAGTTTTCAAGAGCTGAGCTAGGCAGATGAGGACAGGACATTTTGGAGATCTGTCATTCATTGGGTTGCCATAGGTCCAAGATGACTTGACAAGACATAACAAGAAACCTTTGTTCTTCTTTCCTTTCTTGACTTCCAGCCTTTGCACCTTATTTTGTATCACGGGCATCCGACTGGCCATTGCTAGAAAAAAGAAGCGAGTCAAGAAGGATGTCTGGTGGGACTCCTCTGGTTTCTTCTTATGCAATGTGATTTGAGCCATACACAGTATTGAAGAACTACCATATGCAGGGCAGAGTAATAAACCTCCCCCTCAAAAAAAAAATCCCCAATGTAAAATATTAAGAAAGCCAAACAATTCTTCTGGCACGGTAGCTGGCCATGATGAAGACTGGGAAATGAAGGCAGATGGGCCATTGGCGTGACTCAATAAGGCAAGCATTATCTTCTTATTCCCTTTCCCCTACAGAATTCCTTCCTCTGCATTTTTCCAACTCTGTGCTCATAACTCTCTGCCCTGTAGTGTTAGCGCGTAGGTCCAATGGGAAATGAAACAAAAGCAAAGTGTAGAAAACTGCAATTTATTCCAGGTCACTAGACTGATGGCAGCTGTCTCTTTTTCTATTAAGATCACACTGTATACTCAGTCAAGGGGGGTGGGGAGAAATCATTTACCCCAGAGAGATAGAGAAAAGTGGAGCTATAAACTCATATTTGAGATCTGTAATCATTGCCCAAGCTGAGCAACAGCAGATTTTTTTTACCACCTAAAGTGAAGGCTAGGATTGGATTAGGTTGGAATTATACCACACAGATCCTCTTCATAATGTGTTGCAAGGAGACACGGCTCAAGACTGGATGGGAATGCTCCTAGTGTGAAGTCCTCTGTTTGGCCTGGTGGGAGGCAGCTGAAGCAGCCATTTTGGGCGTGGGGCGGAGAGTAGTGGGAGATCCTGGTAGGCACCGCAATGTGTGTCATGCTCAGCCGGGCTACCCACCCCAAGCAGGCAACTGTCCTCAGGTGCAACCAAGCATCACGCCCTGTGGCGAACCCTGAGGGCAAAGTCAACGCCATGCCTGGTCAATTTCAATCTGTAGCATTTGTTGGCGGGGGGGGGGGGGATTTTGTCCTTTCTACAGATCTACTGTCATCTTTGAATCATAGAATAATGAAGTTGGAATCATAGAATAAGAAGGATGGAAGGCAATTGAGTCCAACCGCCTGCCTTCTCTGGGGCACCTCCCTTATGAGGAAAGGCTAAAACATTTGGGCCTCTTTAGTCTGGAAAAAGGCGCCTGAGGGGGGATATGATTGAGACACACAAAATAATGCAGGACATGAGTCAAGTGATAGAGGGACACTCTTCTCCCTCTCACAAAATACCAGAACTAGGGGACATTCACTCAAATTGAGGGCTGGGAGAGTCATAACAGACAAAAGAAAATATTTTTTTACCCAGCGTGTTGTTAGTCTGTGGAACTCCCTGCCACAGGCTGTGGTGATGGCATCTGGCCTGGATGCCTTCAAAAGGGGATTGGACAGATTCCTGGAGGAAAAGTCCATCAGAGTTGACAAACCATGATGGAGATGTGTCATCTCCAGGCTTAAAACTTGGGTACCTCAAGGGTCAGATGCAGGGGAGTGGTATCAGGAGACAGATGTCTAGTCTTGTGCGCTCCCAGATGCATCTGGTGGGTCCACTGTGAGATACAGGAAGCTGGACTAGATGGGCCTTTGGCCTGATCCAGCATGGCTCTTCTTATGTTCTTGTTGCCCTCCCCTGAACATGCTTCAGTTTTGCTGGCATCCCTCTTCAAGAGTGTTGTTCCAAGGTTTGTCACCAGCTCCTGATTTAATCAACACAGGAGCACCTGTACATCTTGTAGGGGAGCGGCTTGTAAGGAAGAAAGCGACTCAAGTGGAAATGCATCGGCCAATTCTGAAATTAATTTTAGAAAATCCCCAGCTTGGCAGGAGAAGCAGATGTGTGGGCAAAGTCAACCCACAGAAGAATAAGAGAACGAACTTAGTGGCATCTGCTCACCACTATTTTAGGAGGGACATCCGGCAAACTCCCAAAGCACCGTCCCTTCCTTAAAAATAAAATGGCACAAGAGGACAATCAGATGCTGTGGGATGAGATTAGTTTACACCATTGGGAACCAGGCTCAGATTTTCCACACAGACCAAAACATTTGCTAATCAAACTGCACCAGGCAGCTAACCTAAAAAGAGAGAGAAATCAGACCATCACTGTGCTCAATTAGTCATGGCCGTCAGCTGCCAAGGGCACCCTGACAGAAGAGAAAGTGTGGAGGAGAGGGAAATGAGGGAAGAAATACCAGTGCACTTAAAAAAACCCCACATCACCCCCATTCTGGCTCACTTGCAATGGTTACTTGTTGCTTCCCGGACAAGGTTCAAGGTATTGGTTTTGATTTACAAAACCCTCCATGGCTTGAGACCAGAATATCTGATGGAGCATATCATCCTGAGGTCAACGTCGGCCCAGCCCACCAGAACATCACAGTCCCTTGCGCTCCGGGTCACCCCCCCCCCCAGGAGGCACGTTAAACCTCCACCCATAATCGCACTTTCTCTGTGGTGGATCCAACACTGTGGAGCCACCTTCCGAGTGAAATCAGGACTGCGGAGTCCCTCCCGACATTTAAGAAGCTGTTAAAAACCTGGCTCTATACGGCTGCATTCGGTGATCAAGGAGGTTGATTTATTTTATGAGTAGGTGTCATGAGTTTGTTTGCCCGTATGTTTTTCACCATCTTGCCTTAGTATTGTTTTGTATTTTTAGCTTTTTAAATTCTGGTTCTACTGATTGTTGGGTTGTTTTATTTTTTGGCCATTCTGTGGAACCGATTTTTTTTTTTGAATTGTTGTATGCTATTCCTTGTTAATCCGCCCTGAGTTTGCATCTGGGAAAATCCGGCGGTATATAAATATAATATAATATAATATAATATAATATAATATAATATAATATAATAAGTCACATGTATATTGGTTGCTGTTTCGTTTTGCGTTTATAAGTTTGGTGTGTAGGAAAAGGCTGCTTCTTTTCTCCACAAGAGATAACTGATTTTTAGTGCCACTTGTTCCATTGTTGTTTCCATCACATACTCTACCACTAAGCTGCATGCACATCAAACAGTGGTGTTATGGTCTATGCCCCAGAACATCAGGGTTGCCAAAGGCTCTGACACCCATCTAGTGGCAGGGGGTTGGACTGGATGGCCCTTGAGGTCTCTTCCAACTCTATGATTCTATGATTCTAATGAGCTACTAACAGGCATAGAGACTAATGAGCTACTAACAGGCATGAGACTCACTGTCCAGTTGGATTTAAGCCACACTGGTGACCTAACTTGTATTCAACTCAGTCCCCCCTGCCCCCCAATGACTTGGAGTCATCTCACGACTTGTAATCCACACTCCTTTTTGGGTGGTGGGGGTGGGGGGGTCTTGTTTCTAATAGGGACTCAGACTTTGGGCTTCAGATTTGGGACTTGGTAACAAAGACTCAGACTTGGGACTCGGAGCCAAAGATTTATCAACACCCCTGCCTACTAGGATCAAACGTTTCCACAAGAAAATCCAAATCAATGGATTCAGATTGCAAGAAAGGAGGTTACAACTACACAGAGTGGGAAGAGCTACTGGACAATGGTATGAAATACCTAAGAAGATCATGACTGCTCCTTTGAAGATATTGCTCTTGGGATCCCTTCTAAATCTATAGCTCTGTAATTCTAAACAGGGATGTGAAGTGACAGCCTTGGCAACTGGCAGTCAGAATTAACCTTTCATGTGACCCCTGGAGAACTGTTGAATCATTACTTTGAAAGGGGACAACAAGGCCATCCAGTCCAACCCCCTGCTCGAGCCAGGAAGACAAATCACACGATATCTGCCAGGTGGTTGTCCAATATCTTTCGTTTTGTTGTGTTTGTTTAACTTATGTACTAATTAAGTTCTTTATTTCAATTTTTACCCTGACCATCTAGTGGTCAGGCCACTATTCTGGGAAGCTCTACAAGAAAAGCATCGACAACACAAAACAAGATTCAATAATAAACAACCAAGACATTAAAGAAAAAAGTAGACAAAATCCCAATTTAAATTAGACCTACAATAAGGTACAGGGTGGCAACACACCAACCATCAGCCATAAAAACATGGGTCCTCAACAATTAGAAAGGTCACATAAAAATGGTAATTAAAGCAGTGGCAGAAGTATGAAAAGCTTTTTAAAGAACCAGAATTTTTTTTCCCCCTGTAGTTAAGGAAGGTTGGGTCCTGACGTACTTCCACAGGAAGAGCATGGTGGCCACCACTGAGAAGGGCTGGTTCCTAGCAGTGGATCCCTGGTCCTCTCTTGGAGTGTCCAACTGGAGCATCATTGCTTGGAAAGCACAGGCAGGATGGGAGAGGTGCTCTGTCCAATAACAATTGTTTATATTTTGATTTTCCTCCTTTCCTGTAAGATCAGGGCAGTGGGAAGGATTCTCTCCCTCCCCCTTTGAATGACACAATCACTTTCAGAGGCTGAGTTGAAGGGAGGAGAAAGCAAAGTGTTCTGCTTATATACCGCCCCATACCACTTTAAGTAGTCTCTGGGCGGTTTACAAATTTAATTACAGTATGTATGTATGTGACAGTTCCCTTTGTCACCATTGCAGTGTACTTCACAGTTTTGGACAGTGAAGGTCTGACTTCTCTCATCTTTTTGGCACTGGCTGTGTTTGTACTCAGAGATGACAATCGAGTGATACCGTGCGGTGACCTTTGAAACCTGCTTCCTTAAGTCCTGAGCCGATCGATGAAGGGTGTGGTGGTTGTTTGCAGTGAGCCCTTTTGTGGAGATGCCCGCATTGGACGCAGAATGACGATGAACAGCAGCCTGATCTTTCCGACTCTCAGGCCTGTGTTCGCTGTTCCTCTCCTTTGCTGGCGTTGCCTCTTTGATCTTGTGTTTCTGGACAGGTTCTCTCTCTTTTTGTTCATTTAACAGATCCATTGAAGACATGCCCATTAGGAACTTGCTTCTGTGTTTTCCCTTTCCTGGGGGGTCGACTGGTATGACGAAGAAGCGTTATTTGCAGCCACCTTTGCATCCTCTGCTTCTTCCTCTTCTTCTTCCTCTTCCTCTTCCTGATCTTGAGAACTTCCAAAATATACCATATTGCTAGACAGAGCAGGAGAGCCTTGAAGGCAGAGAAACATGAAGGTAAGATGGAGAATGGCTAGTTCAGATTCCATGGCCCAGGGATAACGTGAACCTGGATTTGCACAGCTGCTGGATCCCAGTTTCTTATCTCTCTTCTGTACATTCCAACCAAGTGCAGAAAGTCACCAAATACTGAAAGGTCAACATCAGATGAATGCTTTTCTCATTATGTCGATTCTCATTTCTCTGATAAAGAATTGGGGGCCATTGGCTAAAGCTACTCAAATAGCTTATTTTGACATTCCTGTCTCTTGTCAAGCTGATCTTCTTGCAGGAGGCTGAAATTCTGGGATGGAATGCCAAAGGGATGCAACGTATCTGGGAGATGCCATGAAGTGACATAACCGAAAAACATTTGTTCGCTAGCATGTTTTAAATTGGAAACTTCCAAAGCAAGGACATATGCCGGAAGATGTCAAACATATATTCCCACAGCGGCATTTTCAGTTTTTACTGAAAGTATTTTTTTTCAAAGCATAGAGAAAAGTGACAGTTTTTACAATGGGGGAAATGGTATTAATGATGCCCCTTGCCAAAGGAAGAAATGAGAGCTATTGCAATTTGTAAAGTGGTTAAAAACAGGGAAATTCACTAAACTCAGACAAGACAGAGATGCTCCTGGTCAGTCGAAAGGGAGAACAAGGAATAGGGATGCAAACTGTTCTGGATGGGGTCACCCTCCAATCGAAAAACCAGGTAAGCAGCTTGGGGGTGTTCTTGGACTTTTCCTTGAGCTTGGATGCCCAGGTCATGGCTGTGGCCAGGAGTGCATTTGCACAAATAAGGCTAGTATGCAAGTTATGCCCCTTTCTTGAGAAACCAGCTCTGGCCACGGTGACACATGCCCTAGTGACATCTCGGCTGGACTACTGTAAGGCATGCTATGTGGGGCTACCGATGAAAAGTCCCAAGAAAATTCAACAGGTCCAAGATGCATCAGCCTGACTGCTGTCTGGGGCTAGGTACAGAGATCACATTACACCCCTATTAAAACAGCTCCACTGGCTGCCAATCAGCTAGCGAGCAGAATTCAAGGTGATGCCCTTGACCTACAAAGCACTATATGACCTGGGTCTTAGCTACCTCAAAGATAGAATCTCACAGTATGAACCAACTCGGGGTTAAGGTCATCAGGAGAGGCCCTTCTCTCCATCCCACCTCCCTTCCAGGTACGTCTCGTGGGAACCCATGAAAGGGCTAGAGCGCTGGTGCCATGGGGGATTATTTTTTGTTTTGTTTTGTAAGTAACATTTTTTTTTGAAACCTTGGCCATGTGGCTGGCATTACCTTACCCCCCCTCCACACACACAAACACACAATGATTACATTAAAACCTGTAAAAGATCCTGCATTCAATCCCCCCAACCATCAATTACAAAGATGTCACATCGTTTGAAGTTTCACTGTGACCCCTGGTGTACATCTGCTGGTCAGAGCAAAGCAGAGCACCTTGAGTCAGACTTCTGATCTAAGATCATCACAAGGCAACGTGGCCAGTGCATATGTCGGCACTTCCCAATCACAGCTTGCGTGAACCAGCCTCGCGCGGAGGGCGGAGTGGGGCATGGAAAAAGAAAATGTGAGATGCAAAAAAGAAGCAAGGATAAAACTGATAGAAACCCTGAAGGTTCCCATTCTGGTTGTATCTTTGATGCAAACTTGACCTTTCCCTTGTTCTTCATGCTTCAGAAGGCAAGAGTACTGCCCTCGGGCTACACAACAATCGACACATGGGATCCAGACGGTAAAGGGGAGAGGCAAAGCTATGCTGACGATGACCCTGTAGACAGAAGCTGATCACAGAGCTTCTAGACACCCTTGGTCTACTGTGCTTCGGACAATCAACAGCAACAAATAAAACAAGGGCAGAAAAGGTAAAGTCGTCCAGATGTTGTTGGAGCGCAGCTTTTATCTGTCTGTGGAAACTCCCTCCCAAGGGAAAGATGTGTCTTCCCCCATCACATATTTGTCCTGCTAGAAGGAACAGCTTGTTTTTAACCTTATGGTGGATTGGAGCTTTGTTTTGTTTTTGGTCATCTGTTTGTTTTCTTTCTGTGTTGTTATTTATATCTTTGCTATTGTTTTAAACTCATCAGTCACACAGACTGGGGTGGAGGGTACAGTGAAAGCACAGGGTAGAAATTTGACCGGTGGCTGTAAAGCCTGGGAACAAACAAACATCACACTCTGCTCCTGAAAATAGGTAAAATCAAAGCAAAGAACCATGTAGACTAGGGCTGTTACTTCATGTCCTTCTTTGTTCTGTGACTAATTTTGTACCGTGAAAGTGCTGGTTGCGATCACGTGGTTTTGTCCCTGTTTCAGTGTTCCCATGATGGTGATAACTTGTCTCATGACAAGTGTTACCTCACGGTCTTGTACCGTGACAAACACTGAATTTGTCTACCTTCCTTCTTCCTTTGGGAGGGTGGGGGGTTTAAAAATTCTTTTTTGATGTTTTGCTTCTGAAAATCAAAATTAAAAAAACGGACACAGTTTTCTGAGAGAAATGAATGTTTTGTTGCATGACAGCCGTTACTACATGGTATCTTGTCTCTGAACAGAAAGGGATAACAAAGAGTGACATGGGAAAACCGTACCCCAGCACCAGGTACAATATTGTCGCACTTAGCACCCGTTCCGGGGGCATGGTTGAGACAATTTTCAGTAGTTGCGCAACAGATGTGAAGTAGCATTTTTTTGTACTGCTCCTAAGTGCAACACTAACAGAGACAAAACGGATGTGAAGTCACTGCCTAGGCAAGAAAGCCTTCCTGATCCTAGCTACAAAAGTCAGTCTTGGGCCAAAACTGAGAATCTATCTACTGTGTTTTATCAAATGCAAAATAATATTAGCTACAATTTCCCCCATAATTTTCTTAGCTTATATCGTACTTCTCCCCATGGCTCAGGATGAGTAAACTCAGACGGAAAAAGCAAAACCACTGAAGAAAAGTTTGGAATGCAGTAAATGCTATCTGCTAATAACTAAGGTATTTAGATTCCTTTTCCAAGGATTTGAAGCTGTGATTAGCTGAATGCAACAGAATGCCTCATTAAGAAGGGCACTGCATTACACACCTGTTAAAATCCTGCCAAACAAGAAATTCTCAGAGCATTTCTGGATGGCTTAAGAGTGTGACAGACTCTTATGGTGGTAAAGACACTGGGAACACCTCTTACATTGCGTAATTCTTCCTAGGGTGGATCAACTTAGTTTTGGGCTGGACCACTCCAGAATGTAGGTGATGATTTGCATGATGAAATGAAATAATGTGTTTAGCCCCCGTGGGACTGGATTTTCTAGCAAGACTCTGTCCTTGTGAACTAGTTTTGCCACAAAGCTAAGTGCTTTGAAGGGTTTTGTTCTTGGGCGGGCAACTATGTCAGACTACACAGGGAAGCCATTGAAATCCACAAACATAAGCACAGTTTCAACAAAAAAAGAAGAAAGTCTAAAAATCAACAAAGCCTGGCTTCCAGTACTAAAAACTACACAGTGCAAAAAGGTCAACGCTGAATGATTCCCATTTCCCACCCAGCCACAAGCAAGAGTGATCAGTTCACACAATAGAACAGCTAACAACACTCATCAAGGATCCTTGCTACCTCTGATTGCATTGAAACTTCTCAATCCCTTCATCACAATACAATGACTAACACCTATTTTCCTGCATAGGACAAGTTTCCTCTTTCCCACCACTTCAGATCTCCCAGTCTCACTCACTCTGTACCCCAGAGCGCAGAGAGAACTCCTAGTTCCCTGAGCTCCTTGCCCTGTGAAGAAGCCAGCCACAGAATCTGGTGAAATATCAGGAAGAAAAACGTCCAGAACACGGCCAAAGAGCCTGGAAAACTCACAATAACTATCAGATCCCGGCCACGAAAGCCTTCGAGAATACATTAAGACACTTTTGTTTGTCAAAAGACCTGATTCTGGTGCAGGCAAAAACAACCAGGAGGACTGTGTATCAGTATGGATCAACCCTGCATTTGCATTTTCAGCCTCTTTGTAAGGGTGCAAATCATCATGATCGATTCTGGACTTAAAAATGTTGCACTGCAGGAGTGATTCCACACCAGAGGACACTGCCAACCCATTTCAAATCAGCTTACCACTCAACCTCTTCTTTGTCATGACAAAACTGAAATCTGATCAGCACCTAGGTTAACAGCAAAATCCAAATACTAATGCATATGTTTCCAAATAAACCTTGCTTCTAGAATGCTTGGATGATAAAAATCAATATTTGAAATGCCAGGGGGTAAAAAACTCCGGCTTGTTATAAAAGCATTTAAAAAAAAAAAAAAAGGAATCTACAATCTCCACGATGCAATCAGCAACAACAAAAAATGTTCCAGGCAGCAAGACTGAAAATGAAAACCTTGCAAAGCTTTTGCTGTCAAAGTGCAAGCATTTAATTTCTTTTTCTCTGCTGCCGCTGCCTGTAATGTCAAGCTTAATTATTTCTTACTGCCTTATCCAAAGCTTAAAAGGTATGTTGAATTTAGGCCTATTCACCTCCGAGTCCCTCAAAATTGAGTGCTGCGCCAAATCCCTGTTTAGACTCATTCTTGCTCTAATATGGTCTTTTGAGGAACCAGGAGAGAGGGAGATAGAGCGACAAATGCTTCTGGTCTCATTATCATCCAACCTGACCCAGTTCAGAAGACACAGAGTAGAACTGCACTGGCTACTTGAGATGAAGCAATAATAATCAGGCGCTATCAAGTCAATTCTGACTTTATGGCAACCCTTTCTGATGTTTTCTAGGTAGAGAATACACAGAAGTGATTTTCCATTCTGGGAGTGCCCTGAGGCTGTGCAGCTTGCCGAAGGCCACCCAGGCTAGCTCTTCTCCTGGGAGGCACATTGAGGAATTGAACTCGTGACCTTCAACTCCACAGCCTGCTACCATCTCACTGAACTGTAACTGCAGCTAAAATCATGGCGTTCACCTGCCAAGCTCTCTTCCCTCTGTCTGTAATATCTTAGTATGTCATAATACCCTCATTCTGTACACTGTCTTACTGCTACTAGCCAAGCTTAAGAAGTGAGGAAAGGGAAATATAAAACTATGTGATGTAAGTACATAGGAGAGTGACTTGGGAGCCAAAATCTAATTCTTAATTCAATGGGTATTACATGTGTGCTGGTGGACTAGGCCCTCTTTGACTGAAGAATCTATTCTATTTGGAAATATCAGGTAGATATAGCCTTGAGAATTGATGTACACCATTTAGTTACAATAGGCTGATACCACATTTTACTGACATACCTTCATTTTATGGAGTTTTGTGGTTTTATTTAGTGAGATAAACTGAATACACTGCTTGAGAATTCAACTGCACTGTCCTGAACTGTAGCAAAAGAGTTCTGTACCAGAGCTGAACTACAAATTCCTGTCATACATAGAATTAATCTATGAAAGTTAGTAAAGGCATCCGGTTGCTTTAATTGGGCACAGTAGATACACTCTTAATGCCATCAAAGAAAAATTCAACATATTAGTTCTGTTTTCAGTTGGGAGTAATGTGTAGTTTTGCCCGGGCTAACACACGGGAAACAAGCATATAGCAGGTTGGGTTTGTTTGCTCAAACATCTAACACTTCATTCTGGCTTAGCATCATGGTATCTTTAGTGACATTCAACTAGATTCTTTGGTTTGGACGTTATGCAAGCAAGGAGCTCTATATGAAAGCCAGAGTAGCAGTGGACATGCCATCAGGTTGCTTCGTCTTATGGGGCTTCAGTAACCACAATTTATGAAGGATGAGGATGACAGTTCTGTAATGCAGATTCCTATGACTTGAGTGAGTATGAGTGTTAATCCCAACTAGAGTAAACCAATGGTATTAATGAGATGTATTTATTTATTTGATTTATATACCATCCCAAACTCTGGGCAGTTTACAAGTTAAAATTTGCAAATCCAAGAGACCTCACGTGGCAATTCACAAGAACGTATTGATTTAGTGGGTCTGTTGTTATGATGTAGTGATAGAGTGATGGACTAAGGAGACCTGGGATCAAATGCTGCTCAGCTGTGGAAACTCAATGGGGGAGGAGGTAGAACTGTTAAAAACACTCTACACCACATACTTTTATAACTTGTTTGTTTAATATGCTACATTTCTCCCCATAAGGGACCCAGGGTAGTTCACAACAAATAAAGCTATAAAACAATCAACAGATTTAAAAACCCAATATATATTAAAAAAACTACTGTTAAGATTACCATTAATTGGATGTGATTTGATGGCAAATGACTTTGGTTGGGATTAATCACTAGATTGAGGCCATTTCCCCTTCAGTTTCTCTTTGGATATTTAATTTTGTTTCATTTCCATTATTACCTTTGGGTCCTTTGTACAACTTGATTTCAACCACCGTTTCCAGAATAGGTCTCCTTCGACGGACGTACAGTCGCACTATGGAGCCAGCTTCCTTGAGGGCCTCAACGGCTTTGCTGTGTGACACCTCAGAGACGTCCACTTCGTTCACCCGTAAGATACAGTCATTGACTCTGGAGAGAAAGAAGGACAACCGTGTTTCAGATGTTTAATATCAGATGGAAAAAGTGGTTCACTAGCAAGGCAGGAAACAGCACTGTACATGGGGAAACTAAACCCCCTCCCCAATATTTCTTATGTCTTTTGGGCCATCTTATACAGATCATAGAATCATAGAGTTGCAAGAGACCTCAAGGGCCATCCAGTCCAACCCCTTGCCATGCAGGAAACCCCATCACAGTACAGTGGTACTCCGACGTAAGAGTAGCTTGACTTAAGAGCAATATGACTTAAGAGCAGAAAACCATTGGCGTTTTAACTGCCCCCTTAAATTTTTTAGATATAGTCTGCTTGACTTACAAATATTTTTTCATTTTTTCATTTTTTTAAACTTATTTTTTCAATTTTTTAGATAGGTACCACGACTTAAGAGTAGTTCGACTTAAGAACATACATTTGGAATGGATTAAATTCATAAATTGAGGTACCACTGTATTTCCGACACACGGCCATCCAGCCTCTGCTTAAAAACCTCCAAAGAAGGAGAATCCATCACCTTCTGTGGCAGCATATTCCACTGCCAAACAGCTCTAACCATCATGAAGTTGGCAATCCCAGCAAAACAGCTTCTACACTTTGTACTCATTACACTTCCTGCTAGCTGTACAGTATTCTGCAGTAGACCCTTCTGTAATGAAATTGTATTGACAGTCATTCTGCTTCATCTTGACATTTTATTCTATTAGGAAATTGGTTACTGAAATTAATGTGCCTAAAACAAGCTTCAGATCTTCATGCAATACTTCAGAGCTTTCACCCGGATATGCTAGTCAACATGATCATTGCTCATTTTACTCTCTCTCTTTCTCTCCCAGTCTCAATCTCTTGTACATGACTGCGCAAGAAGCTGCCTGTCTGAAAAGCTACTCTAGATTATAATAGAATCTTGTATAGTACTCAGATGGAAAGAGGGGGAAGACTTTTGTCTAAGCGCAGTCATAGGATTAGATGGAAGGGATTACAGATGTATACAGAACTGCAATAGATGTTGCTCTTAAATGTACGTCTATTCCTGTTCAAAATATAATGAGCCCCACTAACAAAATGTACACACTGAACAAGATGGCATCCTTTTTTAAAAAATTAGAACCAAGGAATTCTGTGCTCAGCCCTGGATCCAGAGATACCAGTTTAGTGGAGCAAGAGAATGGAAGCCATGGTATTATCCATTATTTCCAATCTTTCTACAGATGCCCATAACAGCCATTCTGACCCAGCTTGGTAAATGTTCGTCATTGCTCTCTATCTCAAGAGTTGAAGTTGAGATACAGCTTCATTTGGTTTGGAGCCCAGCAAGGCTAACCAGAGACATTTGGGTGCCAGTGGCAAATTATGCCTACACATCACAAAAGCAGGCAAGGAGTCCAGCTGAGACTTATTTTGATACTGGCAACTGTCTTCCATTGCATCAAGGAGAAACCAGCTTGCTGAGAAGGATGGCCAATTTGGTAGTTGGACACACAGCTCTATCACAATCTCACCATCAAACCCCATTCCCCTGTATCAGCTGCCCAAAGCAGCCCTCTAATTATTCCTAAATGGTATGGCTGGCTCTCCAACTCACACATTATGTTGGCCTCTCTGTTTAAAGACATGGGACTGATTGACATATTTCTATTGGTAAAATCTAAGGCTGGCCTCAGAGACTGAAGTTGGTCCTAGATTCCTAACAGATATACCTATATACTACTATTTCTCAAACTTTACTCACTCCATTTTACATTTTACATTTTTGACATGAGTACGCACTAAAATCCAAGTGTGCAACACTTAAGAAGTCTTCCTTCTGTACTGAGCAATCAACCATATACAGTGGACCCTCGTATAACAAACGTTGTACAACATAAAATCTGTACAACATAAAGAATTCTGGAGAAAGGGGAAATTCACTTAACAGAATTGCCTATGGGGCAAATCCATACTGTACAACATAAAAATGGCTGTGGTTAGTGATTACTCCATTTTCAATGCATTCCTATGGGAAATTTGTGAATTTCATTTGGAATGAATTAATTCCTTTATACAAGGGAGCGCTGTACCCCCTTTAATCTATGAGGACCCATCTGAGCTTGTTTTAAAAATATTCAAAATCTATGTTGAAGCCTCTCATTAATCCATGTTTTAAACAACTGCTAAAAAATGTCCTGTACATTCTTTTGGGAGCTCTGCTAGAAAAGTGATATTTACATGATTTAAATCAGGGGTGCCCAAACTTTTTGTAAGGAGGGCCAGATTTGGTGGCTGAGAATGTGTCAGGGGCCGGTTGCTCCCCAACCCTGCCACCCCACTGCAAGCCCCACCCACTTTCTTTTTAAAAAAATGGGGTGAAGGAGGGGGAAGGAGGGGTGGGCCTGCCAGCCGTGGGCCACTCAGAATGGCCTGGCGGGCCGGATTTGGCCCCCAGGCAGGACTTTGGGCAGGCCTGATTTAAATAAAAACAAATACCAATCCCTGGAATTTGCCCAAAGCATAAAGTGCAAGGAACTTCAGAGTGGATTTACAGGTTCTACATACTGTAGTCTGCTTGGGAACTATCTTGCAGAACTTCAGAGAGCGTGCGGCCTCCTGAATACCGGTATTTAAAGAGTCCAGGAGGTCCCACGAAAGACCATATATATAAATGATTGGAAGATTCCAAGATAGGACTATTTTATGTCCATAGACCAGCATCTCTCTGAAGGATGTCAGTACGAGTGCAGAGCTAATTCAATTTTTTTTTAGTTTCAACCAATAGTTGATTGCCTGTATGTGTAATAAGGACTTAACTGAACATAGAATGGAGGTCTCTGTTCCTCTGGGGAGGCTAAGTGTGGCCCATAGGTATTTGTTCTGAGGTGTTTCTAAGTAAGTTTTCAGATTTGAACCCCAAATTTCGGCACCATATTGCATTTGTGGTATGACTTTGGCCTCATAGACTTTTAAGGCAGGAGGAATCTGCCACCTCTGCTCCAGTAGAACTTTAGCAGGGAGTTGTCTGTGTTGGTGATTTCATTATGAATTTTCCAAGCGCCAGATGAAGAAAAATTTAGTCCTAAATACCTGAAGGATTTGACCAAGTACTGTATGTTTTTTTTTTTTAAAAAAAATCTATTGGAAAATACTAAAATTTTAGTCTTTTAGTAATTCATTTTCATTTTTTCTTGAACTGCCAGCTGTTTAAAGGCTTTCAATAGTCTCCTTAGGCCTTGTTGTGTTTGTGGCATTAAAACAAGTGCTAATTAGCAATTTTCACTTCTTTCACTGTCTTTTAAATTGCATTCCTAAATGCCCCACTGAAAATGTGTTCCATGGCTGAGTTGAAATCTTTAAAAACTGGTATTGAGACTAGGAATGTTTGGTTGAGGGGAACTGGTTCCCTTGCAAACACTCCTTTGCTTTGGGCCAAGCAGCCACACTGGCAGAAAGCAGACAAAAGCTGTGTCAACCAGATCAGAACAAATTTAAACCATCTCTGCTGGCGGAACAAAAAAAGAAGATTCCCTATTCAAAAAGATGATTGCACAACAGTCTCCCTCTCCATTCAGCTTTACGTGTTTCTGTTCGAATTCATCTGTGCCCCAATTTAATAGCAAAAGAGAAAGAGAAACCTTCTAAAAGTGTTTTTCTTTATTGTTCAAGAATGCCCGGAGCAGTTTGGAAAGATTGCTTCATCAAGGCAACTACGAACAGCAATAAATCCACAACATCTTAACATTGGTAGCTACAGAAAATTGCTACTGCAACAATGGCTAAATTCAAGTATTACTCCATAAAACACTTAGCTGAAGGTGAAAGAAGAGTTCCAAACCACAACTGCAGTGAACCTTAAGAAGGCTAAAATCATTACAGTAGTACACAACTTCAGTATTAATGAAGAAACTGAATCTGTTGGAGATTTTTTATACTCCTCCTCCTCCTCCTCCTCCTCCTCCTCCTCCTCCTCCTCTTCTTCTTCTTCTTCTTCTTCTTCTTCTTCTTCTTCTTCAGGGTGCAGGTCAATGATCTGCATGTCCTAATTAAGAGTGTCGTGCCATCTCTGTTTTGGTCACCCACGTGGCTGCTGCCTACTGATTTCCAGGTGGTACACAGTTTGGGCCACAGTGGAAGGTGCTGCTCTGACAATATGTCCATACCAGTGGAGCTGGCTTTCTCTCCTCTTCTTGATTATTGATTCCACACACCTAGTTGATGTCGGGTAGTATCATTTGAGATGTGTTTGAGTTGGGAGATACCTGATATGGAATCAATCCAAAGGAAGACTGAAGCCAAGTAATCAGAAGGAGCATGAGTCAAGGAAGGGCAGCAATGAAGCATTTTGAGCCTGGGTGTGATCCCAAGAAGAGCTGCTGCTGAGTGAGTCAAACAAACAAAAAGAAGTGAGCACTTGTAAGTTTCTGGGCTACTAGCAGTTGGACTAGAGCTACTTTAGAGGCTTCTGCTAATTTAAACTGCTAATTTAAATTGCAAAGAGCCACCTTTATTCAAACAAAGGAAGCAGCTAGAAGCTTCCTCAAATAAAGGAAAGGGGTGCCTGATGGCACCCGA
Organism: Phrynocephalus versicolor; assembly: GCA_023846285.1. Lineage (NCBI taxonomy): Eukaryota > Metazoa > Chordata > Lepidosauria > Squamata > Agamidae > Phrynocephalus > Phrynocephalus versicolor. The sequence goes on along the minus strand of JAHTLZ010000007.1, from coordinate 45,055,961 downwards.
GATTTCATATAAACAACAAAGGAAGAAAATATTTTTACTAGATAGAAAGGTAGTAAAAATGTAAATTTTTGAGGCCCAGAATACTGCACTTGTTAAAATGGAGTCTGAGGGAGCAGGTGTAGTTATCTGCAACGCTTGTGCTATGTTTGTCATCTTGCCAAAGCATATGGAGGACTTCACTTGCAGCAAGCGCAAGCTGGTTACACTACTAGAAAAGAAAGTCCAGCAGCTGGAGGCCCGCATATCTAACAAGCAACAAAACAAGGAGCTTGAGCTGTTCTTGGATAGAGCGGAGCAGACTATCCTGAACCAAGAAGAGACAGAGCACAGTTCTGAGGAAGAAGTCACTTCACCAACTCAAGAGGTAGATGCATCGAGGAATGTGATTCAAAGAAGTAGAAGGCTAAGGGATCACTCGAGAATCTTAATTTACTGAATCAATTTGAAGCTCTTTCCCTTATCACACCTCATGAGGAATGCACAGAGGAACAACTGTTTCCACCTGAGGATCTCTCCCTCATCACACTTGATGAGACACAGGAAGACAAACAACATCTCTCCCTTAATATAGTTGAGGAACACACAGATGAACAGGCTGCAGGAGAGAGGCTCCTTGTACTAGGTGATTTAATTATTAGAAATACAGAGGGATGGATTTGTGATGTGCATGATAACCATATGGTGACTTGCCTGCCAGGTGCAAAGGTTGCAGACATAACCAGACACCTGATAGTTTGTTAGAAAGAACTGGGAAGGAGCCATGGTACACGTTGGTACTAATTATGGTGGGAAGGCAAAGTGGATGGTCCTGGAAGCCAAATTCAGGTTGTTAGGAAGAAGATTGAAGTCCCGGACATCCAAGGTGGCATTTTCAGAAGTGCTGCCTGTTCCTCATGCAGGACCCATCAGGCAGGCAGAGCTCAGAAGCCTCAATGTGCAGATGAGACGATGGTGTCACGAGGAGGGCTTCAGATTTGTCAGGAACTTTCGTCCGCGGCTGCCTTCTAGCTTTTTCTGGTGAGAGGGGCACCAGTTAGGATTTGGTGCCCCCTAACTGCTGTGCCTGGGTGCCCTGCCCCCTTGCCCTCCCCACACCATGTCCCTGGTGACACATGAAAGAAAATGAATAGATTATAGCAGTGGTGGTGAACCTTCCACACTCCAGATGTTTTAGACCACAACTCCCACAGTGCTTTGCCATTAGCAATAAAGGCCTGGAATTCTGGGAGTTGTAGTGCAAAACATCTGGATTGTCAAAGGTTCACCAACACAGGATTATAGTGACGTGTCAATTTTAAAGCAAATTAAATGATGCATATATGAATAGTCTGGCACGCAAAGACATAGAAGTTAAAAATGTAGACAACAGCTGAACCTACCTTATATTAATAATATGTAGGATTTTTTTTCTTCCCTCCCAGAGACAGGCGTAGCAGTTCTTAAAACTGCTTGATCTAAAACTGACATTTTAAGAAAACTGGCATGTCATAGTAATCTATTTTATTTATATATGAAATGTTACTTGTTTTTATGAATAACTGCAGTAACAACTTTCTGCAGGTGTTCATGTTAAAATGATGTATATTTATTTCTGCGCAAAGGTGTTCCCAAGAAAAGGAAAAACACTTTCTGATATTGTTATTGAACAATAAACACAAGCACTTTAAAAAGTATTTCTCTCTTTTGGTTCTCCTGTTTGTCAACATTTTTTTATTTTATTCCTCAATGCCTTCTTTCCTTATTTCTAGTATGGAAAGGACTCCTTCCTCTTTCATCTTAGAACCTATTTATTTATATATTGTTTAAAACATTTTACCCTGATTTTATCCTTAACAAGGTCCCAAGACAGCTGACAACAATATTTCAGAGCTAAAAATTGTAAACCTACTAATATTTTAGAAAGAATTAAACAGAGAGAGAGAAAGAGAGAGCTTGGATGCCCAGGTCATGGCTGTGGCCAGGAGCACATTTGCACAATTAAGGCTAGTACACAAGTTACGCCCCTTTCTTGAGAAACCAGCTCTGGCCACGGTGACACATGCCCTAGTGACGTCCTGGCTGGACTACCGTAATGCACTCTATATGAGGCTACCGATGAAAAGTCTCAGGAAACTTCAATGGGTCCAAAATGCAGTGGCCAGACTGCTGACTGGGGCAGGGTACAGAGATTACATCATACCCCTATTAAAAGAGCTCCACTGGCTGCCCATCAGCTATCGGGCACAATTCAAGGTGTTGACCTTGACCTACAAAGCACTGTACGGTCTGGGTCCTAGCTACCTCAAAGACTGAATCTCACAGTATGAACCGACTTGGGGGTTAAGGTGATCAGGAGATGCCCTTCTCTCCATCCCGTCACCCTCACAGGTATGTCTTGTGGGAACCCATGAAAGGGCCTTCTCAACTGCTACGCCCAGATTCTGGAACTCCCTCCCACTAGAGGCTAGGACTGCCTCATCTCTGTTGTCTTTCCAGAAACCGGCAAAGACCTTTCTCTTCAGGCAAGCTTTCCCTGAATGATGAACTATCTATTATGTGTCTTTCATATGAATCTATAGGAACACATAGACTTTGTGTTTATAACTACTTATAACATTGTAGCTTTAATTTAATGTTGTCTATTAATTCTGTAAGATGCCCCTCAAGTCCTTGTTCTCAATACTTAAACATACATTGGTACCTCGACTTACGAATTTAATCCGTTCCAAATGCATGCTCTTAAGTCGAACCACTCTTAAGTCGGGGTACCTATCTTAAAAAATTGAAAAAAATAAGTTAAAAAATGAAAAAATGAAAAAAAAAATATTTGTAGGTCGAGCAGACTATATCTAAAAATGTTAAGGGGGCAGTTAAAACGCCAACAGTTTTCTGCTCTTAAGTCGAATTGCTCTTAAGTCAAGCTGCTCTTAAGTCGAGGTGCCACTGTATCTTAATTGTATTAGACTGTATATTATCCCTCATTACTGTAAGCCGCCTTGGGTCCTTTTCCAAGGAGAAATGTGGGGTAAAAATACTCAAAGAAAGAAAGAAAGAAAGAAAGAAAGAAAGAAAGAAAGAAAGAAAGAAAGAAAGAAAGAAAGAAAGAAAGAAAGAAAGAAAGAAAGAAAGAAAGAAAGAAGATAGTCCTATGCAGAAGGAAAGGAAATTGTTATGGAAAAAAATGATTTGTTTGAAATGTGGTGCTGGAGGAGAGCTTGAAAGATGAACAAGTGGGCCCCACATCAAACCAAGCCTGGACTGTCTCTGGAGACAAAACAGCTGAAGCTGAGGCAAGAATCTCTGGGAAAGACCAGCATGCTGGAAAAGGTGGAAAGAAGGCAGCAGAAAAAGAGGAAGAGCAAATAAAAGATGGATTAATTCCCTAAGGGAGGTCACAGAGGTAGATGAATACAGGGCATTTTGGAGATGACCATGAGTCAGAGGTGAGTTGATGGTACATAAAACCAACAACGTGTAGGCAGGTGGCATGAGGGAATCCTGGAGAGAGTACAGAGTCTTTTATGTAGTAGGCACCAATAGGAAAACCTACAAAAGCAAGACGAAGCCTAGTGGATCAGACCATACATGTATCTAGGCCAGCATCTAACCTTATCATCTAAGCCAAGGCCATCCTCCTGACCACAGGATGGGTGATGGCATCTGACCTCGATGCCTTTCAAATGGGATTGGACAGATTTATGGAGAAAAGGACTGTCACAGGTGACAAGCCATGATAGGGATACATGTTCTCTCCAGGCTTAAAAGGAGGGTGCCTCAAAGCACCGGACGCAGGGGAGTGGTATCAAGAAACAGGTATTTAGTTGTCTCATATGCTCCCTGAGGCATCTGGTGGGACCACTGGGAGAGACAGGAGGCTGGACGAGATAGGTCCTTGGCCTGCTCCAGCGGGATTCTTATGTTCTTAGAAAAAATACACTTATCTTAACCAACAGCAGGAGTTCTACTAGTACAGAGGTGTCCAAACTTTGGCCCCCCAGATGTTTTGGACCACAACTCCCAGAATTCCAAGCCTGTATTGCCAATGACAAAGGCATGTGGGAGTTGTGGTCCAAAACATCTGGAG
>JAHTLZ010000007.1:45026959-45051858 GCA_023846285.1 Phrynocephalus versicolor | reverse complement strand
TTGGACCACAACTCCCAGAATTCCAAGCCTGTATTGCCAATGACAAAGGCATGTGGGAGTTGTGGTCCAAAACATCTGGAGGGCCAAAGTTTGGACACCACTGTATTAGTATTACCATGCAGTAAGGCAGATGAAAACACCTTGGTAAGTATCCATGACTCTTCACACTTAATTCACATTTTAATCACATTTTACATACAGGTCTCAGCTTCCATCTTTCATATCAGGCAGCAGATCATGAAGGGTGGCAACTCTCTCTCTCTCTCTCTCTCTCTCTCTCTCTCTCTCTCTGTAAAGAGGGCCCTGACATGTTGCAGTAACTGTCACAGTGGTGGAAAAGCAGGGCAGGCTCAGGAGAGTACAGCCTCCTCAGTCTATGGACAGTTCCAACAGTGGTTCTGACACTGCAAAAGAGAAGTGAGCCTTGTGTACTTCTCCAGACCCCACCAGGCCTCAGATGTCTTGCTTTGATGGCTCCTCAAGCCAAGGCATTGTAGGCAGCAGCCATAGTCTCCATGGCAACAGGGCCTTCCCTGGAAAAGGGGCACCTGAGTCAGGCATTTTGAACTATGAAAACAGAGCCAAGGGCAGAGTTCTCAGGTGGCAAGAGAACTAAGAGTCATTCCTTAGTAGGCAAGGTTAGCAGATCAGCCACATTCTCTGGGATTTTGAAATCAAGGAGTGGCCCCTAGATGCAGGCTTTTAGGATGCCACAGAGGCAGGTTGAGGTATGATTTTTCTCCCTCTCCCTATGCACAGGCTTTGTACCTTTTCATGGGTTACACTGCTGTCAGGTTTGTATAACCAGAAGGCTCATGAGTTTGAAGAATGGTGCTCCAATTCCAAATTACTGGCTCCAATTGGCATTACCAATGACGGGGACTTGAGTAATGGGACTCCCTGTCAAGTTGGACTTAAGTCACACCAGCGACTCAACTCAGACTCAACTTGTCCCCTCCGCCCCATGTCTTGGACCCAACTCAGAACCCAATCACCCCTCCTTTTTTCCTGGGGGGAAGGCTTATCTTTAATGGGGACTTGGACTCAGGACCCAGGACTCAGATCCAAGACTTGACAACATCCTAGGGCATGGTGGACTCATTGCTTGGAAGCCAAAATGCTACACGTGATGTCCTAGTGAGAAACCTGGAGAAAGGGTCGGTGGGCATGTTTCTTTGGACAACTGCCACCTGGAACAACCCATGACCAGACAAACAGTTTCACACTGTGCTTGTAAGCCCTCGTGGCAGCAGGAGTGAGTGGAGATTCATTCCCTGGAGTTACACCTATCTCAAATCCAAAGATAAGCTGCCTGTGTCATGGTGCCTGAGATTTATCACCTTGACTACACAATATACCAGGCCTGCCCAACAGACAGACCGCGGGCTACTGGTAGCCCGCAAAGGGTTTAAAAATAGCCCACCAGTCATCAAATAAAAAAGTGAGGGAATAAGTTCTCCACCCCTCCCTCCACAATCCCAAGAACCACCACTTCCCCAGCAAAGTTCTGGGTCTGCCAGCCTACTGTCTCAGTCGAGCAGGGCAGTTCAAGGGCTATGGTGCATTTAAATCTGTTCCCTCCAGAAGAGATTAATTGATTTTCAATGCATTCCTATGGGAAACCACTGCTGTAATTACAAAAGTTTTTAGTTATGAGCACGTGCTCGGAACAGATAAAGTTCATAAGTAGAGGTTTTAGTGTAGTAGCCTCAGGCACTTTGGGCTGGAAAAAGTAGACCTTGGTCTGTTCAAAGTTGAACAGCCCTCCAATATACCAATTCCCAAGCTAGGGCCCTCATGCCTGCCCACCATTATTAACAACTTCTCTAGCTAGAGAACGGTAGGTAACAAGTGAGGTGAGGTTGCGTGGGAGGAACACCCTGAAATGGCTGCCATTCACTCAAACAACATTGAGAAACATGGAGAATGGAATTGTCCCATTCATTTCAGGATGTCTCCTGCAGAAGAACCTCTACCTGGACCAAGCTCAGAAAAGTTTATAAAATACAGTTCCCATTTTTTCTAATATGCTAAAGGAACATTGCTTATCCTTCGATATAACATTTGTGCATTTCAGAAGCTACTTAACATCACAGCTGGATCCCGAATTACTAAAAAGGACTACGCCTTCCCACAGAGACTCTGCTTTCCAAACATCCTATATTGCTTAGAAAGAGACGTGCCTCAAAGAAAGAGAGATACAATGGCAGGCAAGTGCCAGGGTTTAAGGTACTGTATACCCAGGGAGAAGACAGGTGCTGTTGTGCTTTTCAAGTACGCGCAGCAAAGAACCACAAAATCACAACTGAAAGGAAGAACCCTGTCAGCAGAGAGCAACAGATAATCTCCACACGGTGCAGCAGAAAGCAAGAGGGGATGAATCAACTCTCTTTCCATCTTAATCCCTCTAGATCTGAGAAAAGAACAAATGCACTTCAAGAGGCCCATACTTACTGCTTCTTCTTGGCACAAGCAGCGACTGTATGTTTTCCAACCTCGGGGAGATGTGAAGAATTTTAATTCCTGAGAAGATTTTCCCCCCCACCTGAGATGTCGTTTCAGGTTCCCACTCGGGACAGCAGGAAGCGAGGGAGAAACCTCGCTTTTCATTTTAGTATGATCACATGGAAGGAGGGAGCCTTTGAGTTACTGCTGCCTGTCAATCCAGATCTCTGAAAAGTACCTTACTGAATACCTGAAGCAGGTTCGTGTTTATTCTGGGAAAACCGGTTACAACACATACCAGCCCGAAGACCTGCTCCGAATTTGGCATGTTGCAAACAGCTTTCATCTCTGACTGTCTCTCATTTTATTTTTATTTTTCCCCTCACTGGCTTCCTCATAATGGCCAAACACACCAACAAATTAAAGACTCATAACAAGCCTGCTGGCCAAAATTCCACCTTAAAGTTAAAACACAGAGACCTATAGTCACTCAGATGTGAGGATTTCAAATCTGCCAACACCGGAGGAGGGAATTAAGAAAACTCCCTGTGCCACCTCCTGTTCAGACAAGCTTTCAAACAAAAATTGAACCACACCTTTGGCTGGCGCATTCAGCACCACAAGAATCCCAAATTACTGCATGCTCCCTGAAATGGGGACTTCAGCTTTTAACTACGAAGCCAATTAACACCTTGCGACAGGTGGGGGGGGGGAAGAAGAAGAAAGCAGTCTCTCTATTACTTGTAGTCTTTGCAGGCTTCCAAGTGATTTCATTTAGGACCGAGTGAGAACCTTTCTCCAAGAAAACAGGAAAAATGCAATTACAAGAAGTGTCTAGAAAGTGAAGATGAAAATACTACAAGAGGAACACAGAGTGAACTGGTTTGCCACAGACAGAATGGTCTATGGGCATGCTGAATAAAAGCGTTGTCAAGTTTGCAAGGGTTATGAGGTAACTATTCCATGCAAAAGGTCCCTGCCTTATATAGTAAATTCAAATAAAAATGCTAGCTAAACAATTCAATTGGATACAGAATAAACAGTCCCATTTCATTGCTTCAGAAGGCTAGCGCGCTTAACATGCCGGTCCCATCGTGCTCAACCAGGTGCCTCCAGAAAGCTAGCTTTCTTCCACAGCGGTTCCTGTATACATTGTGTTTAAAGCAAATATTGGAAGCATTCAGGTGTTCTGGACGACAGGGGCAGGACTTGATATTGTAATGCATAGGGGCCCTTCTAGATTGACAGTTCAAGGACTCCACCGTCTCTCCATCTGTCTGTCTGTCCGTCCTGAGAAGTATGACCAATCGTGACCGGTGACAGATTTTGTTGTGCACGGCAATCCACTCTTCATCTCATTCAGAATTTTGGAGAAGTTATGCAAGGTGCTGAAAACTATTAGAGCCTCAAACAAACCATAAAACGGCAGATTAAGAGAACCTGAGGTACAACGTACAAGGGGGTGGGACAAAGGCCACAAGGGGACACTGTTGTATGTTGTATAATGGGCCATGCACAACTGTGGATAAGTGAAACCGCAGATACCAGTTCCATGCATACAGGAGATCCTATTATATACTCCTATGTTTGGGGCACAGAGGACTTGGCCATGGTACAGATATGTTGTGGAATGCTATTGCAGAATTAAAAGAAATATTATTTCATGATTCATGTACCAGCTCGGAGTCGTGAAGGACGGGGTCGTATTATAACCGTGGGAGGAGGCTGTATCATATATTTGTTTCAACCTTCCCTCCATGGTGCTTATGCCCTGTGCATATTATCTATACACAGAGTGCCTTTTCCTAGGAATGCACAGATAAGCCAAGAGTCATGCAGCAGGAAGCGCAGAAGCACTGAGTTACATGAGATGAGCTAGAACTGCACGTGTGACATTTTCTTCACTGACTAAGACTACATTCTGCAAAGACCTTAATCATTTCCCTTCTTGCCCCCTCATAGTGATTATAGGGCTATTTAATCCTCATAATTGGTTGAGCAGTGCCCAGAGCTGCTGATGAAACATAATCAAGGTTAAACCTTGCCATGCTCACTCTGGCCTTTCCAGCTTCCTCAAAAATTACAAGGCAATTTATCAGAAGAGAGTTACCTATCTAACCCAAACTGCTAACTCTTCCATAGTTTGGAGATGGAAGGGGATGGGAGAATTGATTTTTAAATTGTACAGCTCCTGGCACCGCTGACTCAATCAATACATGATACTTCAGAACAAATGTGAGAGCTCATCCAGGCTCAAGACCGATTAACCTGAGCTATTAGTCGGGTTGCCACCTCTCCCCTCAAATAAAAAAAATAGCTCTGAGTTAATTCTCTTTGGATCTTGGAAAAGGACCGCCTTGGGTCCATGTCCAAGGAGAAAGGCGGGGCAAAAATACTCTAAAACAAATAAAATATATAAAAATAAATTTCACCCTGAAATGAGAGCAAGACAAGAGCAACACCTTGGGTTTGCAAGTCCTCCGGTCTCTGGAACAGAGATGACCCCAGGAAATGGAAAAGAATACTTTTGCACCCTTAACAAAGCTACCTGAAGGACCATATCTCCCCATATGAACCTTCTTGGTGCTTAAGATCATCTGGCGTGGCTGATGGGGACACTGGACAGGGCCTTCTCTGTGGCAGCTCCAAAGCTATGGAACGCTCTCCCTCATAGGATCAGGCTGCCGCACACACAACCCCTTTACTCACTTCTACTGATTCAGTCACATTTTAGAGTACAGTTTGTTTTTTTAATGTTTAACTTATTATGTTTTAAATTCTACTCTTAATATTGTGAGCAGTCTTGAGTCCCCTTAACTGGAAGAAAGAGGGCCTGAAAATGAAACAAACATATGCACAAACCAAACAAATTAAAGAGTTACAGGTATAACTTTGAAGAGTGCTGATGCAGCGCAGTGGGAGTAATGGACTGTATAGTCTCTCCCCTACTGTAAGCCGCCTTGGGTCCTTTTCCAAGGAGAAAGGCGGGGTCAAAATACTCAAAAACTAATAAATAAATAAAAATAAATAAAGCCAAGATCTGCTAACTGAATTGCCCTACGATTCCTGGATGTGGTGTTGGTCCAGTTCACCCATAGCACGCGCTGCTGATGGGTTCACATGCCCTACCACTTGGTTGGCTTTGAGTAAGCAGCATGGTTCCAGAGCAGGTATACCAGGAGGAGGAGCTGGTATACCACTTTTGAACCCCTGATGCCTTGAACCGCATGTTGTGGTTTCCATTTCGAAGACTTGTTTGGAAAACGTCTGTATATTCTCAGAGTTCTGTGAGGATGGAAAGAAGCCTAGGGTTTTTTTTTTAAAACTGAATGGGAAAGGAAGTGAAGCTTGAACGGAAGAGCAGAAAGAAGAGCTCATTTTACTTGACAGGATGAAAAGCAAGGAGAAAAGATGGAACACTACGCTCCCATCTCTATCAATATGGTTATCAGCTTGCAATTAAGAGATGCAACATTTGGCCTAACATAATGAATACATCAAGTGCATCATTATGAGGCCTCTGGATGTACTTGCATTACAAACTCGTGCACAATGAATTGGATTTCTCCCCCCAAATAGCTCTCTTATGAACTTGAAAAACTGTTTCAAAGGTTGGCTTGCTGCCAGGATCATCGCTCTACGGTTAGCAGCTAAACAAAACAAGAATCATCATATGCCAGTGATAGCTGGAATGAACTGAAATGAGTTTGCAAATGTCCCGGCATAAATTAAAGCTCTGTGTCCAGTCCGTTAAGGCAGGCTCTAATTTACAGCTGCCTGAGAAACACGTGGGTAGGCTTTTAATGGGTTGAAGGTCTCCTCTCTTTGCTACTTTATGCAGAAATTATGCACTAATCTAACACGATTGTCGGAGATCTGTAAAAACAAAAACAAAACAGAAAAGCCAGAGAGCTGAACCCGAGTGGTGCAGCAGGATTGTGTGACTGCCAGGACTGCATTAGTAAGTATTTTGGAATAATATGTACAGCTGTGCACAAGTGCCAAGAAAGGAAGTCGAGAGAAGGAGAATATGAAGTCAACATGAAGCATAATTATTTAGGAATTAAAGGGGAAAGGGTAATAAAGAGGAAGAGCCAAGCTTAGAGAAGGCAAAGAAATCTTAGGGCTTTGCATTTCACTAGGGAGAAAACTCCGAGTGTGATGCAGTGGATAGAGTGATGGATTAAGATGAATCTGGATAATGGGGTCTGAATCTCCACTTGGCCCCTATCCCACTTTCCTTTAAATACAGATTAAATTTGTAGATAAACTGTGTCCAAAAATGCTGTCCCCACGGCCACCAGGCTTTTTTTGGGAAAAAAAAAGAAATCAAAAAACCAGGTAATGCCCCCTTAAGCAAGGTTTCCAAGACTTACTGGAGAAGTAGGGAATTTTTTGCCTCGCTTAAAAAATCCATTTTTAAAGGAGGCAGACGTCGTGGGACCATGCAGATGATCCGGTTTTCTTCTTCTTTTTCTCATAGTGCCAACTGGCTGTTCCTAGGGCCGATCGGGCACTGTTTTTTCTTTTCTTTACACTTGCCCCCATCCCAAGTGCCAATCAACTGGTCTGGCGCTCTGGCTGGTCTGGCACTGTTGTTTTATTTTTTAATTCGTCCCCCATCCTCCTAGCTCCAGGCAGCTGGCCAATCTGGCACTATTTTTATAACTTCCCTAGTGCTAGTCAGCTGGTCCTTTTTAAAATTCTAGTGCCACCTGCTGGCCATGGGGCTGAACTGTGCTTTAAAAAACCTTTGTATGTGGGAACTGCTATCCCACATCTTCAGTCATGTGACTGGAGGAAGAGGAAAAGCCAGGATCTTCCCCAGGTAAGATAGCAGCCCTGGTTATGGAAGCTCACTAGGGGAGTAGAACTGGTAGACCACTCTTTAAATATCTCTCTTATCTGAAAGCCCTATTAGGGTTCCTATAAGTCACTTCTGACTTCATGGCCCAGAACACACACACACAGGGAATGAAATGTTCCATTTTGCTCCTCCAGGGATTGGCAATAGAATACAGCTCAGTTTGGCCTAAATCCATGTATTAGTCTCTGCTGGAGGTAGATCCATGGGTGAGCCAGCCCTTACATGAATCTCATTCATTCAATGATCCCAATTTAGCTAAGGATTATACTAACCAATATGTGGCACTTAAAAAATCTAAAGTAGAGGCCATCTGCCAGGACCTAGATCTCCAGTTGACAGCCGTAGATCAAGCAGAGACATCCAGTGCTCCACCTTGCCCAGCTATTCTGTTCATCTTTCAACCTGTGATGTCCTTCTAAGTAGACAGGGTCATTGATAGTTGTTGTGCCATCACCTCCACACTTGATCCTTGCCCATCTTATAAAAGAGGCCAGGCCAGTTACCACTGAATGGGCCACAGCAATAATTAATGGGTCTCTCCGGGAGGGCAGGGTTCCTCCTGCCCTCAAGGAGACACTCATTAGGCCCATTCTGAAGAAGCCACAGCTGGTGGTGGACCAAATTGGCAATTATAGGCCCATTGCCAATTTACCATTTATCAGCAAGGTTGTGGAGAGAGTGGTGGCTGACCAACTTCAGGAGCTCCTGGGTGAAACTGACGCTCTTGATCCATTCCAGTTGGGGTTCAGACCGCATCATGGAACAGAGTCTGCATTGGTCGCCCTGCATGATGACCTTCTGAGGTATGAGGTTTCATGCCATCAATATAGATTATGGCAAATGAATCATTGGGATTTATATAAATGTTGGCAACATTCAATGAGCGTTCTCTATTTGGACTAGATATAGGATTTAGACCAAGGATTTTGCACAAAATATATTTTAAAAGTACTGGTCTTTTCTCTTGTCTCTCTCTGTGTGTGAGAGAGAGGGGGAGAGAGAGAGAGAGAGAGAGAGAGAGAGCGCACACACACACACACACACACACACACACACACACACACCATTCTCCCACCATTATTTGATGGGGTTTCTCAGAGTGCTGAGACACACTCTTCTTTGCAAAAAGTGAGGAAATTTCATTATACCATATCTTTACTCTGGATTACAGATGGGCAACTGGTGCTTTTGAGGTGGTTCTGAACTACAACACCCATATGATCCTGCTTACTTCGGCTAGGAATTATGGGATCTGCAGGGGGGGGAAATCTAGAGTGCCCCAGAGGTCAAGGTCTAGGGCAGGGCTGTCCAACTTTGAACAGGCCGAGGTCTACTTTTTCTGGCCCAAAGTGCCTGAGGGCTACTACACTAATACCTCTACTTACGAAATTTACCCATTCCAAGCACATATGCATAAGTAAAAAAAATTGTAAGTAGAGCAGTGGTTTCCCACAGGCATGCATTGAAATCCATTTCCTCTGGAATGGATTGATTTTCAATGCATTCCTATGGGAAGGCTGACCATGCACACATTTCCCTTGCACCCGCTCGATCATCTGGCCAGTGGGGGGGGACAGGGGACCACACCATGGCCCTTGAACTGCCCCGCTCAGCTGAGACAGTGGGCTGGCAGACCCAGAACTTTGCTGGGGCAGTAGTGGTCCTTGGGGTGGGGAAGGATGGGGTGGAGAACTTATCCCCTCACTTTTTTATTGGTGGCCAGCGGGCTACTTTTGAACCCTTCGCGGGCTACTGGTAGCCCGCGGTCTACCTGTTGGGCGGGCCTGGTCTAGGGCATTTTCCAAAATCTAGAGGCTAGAGGCAGTCTGTAAGAAAATGGCTAACATGGAGTGAGAAAAATCCTAATCAGGATTTATTAAAAGGTTTATTTGGAAAGCAGGAAGGGACCATCTGAAAATGAAGGGCACTCTACACATCGTATTTCCATAAAATTGACGTCAGCGGTCCCAGACACTCTTATCTCTTATTCCTTCAGGTAGTGGAGATAGGGAAAGAGATTCCATTTTAACATTAGGCAGAAGATCATGATTATTAAAGCTGTTCGGTGGTGGAAGATGCTGCCACAAAGGAGGGTGGTGGAGTCTCCTTCTTTGGAGGTTTTTAAGCAGAGGCTGGATGGCCATCTGTTGGGAGTCCTGTGATGGGGGTTCCTGCATGGCAGGTGGTTGGACTGGATGGCCCTTGAGGTCTCTTCCAACTCTATGATTCCATGATTCTATGACTCTATGAGAGAAATAAAAACCAGTGCACAATTCTTTTCTTGCTCATCCTCTGAAATTAACCATGTTTTGAACAACCAAATAGGGTTACAAGTAATGCGAAGTCCTACAGGGCCCTTAGAGGCGAAAGGGTAGGTACCTGCATGATTGCCGCCTGGCCTCTGCTGAGGTGTGGGCAAGTTATTTGGCAGTAGAAGCAATTAAACAATGAATCACCATCAGACACTGAGACATCTGTGTAGAGCTCCTCCGTGTGACAAACATTTGAACTGCAACTTCTCAATGAAGCTGCCGGTTCACCATTGGATTCTCATTGGACAGGAAGGTGTATTAATCTTAAGGGCTCTATCACACGTTCTTTAAAATGCTGATTAAATTTCAAGATAAAGCATTTCCAAAAATATTGTCCCCATGGCCACCAGGCTTCGGGAAAAAAAGGTCATGCCCCCTTTAGCGAGTTTTCCATGACCTACCGGAGAAGTTGGGATTTTTTTGCTCCCATGAGTCAGTAGTCCGTGGGAGCTTGCATATGATCCGGTTTTCAGCTTTCCCCTCCCCCAGCCCTGACCAGCTTGTCCTGGGGCTGGTCAGCACTTTTTTAATTTTTTAAACAAATTCTCCTCCCCCCAGCGCTGATCAGCTGGCCTTCAGGTTGTCAGCGCTGTTTTTGTTAGTTTGTTTTCATTTTTTTTCTAGCCCCAACACCTCCTGGAGCTGGTCGACACTTTTTAATTTTTTTTTAACCCCCCCCCCCCCCGCGCTGATCAGCTGGCCTTCAGGCTGTCAGTGCTGCTTTTAAAATTATTTTCTCTTTTTTTCCTAGCACCACCTGCTGCAGCTGAACAGCACTTAAAAAAAAACTTTGTACATGGGAACGGAGATGCCACATCTTCAGTCATGTGACCAAGAAAGAAGAAAAGCTGGACTTTCACAATATCCAGATTTCCCCCCAGGTGAGACAGCAGCCTTAGAAGAACTGCAGCACTGGAAGAGATTCTATTGATTATCAAGCCCGGCCTTTGTCAAGAAGCATGGTGGGGAATAGAACTCCGGTCCCAACCCCTGATTCCACAATCAGATACCTAAACCACCAAGCTATCCAGCACTTCAATTAAAGTGCCTTGAGCTATTCTCCTTGTCATAAAATAGTAACAGCAACAATGCTGGAGAAGTGGGTGGTAAATGTAGCCACTAGGCCACCCACTGAAAGCAATTATTGTCTGTGTCTACACTAGACTCATTGAATTTTGAAGTTATTTAGGTGCCATTAAGGGTATAAATCCATAACTCTCACAGGCAAAGGAGAGAGAGAGAGAGAGAGAGAGAGAGAGAGAGAGAGATCACTCTACAATAATCACTCTCCAGAAGGGTGAGGTGTTTTCTGGTGAAAAGGACTCAATATTTTTGTGCACATGCCATACCTTGTATCAGTAATGTAACTTGCTCAATTTACACACATTTGTGCAAACTACTACATATGCTGCCTTGTTCTGAAAGTTTTTAAGAACCAGAAATAATGAATGGGCTGTTCGGATCCCCCCCCCCTTTTTGGGTAAGGGTCACCCACTCTTCTTATTATGCATATGCACTGCATCTTAAAGGGATAGGGCATTTTTACAGAGACCCTGTGTACAAATTGCATAACGCTTAACACAGAAGAGAAGCATTGCTTGTCTTGCAGTTGCTCTAAAACTGACGGTTACAGGGCTTGGAAATTTCTCACTGGGGTGTCTAAATCAATGAGAATAAAGGGTTTGGTGGCTATTCTTTGCATCCCAAAGTCCCATTGATTCTTAGACTTAACTTTCATTGATTCATGATATAGTCTGTTTGGGATTCTTCGATCCTAATGGTTTTCCAGAGTTTGTGATGAGTTATGCTGACAGGGAATTCTAGGAGTCGTCATCCAAAAAAGTAACTTTCTAAAACTCTGGTTATTCTGCTGAATGACATTTCTGTAGGAGTCTCACCTTTTTAAGATTGGTGATGATGCTGATAGAATGTGCCTACTTATTGGGGCAAACTGTACACACTTTTCTGCTGGAGGTAAAATCACTCCGATCCAGTCTGACATGGATACTACAGCTGATGCAAACCAACTGGATTTTCTTTCAGTCTCTGCTTGTCCTGTGCTAATTGATGAGTTACAGTTTCTAACTATAGCTGAGAATGTGGACAGGAAGCTTGGAAATGCAAAAGCCTGGAACATATTTGATCCACAAATCTCAGGAACGGATGAATCTTAGATCCATTTTGATCTAGTGTCAGGCCTTGGTATGGGATAGAGACAGATTTGGTCACCTTGATAGGCAATCTATGTCAAGCAGTGGACACAGGGACAGTATGTTTCTGCTAGTTCTGCGGGATATCTCAGTGGGTTTTGATATCATTTACCCTGGAATCCATGTAGGCTGCCTCTCTGGGAATTAGGGCTGTCCAGTCTCTCTGGCCCTTTCTTTGGGGAGGGGAGATCAACAAGTAGTGATGGGAGGCTCCCCCATGACATCTTGGCTGATGGACAGGAGGCTTCCTCAGGGTTCATTCTGGTGCACACAAAATTATGCTCAAGCTACATCTGGTAAGAACATAAGAACATAAGAAGAGCAATGCTGGTTCTGGCCAAAGGCCTATCTAGTCCAGCTTCCTGTATCTCACAGTGGCCCCACCGAATGCATCTGGGAGCACAAGAGACTAGATATCCATCTCCTGAAACCACTCTCCTGCATCTGGTCCTTGAAGTACCCTGGTTTTAAGCCTGGAGATTACACATCTCCATCATGGTTTGTTACCTGTGATGGACTTTTTCCTCCAGGAATCTGTCTAATCCCCTTTTGAAGGCATCCAGGCCAGATGCCATCACCACATCCTGTGGCAGGGAGTTCCACAGACTAACAGCGCACTGGGTGAATAAATATTTTCTTTTTGGTAATGGGTCCTACCTT
This sequence comes from Phrynocephalus versicolor, assembly GCA_023846285.1. Taxonomy (NCBI): domain Eukaryota; kingdom Metazoa; phylum Chordata; class Lepidosauria; order Squamata; family Agamidae; genus Phrynocephalus; species Phrynocephalus versicolor. The sequence goes on along the minus strand of JAHTLZ010000007.1, from coordinate 45,039,364 downwards.
GCTTCTTCACAGACCCCTCTTTTTTCAAATGACTAAGTCATACTGACAACTGTATATTAGGAAAGGTTTTACCGTCATCATACAAATAAGTCTCAAACAGCTTGCTTTTCTTGAGCTGGAGTTTCATGTGCAAGCAACGAAGGGAATCTCTATAAAGGGGGCAGTGATAGAAAATTGGTTTTTCTGATTTAAGCCTATTGTTTATATAGGCAGAACCGTGTTACAAATATCACACTGCTGGGGATAGAATTAGATGCAACAGTATGCCATCCATTCCAATTTATATCCAAATATTTGATCTACAGTTTGAGGTCAATCTGCCTCTTGGGAAGGTGTCTCAAACCCCAATTTATTCTCAATGTTATACAGACCTTGAGTATGGTGGGCACTACATAATATCATTAATTTTGGGGACAAGGTAGACATTCATTGTGTACAACAATCTCATACCAGCTTTCTCCTGTCCCTCTCCTGACCCCGAGCTGTGCACTCTATTCTTCACCTACTTGCCCCCACTCTGCCATGAATTCACCCCACAGATAGTAAACCCCTATATCAGATAGTAGAAGGGTTTAAAAAGGAAAAGAGAGGAGAAAATTATGGGCAGCGGGGTAGAGAACATATGGGGCCTAGTGCACCTTTGACCTATCCAATCAAAGCCCCCACAAAAGAGTCAGCTATCCTTTCCACCTTCACCCACTCATTCAGCCCTATATATAGTCCAGACACAGTGTAGCTATCTAAAAGGGGAACAAGGAAGAAACTTCTAGAACACATCCCGTCTAGACATGGGCATTTCATTTAGGAAGTGGATTGGTTCTGAAATAAAACACGCCAGCATAGCTGGCACTCGGAACCCAGTCCTACCCTCCGGAACAAAATCAGCCACTGTCTTACCTTGCTGTAGTTTGCGCTGGGCGAAATTCCAACCAGGAAGAAGCCTCCGATGCGTCATCTTTCCCTCTCTCTGGTGCTGGCCAATCAGGAGCTGTGGAAGGACATGCATAATCCCGCCTTCCTGTCTGATTGACCAGGAAAGATGATGCATCGGAGGCTGCTTCCTGGTCGGAATTTCACCCAGCGCAAGCTACAGCAAGTTAAGACAGTGGTCGATTTTTTTTCTGGATGGTGGGACTGCGTTCCAAGTGCTAGCTATGCTGGCGTGTTTCATTTTGGAACCGGGCCCCTTCCAAAATGAAACGCCCATGTCTAGTCCCATGTAATCAGCAAAGCAGCACATTTTCTTCTGAATGGGAAATGGTTGCAAACTTGTGTAGATAGGAATATACAGAGTCCAATGTGGTTGGTTTGAGTCCTCCCAAACCTCAGTGGTTAAAATTTCCAGGGGTGGCTTGTGCTTTCATTGAGATCTCACCTGTCAAACTTTCTTCTTTGGCACTTCCTTCATTTGCTACAGCAACTGGGACTAAATAAGTTCCTTCCTTCCTTCCTTCCTTCCTTCCTTCCTTCCTTGTTCTAGTCTATGTCTTCTAGATCCCAGAGTTTGGAGAAGTGGTTTTCTTGCTGACCACAATTACAGTGGGATGCTGAGAGTTATCGTTCAAAAACATCTTAATGAACTCTGGGCATCAGCCTGACCACAGTGACCTCTTCTGAAGCCTTTCACCATCATTCATGACAAAACTACACTCCCTTCCAGTAGCCACTTGGATCAAGGTGTCCAGAGGAGCATGATCCATATAGAACAGCAGTTCCTCGCCTTGGGTAATCGTGGACTGCAACTCCCCAGAACACCAGCCAGCACAGGTTGCAGTCCAAAGACACCTGGGTTCCTCAAAGTTGGGAACCATTGATTTAGAAAATACATTTAATAATAAATACCTGAGTCTTCCATCTTCTGCTGCAGCACCTCCTGGTATAATCTTAGTAATAAATATTCCGGGATCGTCCCCAATGTGTGGGTTATCTGTTCCTCCAGCAATACTGAAACCCAGGCCAGAATTACCCTGAAGGAAAGTGAAGGAGAGAGAGAAAAAAGAGAGAAAGAATACCATCTGTTATAGAGATCAGCTTCACCTACACAAGTATGACGTTAAATAACTTATTTATTTATTTATTTATTTATTAGTTTTGTATCCCGCCCATCTTCCCACTGGGAACTCTGGGCAGCTCACAACAATAAAAACAGGTAATAAAAACACAGACAGAAAAGCAAGACCAGGCATAGTCAATGCAGGGGGGCAAGATGGCGGCAAGACCCATGCATAATAAACAAGGGGAAAAAAGAAAAAAAAACATAATACCTAAATCCCTGACTGCTTAAATCAAAGCCTTGGCAATAATGTTTTCATATTCTTATTCTCACATCAAAATCCAGCCTAATATGCATATTGCTTAAATTACTTTGCATAATATGCAGACTTAAGTATCTTCATTATTGCATGGCTTTCCTAGCTTGAGGTTTTAGCCTTGGCAGCATTTACGTAATAAGCATAAATCTGAGAGCTCCATAACAGTAATAAAAGAGATTGTTAAGTACTGGACTTCGAATTGGGAAAGCCACTGTCTCTCCAAATTTCCATAGACCTTTTCACCACCAACTTTTACCGACAGTAAAAACCTATAAAGGTCTAAAAATACAGGGCAGGACCAAAGGCCTCTGATTCCTGAGAAAAATTGTGGAGGACAAAGAAGCAGAAATAAGATGAAAAAACAAGGCCTGAATTCCCTTAGGGATAAAGTAAATACAGTGGTACCTTGTATAAAAGAATTAATTCATTCCAAATGAAATTCTGTTAAGCAAATTTTCCTTTATACAAATTTCTCATAGGAATGCATTGAAAACAGAGTAATCCCTAATCGCGACCATTTTTATTTTGTCCGGATTCGCCCCATAGAGGATTCTGTTAAGCAAATTTCCCCTATCTTTGGAATATATTATGTTGTACAGATTTTATGTTATACAAACCGTTTGTTATGTGAGGGTTCACTGTATAAGTAAATATAAGGCAGAAACGTTATGATGATTTGCACAGGCATATGCTAAATCTCATAACTAGACTCATAAAGCAGATTACTGATGCCTACACGGCACTGGTTGCATTAAAAGCCACATACCCAAGTAAGAGCATCCTTAGTTAGTGGCATTTAGTATTTAGGTAATTAGTATTGTGGAACCGATTATTATTTTTCTCTGCCTTTTGTTGTATGCTATTCCTTGCTAACCACCCTCAGTTCCCGTCTGGGAATATAAAAATAAATAAATAAATAAATAATTTGCTTTTCTGAGTTATGCAATTTAACTTAGCCATCAAGCACCAACGAGATTCTAGCCATTTTGCTATAAAAAGAAAATATTCAAATTCCTTATGTTTGCTTCTTCACACTTTGTTTCCTGCTGCACCGGCCCTGCTTTACTCAGGCTGATAACCCTGCTAATATTACTGGCATTTCAGTAATGTAGGTGTAAAAGTCCCCAAATGGGAATCCATCAAAGCTGAACAACAAGAGAAACATGAATTTTTATCACATACGTCTGGATCCTATTTTGCTGATCTTTCCATTGAACATTCAAAAATGACAAAGAAATGTGTTCAATGATTGATACCCTTGACATTAGGAAGGACAAAAATAATATTGACTTATTTCTAGGCGTCCACTTCTGTGCTTACAGTCGGGGTTATAAAAGTCACCAGATTTTCAACATGTTTTCAACCTTGAGACTGATCTTCACCAAAATTGTGCTTCTGGTTGGACATGCATAGGATGGCACTCCGCACATCCAAGACACAAGCTCATCCACATTCTCACTGGCATTCCAATTTTACGTTTGCAAACACAGAGATGCTGTAGGATCACCATTCCAATCTAGAATGACAACAACAGAACAGCAGAAAAATGTGCCCCCTTTTTTGCTTCCTGTGCCTGTGTGCGTGTAGGTTTTATATAAAGCTACATAAATGCATGAAGGATGGGAAAATAAATGAAGTGAAACTTTGAAACACAAAGAGAAATAAAATACATAAATAAGCAACTGGTTTTCACTGCTCGGTTCCTAACCTATTGGGTTAGGAATTTTCCTATCTGCTGACTACCAGCACATGCTCCGTTTTAATTATTTCAAATTGCTCTTAACATTCCCTAGCAGGTAAGTGTACCATGTCCCCTACATCTCCATACCTGATGCACAGCTTCCCTGATACTAGCCTTGTGGCCCATGTTGCTCCTCCTTTCTGCCTGTCTCCTAGCCAAGTAGAAAGAGGGTGGAAGAGAGAGAACAGCTCAGTGAAAGCTAAGCACGTGTAAGTAGAGGTGAAGTAGCTGGCTGCCATTTTTTTCTATCTATTTCTCTTTGTTGCACAGGTGACCTGTTGTGCCTCTTGTGAGCAGAGCCAACCTCTGTTGCATTGAGCAAGCTCCACCATCCCAAGATGCCCCCAGGAGAGGTTTGTAATACCCCTTGTCTGTCCGGGTCTTCATAAGTCAGCATTAGAGATGGGCACAAATTTTAAAAAATGGCATTTCGTTTGCTGTTTGTCGTTTGGAGGGTCCGTTTCGGTTCGTTTCTGTTTTTCGTGAATTTTTGCAAAAAATTCATTTTCGTTTTCGTTCATTTCATTACCATTTCGTTACCATTTATTTCATTTTTGTGATTTTTTTAGGATTTTAAGCAATTCACTCATATTGCAGTAACGGAAACGAAACGCATGACAAAATTTCTGGTGTTTCTGTTTGTTTTGTTTCATTTTAGAGACAAAATTCATTTGTCGTTTTGTTACGTAACGAAACAAAAAATGAAAATGGAAATGAAAAATTGTTCATTTCGTGCCCATCTCTAGTCAGCATGGACTGAATGGCACATATTTATTTATTATTAACATGATGGGAAAGGGCCAATGAGGAGAATGGGATTTCAGTAAGAATTGTTTTGATTGGAAACTAGATATGGAGGGGTGGGGGCAGTGCATGAGAGACAGGGGATCTAGAGATCGGTCCAGGTCCTTAAGATCCATCTCATGGTTGAGGGGACCATACCTTTGAGTCTGCAACAAGGAAAGCCGACGAATGCAATAAATAATTTTGTTGACTACAACTGAAGCCAAGAAATTCTTTTGGCACTCTTGCTGGAATAAAATGTCGTTAGTTCTCTTCAAACCGTGTGCGGTGAAGGCCAGGGCTTTCCTTGCTGGATCTCTGGAGGGGTTTCCAACAGTGCAAGTGAAGAGTTACAAATGCACACATAAAACTAGAGCAGCACATGGTTGCAGCACAGGAGGAAGAAGCAAAAGAAGTGAAAATTAAGAAGATGTGGAAGCCGGTAGCTTCATCCAGGAAATGGATCTACCCATATTTCTCGTTTCCTGCTGCCTTCCACCTTTCCTATCCTTATTAGAGATGGGAACTACTAGGGAAAATGACGTTTTCGAGTTGTCGTGTGTCGGAGGCAGCCTGTGCCGGCTCGTTTCCGTTTTTCGCGAAATTTCACAAAAATGTGTCATTTTGTTTTTCGGTTTTTGTCTGTCGTTATACTGGTTTGAGGGGGTAGCGGGCTCCTGGGGACACCTCTGTGGGGTGGGTGCCTCCTCTGGCCCGCTATGAAGGGAAAGCGGGCTCCTGGAGGCACCTCTCTGGGGTGGGTGCCTCCTATCCTCACCCGCCGGCGCTGCTACAAAAGGGCATGCATAGCCATATGGATATGCATACCAAGTTGCAGACGCAGCAGACTGGCAGAGGCACCCCTCTTTTTGGGGTGCCTTCCCTGCATCAGTCAGTGAGAGACAGGCACTCGGGCAGGGTTTGCATGGCACACAAATGCTGCTGCAGGAGTCAGCCAGAGCCACAACTGACAGACTGGCGGACTCTCTCTGCACCCACTGTGTCTCACTAAGAAGGGAAGCATACTTGCATGTAGTGCAATGCAAGTACAGATCTGGCTTAGGGTTAAGAGAGGGTTAGTGCAAGGGCTAGGGTTAGGCTAGTTACGGGTGAGGTTAGGGTGGGGTAGTGGGGTGCACCTCTGGGTGCCTCTCTGACCCACTAAGAGGACAGTGTACTGTGGCATGTGGGTAAGGGTTAGGGTTAGGGTTAGGGCTAGGGCAGGGTTAGTGGGCTTTTTGGCACATCCCAGAAGTCTCAGTGGCCATGTGGCCATGCGATTGGTGGAATGGCTCCAAAAATTTGCATCGTCCACTCCCATGGCCAGCCCATCATTGTGCAGGTGTAATAAAATAAAATAAAATAAAATAAAATACAATCAATGGAGAGAGGACACAGGAGACATTTTGTTGCAAGAAAAACCCACTGCTACTGTAAAAATTCTGGCAGTTTTAAATAGCAATTTTCACATGTTTCTGTGGTGCTTGTGTGTTTTTGGACCACGGTTTCAAAAAAAATATTGCGGTCGCCGCCCCATTTTCGATCCCCCGCCCGCACCGCATGGCATGGCGAGTCCGGCTTGTTGCTTGCGAGACCCCACCAGAGCAGCCCAGGACAGGAGAGGGGGGGAGGCCGGGGACCCCCCCCCCCCAGAAACCACCCCTCTGGTAGGTGCCATCTCAGGCAGGCATATTTTCGCCTGCTTTTTGGGCCGGGAATCGGGGGTTTTAAAACTTTTTTTCTGTGCCGCTTGAATTGCAGCAGCCGGCGGCGAGTCCGGCTTGTTGCGAGCGACTGCGAGACGACGAGGATTTCCCCCACCAGAGCAGCCCAGGACAGGAGAGGGGGGGAGGCCGGGGACCCCCCCCCCAGAAACCACCCCTCTGGTAGGTGCCCTGAGCCCTCACTCAGGCAGGCATATTTTCGCCTGCTTTTTGGCCGGGAATTGGGTTTTTTTTAAAAAAAAAAAAACTTTTTTTCTGTGCCGCTTGGCATCGCGGGATCGCCGCGATGCCAGGAACGACAACGACAAATCAGACCCAATTTTTCTTTAGTCGGTTCGAGTTTGAGTTCTGGCGGAGTAATTCCCGTTACCGTTTCCGTTCCTTAACGGAAATGAGGAACGGAAACGAAAACGGGAGTTCCACTAAGTCGTGCCCATGTCTAATCCTTATTGTCCTTTCCGGAGAACGTACCCATCACATGCTGTGCCCAAAGGAGGACAGCCTCAGCTTCACCAGCTCTAGCTTCAGAGAGAGTTCAGGTTTGACCAACAACTGTACTTATTTGTCTCTCTGGCAGTCTGGGGTTCCGGCAAAGCATTCCTCTAGTACCATATTTCAAATGAATCCTTTTTGTCAGCTTTCTTAACCATCCAGCATTCCTACCCTGTGCATGGTGACCCTGGTGATCCATACATGAAATCTTAAATGTCTAAAACGTGTAGGATTAAGTGTATTCATTGCATGGTTTACCCTCTACTTCTTCAAACAAATAGAGGACAACACCCAGGTTGCGGACTCAAAATTTACGTGGTCGGGCTTCTGACATTTGACCGGATGAAATGGGGCCAAGTAATTAACTCTCAGGAGGACTGAAAAGGCCAGCCTTATTGATTCAAGCATTGAACTTACAGCTGGGACCATTCACCCATATCATCAATGAACTATATTCTGGACAATAACCTTCCCCTCTCCCAGACTTTGTGTGGCAGGCTTGTGCTTGCTTATTGATGATGTTCAGCCTTAAATGACTACTGACACCAAACAGGAATCACCTTGTAGAGACAGGAACAAGGTCCTACTGCGAACGAAGATGCCAGCATCTACTCTGGTGCCCCATTAGGGGTTCTGAGAAAAACATAGCTCAGTCCTTGGAGATGTATGGGACATAATACCCTTCTAGTTAATGCCAGCCATGGGCAGCCATGGTAGATAATTGTGTTTGAGTCTGTGAAGATTCTTAGTCATCCAGGTGAGTTTATCTAGAAGTTGAGTCACGTCAACTGGACTTCTTTTCTTGAGAAACTGAAACATTTTGCTGCTCATCCAAGCAGCTTCGTCAGTCTGAAGAAGGTAAGTGGCGAGTCCTCCATTTTATAGTTCCCCTTGATTTTACATCACCCTGGTGTGAATAGGCTCATAAGTTGGACAATGGCCTGAACAGGCTCATTTAGGTGGACAATAGCCTGAATAGTTTCATGGGTGGACTATGATCTGAATAAGTTTGTTAGGTGGATAATGGCCTAGGGTGTGTCCAGCCTATGCAACCTTTCCCAACTGTTTGAGTGTGTGTGTGTGTGTGTGTGTACATGCTCCTTGGGCACATGCTCCTTGGGTACATGACCCCTCCTCATCTCTAGTGTAAAGGCAAGAAGGATGACAAGCCAATGGTAACAAACCTTCAGCACTCCAGATGTTTTGGACCACAACTCCCACAGTCCTTTGTCAATGGCAACACAGGCTTGGAATTCTGGGATTTGTAGTCCAAAACATCTGGAGTGCAGAACGTTTGCCACCACTGCACTAGTCAGTTAAAAACACTAGTAGTCCGTTAAAAAAGCTGCTGTGATGCTCTCTCTCTCTCTCTCTCTCTCTCTCTCTCTCTCTCTCTCTCTCTCAATAGTCCTATTCATGCCAGCAGGAACAAAAGGAAACTGGCCACATCATTTATTGAAAAAAAAAACACCTTAAATTTAAGTGCTATGGAAGCAATGTCTGCTGGAGACGATGGCCTGTATCAAATGCCGATTTTTTCTCAAAATGTTGTGGCAGAAATCTAAAGGCACTTCCTGTTGAGAGGTACATCACACTGCAAGAGATGAAGCCGACTCAAGTCAAAGGGGACTTGAATAGCTGAGGTGAACAGTTGAGCAATCTCCACCAGCCGTGGCACTTGAACTGCCTAACAGAACGGTGTGACATACTTCCTTCACCCCTCCTCGCCTCCAATCCTTGATCTCTTAGAGTGATTTGAAAATGAGACACAATTTCTTTTTGCTACAGCTTCAAGGGTTCCATGGTGCCTAATTTGACTTCTGCATTTTCCATATTATTAACCCAGAGACTGACAGACCTTTTCCAGGAGTAATTTGTAAAATGGCTGGTAAGGAGAGCCCTCACACATGGGTCAGGAGATTTTTTATTTTTATTTTTAAAATGGGTTATTGAAGTTCTTCTTGATCTTCAATAAATGGCTCATCATGTCCATTGAACAAGCACTTCTGCCGTTAATAATCTTTCCCCATTTAAGCAACTTATAATGGTGGTATATATGAACAAAGTGTGTGTGTTGTGTTGTTACAGTTGTGACTGACTCGTCGTGATCCCGTGCCTATGGAGTTTTCTTGGCAGGAATACTGGACTGGTTTGCCAGTTCCTACTCCAAGCACCTATAGCACCTGGAATTCCCTGGTGGTCTCCCATCCAGGTACTAACCAGGGCCGACCCTGCTTAGCTTCTGAAATCAAGCGAGATTGGATGTGCTTAGGGCATCTAGGAACTACATACCCTTAAAGTGACCCAACACAAGTTAAATGACAAAATGAAATTTGATTTCATCAAGGATTCCCTGGTGGTTTAGTGCAAAAAGAGCGACTGCATTGTGCAGACCTACCTTATCCAGAATTGTCATTAACAATGGCTTTCCACTGGGAAAATTCTTTCACTGGGAAATTTGCAAGTGAACATAACAACTATCAGAGGTTCTGCAGCCTTGCATGTTGTCTTTAGTAGGTTTGGTTTGCAGGGAACTTTCTGCGCTGGGGTGACATTTTGTGTGGACAGTATGGCCATTTTTGCATGGTCACTGCTTCCTTGCAATCTCTTGAAGTGTGTTTGCCAAAAGAAACAATGTATGTAAGTTTGCTGCTTGATCTATTTAACTGCAAGTAAATGAAACTTTTAAAAAATCTTTTTCCTATAAATGTCTCAGAGTGAGTTATTCAGACTGCAAGTACAGTGACCCCCCTGCCTATCGCAGGGGTTAGGGACCCGACCCGACCCGCGATAATTGGAAATCCGCAATATGCTGGTGCAGGTTGGGTTGAGCCTGGGGGCCCTTTTACTTACCCCCCCCCCAGCCTGAGGCTGCCCCAAACAGACCTGCGAGGGCCTTCTGAGGCCTTCTGGAGGCCCCCAAAGGACCTCCCTGCAAACTGGAAGTCACTTCCAGATCACTGAAAAGAAAGACCCTTGGAGGCCTCAGAAATGATTTTCTGCAAACCAGAAGTCACTTCCAGTAAACGGGAAGTCACTTCCGGTTCACAGGGAATCTATTTTTGGACCTCCAAAAGACCCGGGAAGGACCTCGCAGGCCCGTTCGGGGCAGCGGCAGTCCTGCGGTAAGTATGGGAGGCCTGTAACAGGCCTTTTCCCCCTTACCCCAGGAGGGCTTATTTCATATACTGCAGTCCCGCGATATAGTGGGACCACAGTATATGAATCGCGAACAGGCAGGGGACCACTGGGCCAACTCAATGAGAAAATAGGGGTGGGCTAGTCCAGGGAACCTGAAGCTATTCTTTTCCATGAATTACTGCATTTCTGTTGCAGACAAATATAACTGCTGCACAGGGATATAACCAAACCAACATCCTTAGTTAGATGTGGGGCAATGTCTTTGATCACTGAGATTGCAAATGAAGCTCAATAAAGTTCTTTTTAAAAACATAAAATCCCTGCAGTCAATCAACCAGAAAGCGGGGGCCTCTATTCTATTGGATTTTTACCCACTCATCAAGATGCCAGCTATAGAGCCTGGTCACACAAATAGCGCCTGACCAGTTCCTTATTAATTAGCCTAAACCGGTCTCCAAAACGTCTGTGATTTTGCTTCCACGCACAGAAAAACAACAACCCATAAGATTGTGTCCATTGTGTAATTTGTTTCCTTTGCTTCAAAGGCTAGGCCTTTCACCTCCCCACAGGGGAGCTGATATAATCCAAGAAATAAGTCTCTTTCAAAAACGTCTGCCTGAACAACATTTGCTATGGAATGCAGAGCATGGAGATATTCCACTCTGTTACCACCATAAGGAAAAGGCAAGCTATGAAGGAGTCCCATTATAAACCTCCTTTTGCACCAGGGAAAGTGCACCTCCTATCCAAACAGAATGAGATATTAAAAAGGGAGTGTGTCTGTGAAGATTCTCAGACATCCCTGTGAGGTTATCTGGAAACTGAGTCATGGCAACTGGACTTATTTTCTTTTGAGATTGACACATTTTGTTCCTTATCCAAGCAGCTTCATTCAGACTGACAAAGGCTGATGCATCACGTCCATCTTATCGCTGTTCACAGTCCAGCTGGGGACCAGTACGAAGAAATCTAACCGCACGTCCATTGTGGGATGAGGGGAGTTCATCCTGACCATGCCCCCTGAACTGCGATCTAAGTGGGATGAAAGATTCCCCTCCCTGGCCTCGGGAATCTCCTGATCTCACTTCTCATTCCGAGACAAGTGCCCGTGAGGTAAGGCTCGTCACGCAACATGCTATTCTCCCTCTAGTGGCAGGAGTGCGAAGTGCCATTCGCCAGTACATTCCCTATGGAGTCAGCAACGCAGTGCAGAGAGATTAAAATACAAATGCTTCAAACTTAGCTCCGTAACGCATTGAAGGCAAAGACTTCAGAGAATCGAAACATCAAAAAACGGAAGGTCGGGCCAGAAAAAAAATGGAGAACAAAGGCATGGAATTTCACATCTCATCACGGAATGAGGACGTGCGGTAACAGTCATGCCGGTATCATCAATCACACCCATGCGTACATGGGAATAGGGACAGAACCGCAAGAAGACCACGTGACTGTGACTGATATCAACATGCAACAAATTTCCTCCCAGGACGAGAGTGGACGTGAAGTAACTGTCAAAGCTGCTTGGATGAGCAGCGAAACGTTTCGATCTCTCATGAAAAGAAGTCCAGTTGCCATGGCTCAACTTTCACATTAAAAGGGAGTGGGTTTTATTTTCAGAAGCACCATTACTGTAGACTGAGTCATTGTGCTTTTTCAGACAAAATTTGCAACATACAGAAGGCCTTCGGACTGTAAAGAGCACACTGAAACTGCAGAACTTCTGTGGAATATTGAATTTTTTTTAAAAAAAACTCTAGATTCTGTTTCTTTTGCAGAACGAAGACAGTGCCTGGAGCATTGCCAGTGCCATTTGACACCTCATCTCAATCCTGTGGCAAGCAAGCCTTGTCAGAACAGTTTTCCTCAGAGAGAGAGAAGGAACAGACAATTGTTTGCTAATGGCCCAAGTTAATTAAATCTCCACTAAAGTCAAGGCAAATAACAGGAAGATTTGTCTTCCTCCTGCACCCTGCCCAGTCTCAGAGAGAAAAGGTCTAAATTTGCAAGACCACATTATGCACACACAGTAATTGCGTTTTGAATGTGCAAAATGTACAGAATGTAATTACTGTCTTGTTTCGCAGAATATTAAAAACCTAGAAGCAGTGAATGGGTTGTTTATATCTTTGTGTGCAACCAGGCTATGTGTTTGTGTGTGAGAAGGATATCTATCTATCTATCTATCTATCTATCTATCTATCTATCTATCTAT
>JAHTLZ010000007.1:44986468-45019455 GCA_023846285.1 Phrynocephalus versicolor | reverse complement strand
TGTGTGTGTGTGTGTGTGTGTGTGTGTGTGTGTGTGTGTGTGTGTGTATGAGAGAGAGAGAGAGAGAGAGAGAGAGTAATGATTTGATGACACCTAAAGACGACAACAATTACATTCTAATCATTCCTCTGAAATGATGCATCTGGCCAGTACTTCTAGTCTATGAGAGAGCTAGAGATCTCCTAAGCCTTGATAAAGTGTCCAACCTCTATTGTCCACCTTGAAGACCTCCCAGGGCTTAAGCTCTTTAGATCTGATTCTCCATTCTGGGCTGTTGGAGAACAACTTCTCTTCCCCAGGCTAACGGCAATTCCACCTTTTCTTTTTGAGTTTTGATGCTTGCTGCTTTAGTTGCACCCCCCACCCCCCGCTACACTAAATCCATTCCAGGAATGCTTTGCTTCCACTGTGTAACATTATGTGCAAGTAAACATTACAAGATTGCATTCTTAAAGTTTCGAGACTGAGAAAATACATCTGGTTGCTCTTGCTTTTTTCCCCATGAGCCAAATTCAGTATTGCAAGCTTCTTCGGTCAGTGACCCATCTGTTTATACTTCCCACGTAGGGTAAGGTTTACATCAACAGCGCTGGGAACATCAACACATCTTTCCTCCTGCTATTCTAGGGTAGGTTTAGAGCAATTATATTATGGAACTCTCAGTCTAGAGTCAGCTGTACACCTGCAGCCATGGAATCGCAAGCAAGCATGCCATGTGGGAAAAACAGAGCAGGCGATCAATGGAAAGCAATCTCAGGGCATAAATATAACTCCAGCTGGGAATCTTTACAGCTGGTAGCACAGAAGTTAAACATCAGCTGGCTTCCTGGTTTTCTTCATGAAGCTGTTATTAATCCACTGCCATTTAATACTGCCCAAAAGGGACGATGTAGCTCTTTCCCCCCAAATGTCCCTAAAATATGCATGATAAACAGAAAAAGGCATTTTATTGTCATGCATTATTCCCCTAAAAGAGTTATGTAAGATTCCAGCCAAGATGAAGTCACTGTTGAATTTGCAAAGTAATATGAACAAACCTAATTGTTTCTCTACATAACTGCTAAAAATTTCAAAAACTGGCAAATTAAGGATCAAATTATACATTACAGATTGTTGTCGCAGTGCTGATGGTTATTTTAAACAGCCCACTAGAATTCCTACCCTTTCATGGATCCCCATACAAAATCAGAACCACTTCTCTCCTCCACCAGGAAGGATACTGCTAACAACCCATACTTTATGGGTGTTGGGAAGGGTTGAGTAGGAGTGACAATCACATACCCAAGAAGACCATTGTCCATATGATCCTCTTCAGACCAGGGTGGGGTGAAACCAAGGTGGAATGTGAATTGGAAGCCTGCCACCAACTTTTCTCAGACTGAAGAAGCTACTCAGATGAATAGCAAAATGTTTCAGTCCCACACAAAAAAGAAGTCCAGTTGCCATGACCTAGCTTCAAGATAACCTCACATGGATGGTCGTGAATCTCCACAGACCTCCCTTGAATGTTGGATTATACTCAAGGTTCTAGGGCATTCATAGGTGTTTCCTTAAAATATGTATGGATCTGAATAAGGCAGCCTCCTTAAGTAGGTGCCTCATGCCCTCATTTGTGTCTCAAGTACAATTATCAGTTTCTAGCTTTTTAAAATACTGCATCTAAAGCACTAATTAGAACTGGAACGATTTTACTTTTGTTTCCCCGTCCTTACTCAATCTCATTTGCAAGAGATTGCAAATATCTGGATTAGTTTAACTGGAAAGGGTATGTGTTGATGAGAGCAACAAGTAGCAGCTGTGATTCCGGGGGGGGGGGGGGTGGCACTTCCTGTTTGATGACTCCTAACAGAGCACAGCAAAGGAATAAAACTGAGATAGATCTGTCAAGATATGTAAAAGTTGATAAAACATATGTTATGTATATTTAACAGAATGTGTAAAGAGAATTGTAAAATGGAGGCAGTTAGATTCTGCAGTGTCATGATGTTAATCCACAAGTGTTAGAAATAAGTAATCACAGGCATGTTAAGTGATGAAGTGCAGGTGGAATTGATTGTAACATCATGATTTGTAATGGTTAGATCAGATTGCATCAGATTGTTAATTAGTGATTGCATCAGATCTTATGAGTGCTGAATAGTATAAAAAGCCCTAGCTTGCCATTTGTTACTTGGGGACTGTTATGGTGAGAACAGTTTACCCCACACTCTGTTTGTTATATTGTATATAATGCTTGGTTGTTATGCTGTGTATATTTTTGATGTATATATGAATATATGAGTTTTACTCTATTCATTGTCATTGTCTTTCTGTTAGCCTAACTCTGCAACCCTTTATATCAATACTGACATTTTATCTATGTTACTGCTGCACTGCTCTGTGGCAAACACATTTAATTTATATATTATATGTAACTGCCCATCCAGTAGTCTGTTGACAAGATCTCACAGAGAAAAGCACCAGGGGGTGCTAATAAGAGTTTGGCAGGGCAGCCCCATTAAAACACTACAGTGGCACCTTGTATAAAGGAATTAATTTGTTCCAAATGAAATTATGTTAAGCAAATTTTCTTTTATACAAATGTCCCACAGGAATGCATTGAAAACAGAGTATCCCTAATCACGACCATTTTTATGTTGTAAGGCTTCACCCCATAGACGATTCTGTTAACCAAATTTCCCCTCTCTCTGGAATTTTTTAAGCTGTACAGATTTTATGTTATACAAACTGTTTGTTATAGGAGGGTCCACTGTATGTGGTTACTGGGTTAATATAATTGGGGCAAAGATCAAAATCCAAGTGGTACTTGGAGTCTACTACTGACTGCCCAATCAAGGAGAAGACGCAGGTGAAACAGCTGAATAACAAATTGCAAGGATTTCAAAGAGACATGATAGAGTAGTAATGGGATACTTCAATTATTCTGATATCAATTGGTTTGGGAGGGAAATTCTGCCAACTATGGCCGCTGATCATATTGTTCTACAAAAAGTAGGGGAGAAAACTAGAGGATTAGCTATCCTGGATTTGATTGTAAGAAATAGAGATGATTTGGTAGAAGAAGTGGCAGTAAGGGGAATTCTAAGTGACCATGTTCTGCTTGAGTTCTTGATTTCAAAGGAAACAAAAAGAGAGTGTAGTTGCACATGTATGTTGGATTTTGGAAAGCCAATTTTAATAAAATCAGGAAAATTGTAAGTACAGTTGCATGGCAGGAGAGTCCAGAAGTCCAAGATAAGTGGGTGTCTCTTAAAAAAAGAAATTCTAAAGGCAGAACTAAAGGCATAATCAGTTCCAACGAGGAAAAAAAGATGGATGATGGCAAAAAAGAGAGAAATAAATGCAGTTTCAAAAAAGACTCAGACAAGACTTGAAAACATCATAAAAGACACATATAGGAAGTACTGTAGAAGGAAAAAATACAGACAAGCAGAAAAGATTTGCAGGGATGATAATAGGAAGGCAAAAGCTGAGAATGACCTGAGGTTAACAAGAGGCACTAAAAGCAACAAAAACCATTCTTCAGGTATGTGTGCAGCAAAAGAAAGAGAAAAGAAACAGTGGTTCAGCTTTTCCAAAGGATGGGAAAATGATAACAGATAAAGAAGAAAACACAGAAGTGCCCAGTTTCTACTTTAGCTTGGTCTCTTCTCCGAGGATCTATGACTCTCCGGGTGAGTACAAGTGGAGGGGATAGGATCGCAATCCATTATTTTCTTGAAACCATGGGAAATGAGTGAGGTATTAGATGACTGGAGAAGGACTAATGTGGGGGGAGGGGAGGCACATGGAAACTACAGACCAGTCAGCTTGACATAAATCCCAGAAAAATGTCTGGAGCAGATTTTGAACTGGCCATTCTTCAGGCATGTTGAAAACAATGCACTAATAATTAGAAGCCAACATGGATTTATCATGTATATATCCTGCCAGATTAAAATTCTCTCACTTTTAATCAGCTAACTTTCCTGGTAGACTCAGCTTCGTTAGATATGCAGTCAGAGTCCTAAACACAAGAGGAGCAATGTAGTATGTGGTCCAATGCAGTGAGGAGTGTTCAGTTTTCTACATTGGAGAAACAAAACAGCCACTAAACAGAAGGATGGCCTAACACAGGAAGGGCAACAGCTCAGGATCAGAATCAGCAGAGTATCTCCACTTGAAGGACAAAGGGCACTCATTCAAAGAGGAGGATGTACACATATTAGACAGAGAAGATAGGTGGTTTGAGAGAGGGGTCAGGGAAGCCATTCATGTGTGTATTGAAGCCTCTCTCTCAACAGAGGTGGGGGATTCAGGCACAATCTGTCTGCTACTTATCAAGCTGCCCTTTCATCAATCCCCAGACAAATTAGAAGCAGTTCACACCTCCACCAGCCACATCTAAAGTCTCATACTTAATGGGTTTTGGGAAGGGTTGAATAGGTGGGACTTTTATCCACTTCAGGCCACTGTATATCAAACGAGCTTATTCAGTTTATAAGTAATTCTCTAGGCTACACATTGCCCTCCCCCCAACCCCAATGAGCTTGGTACACATTTTACCGACATCGGAAGAAGGATGGAAGGCTGAGAGAACCTTGAGCCTGCTACCTGCGATTCAATCCCAGATTGTGAGCACTGTTTTGGCTGTAGTACAGCAGTTTAACCACTGTGCTATGAACATAGCAGGGTATATTAAAGCTGAAACACAGAGATTTGGGGTCTTTAGAAGAAAGAGTTTCTTAAGAGTGCTTAAGATGTCTGGCATTGTAGAGTTTCTCATATTTCCCCTACCGTGCAGGTTCACTTGGGGTTTTTTTGTGATTAGTCATTGGGAGATAATAAAAAAAAACCTTTTTGCAATTAGTCATTGGGAGATAAAAACAGATCACAAAGGGCTACTTGAATCACATATCTAGAATGTAAATTGATTTAAGGACTAATGTATAGTTTATCTCTAGTATTAGGTGTGCACATGAAGATTTATCAATCCACAGGTTTCATTCAACACAGAGCAATGAAATCGGTTTGTTAACGGTCAGTGCATAAAAAACATTTTTTACAGAACTTGGCTGTTTTTAATGTCAATGCAAAATCAATATGTTTCAGACTCAGAGGGATTTTGGATACTGCTAGGGTTGACAGAGAAATTAATTAGATTTTTGGTTTTAAGAGGGGGAAGCCAATTTCATGGCTTCAGAGTGTGGCAATGAAATGGAATGGATCTCACCTCAGAGTAAATGCAAGAGGCTTGCAGTCCGTTTGGTGTGGCAAATGTGCAAAAAGTGTTTCAGAGATGCACTCAAAATGCAACTCCCAAACAATGGGACTTGTCTTGTCTTCAGCCTTTGAACTAAAGAGCTGGAAGGGTTTCTATGGATTATGGAGTCCAGTCCCTGTTAAGGAGGCACAGTGGGAAATTGAACTCCCAAACTCTAGCTCCTGAGTCAGAGACCTAAACCACTGAGCTATCCATTGGAGTCTGAGATCCAGTGAACAACAGGAGTTCAGTGGCAAACCCACAGCAGTACTGCTAAATTTGGGGATACTCTCATAGCTGTGTTCTCGAGGAAAGCCAAAGAATGCTAGAAACTACTGCTGTTTGCTACTACAAATCAATTCTAGCAGTTTTTATCTCCCCCAAGAGCAGGTCGCAGGACTTTTGCAAAGCCAATGGCCTTAAGTTGCTAATTTGAGGTCAAGGCAGCCTAAAATAGTTTGTCTTGAAAGAGCATTTTCAGAGCTATAAGCGGAAATTTTGGCACCTTGGCCAAATGACGCCACCTCCTACCTATTTTGTCTGGAGGCAGGAGCATAGCACTCACAAAGAAGAAAGACAGACAAAATGTAGCGACTTTTAAAAGGCAAATGTTGTGGGTGGCTTTGATTTTTAAGGGAAGTGAGTAGACTTGGAAAGCACTGCCTTTTATTTCCCACCACTCACCAATAGATCCATCTCTGGATTTTGGTACCCTGTGAGATGTGGAGACCTGAAGCAAAACCACAGTTGCCCAGTCTTGTTAGAGCCCTGGAATTAACTCAGGAAAACGTATGATTACTGGAAAAATTGATATTCTATCCAGAGCTATTGTGAGAATTTCAGTTAACCTCAAAGAGAACTGGAAACATGTGATAGGTATGTTAATCAAAAAGTACTGCCATATTGGTCCCACATTACCACTGGGCAGAGAGCGTACTTTGCATTCATAACCTCTAATTCAATTTAGAGCATCAGCAGATAGAAAGGGCGAGAAGTGGATAGCAGATAGAAAGCAGCTAGAAAGAGCTAGAATGGCTTGAATTGTGTTTTGCATTGGATATTTCTAAAACTTGGACAGTGTTTTCCACCCCTTCCCATCCAATGATGTAATAGAAATAGAGTGAGGAGTCTGGGCATTGTCTTGGATCTGGAATTGTCCCTGGAATCCCAGGTGGCAGCTGTTTCCACGTCAGCCTTCTATCAACTTAGGACAGGGGTGGGTCGGCCCTCCAGATGTTTGGACCCCCCAACCTCCACTGTCATTGGCAATCTAGGCTTAGAATTCTGGGAGTTGGGGGGTGTCAAAAACATCTGGAAGGCTGACATTTGTCCGCCCCTGACTTAGGCTAATCACCCAGATTTCCCGGTACCGTGATGCTGACTCCCTGTGTTTGGTAGTGGAAGCACTGGTCCTCTTGAGGATAGATTATTGTAACACTCTCTACATGGGTCTTCCCTTAACCCTTATTCAGCAATGGCAGTGGGTGCAGAATATGGTGGCCAAGTTGGTGGTTGGTGTGGGCAGATTTGACCGCATCAGCCCAATTCTGGCCTGCCTGCGTTGGCTGCCTGTTGCCTCCCAAATAAGGTTCAAGGTGTTGCTTTTGGTTTACAACACCGTCCATGGCTTGGGACCTGAGTATCTGGTGGAGTGTGTCTCCCAAGGGTCAGCTTCATCCCAGACCACCATAGCTTTCTATAGGAGGTAAGGTTGCGTGTAACAGAGGGACTTCTGGAAATAACACCCGTTTGCTGGTTTCTTGTCTGGCTTGGGCTGCCACTGCACCTGGGTAGTCATAGAATCACAGAATCATAGAGTTGGAATAGACCTCAAGGGCATCCAGTCCAATCCCCTGCCATGCAGGAACCCTCATCACAGGAATCCCGACAGATGGCCATGCAGCCTCTGTGTAAAAACCTCCAAAGAAGGAGACTCCAACACCCTCCTTTGTGGCAGCATCTTCCACTGAAGAACAGCTGTAACCATCATGAAGTTCTTCCTGATGCTCAAATGGAATCTCTTTTCCTGTAGTTTGAAACCATTGCCCCGAGTCCTAGTCTCTGAAGCCATGGAAAACAAACCAGTGCCTTCTTCAATGTGAGATCCTTTCAAGGTTTAACTGGATTTAACTCCTCTTTACCTTTATTTCCCCTCTCATTAGTTTCTTGATTCAGCTGACCCAGAAGCAGCTCCATCCCCATGGAAACAGTTGCCTAACCCACCTCTGTGATGTCTCTCCCATCATCATCATCATCATCATCATCAATTCCCAGTCGCTAATCTCAGGTTTTGGCCCAGAAGTCTTAGGGAATGGGAAAGCAACCTATATCTGACCTGTATAAGAACTCTAGCAGGGCTAGCTGAACAAATACAGTTGCTCTGATAGTGTATTAGCAGAGAAGAATCAATCAAGGTCACAAAACAAATCATTCCTCTATCTATTTCCTGTTCTATAATTCATATTTGTTGTATACTTGTCTTCTACTTAGCATCATTTTTTGGACAGAAAGGACAGCATTGAGGGACGAGAGGCAAATCTACCAATTTAGAAGGAATGGTTCTTCTAGATGTTTATCCTAGCGGAGAAAGCTGCATCATTAACTAAAGAGCACACAAATTAGACCATCCCTGGAATGATCCATGACTTTCTCCACCATAAAATAATCTGGGAGTCCTATGGATTAAGGGTGACTTGTTCTTCTCCTCAGTGCAAATGGCATCTAAGGTCTTCCATTTTAGTTGTTGTGAGTTTTTCAGGCTGTTTGGCTGTGTTCTGGAAGTTTTTCTTCCATGTTTCACCAGACTGGCTGGCATCTTCAGAGGGCAAGGAGCTCAGGGAACTGGTCTACAAGGGAGATTATGAACATAAGAACATAACATAAGAAGAGCCATCTGGATCAGGCCAGAGGCTCATCTAGTCCAGCTTCCTGTATCTCACAGTGGACCCACCAAATGCGTTTGGGAGCACGCAACACTAGATATCTGTCTCCTGATACCACTCCCCTGCATCTGGACCTTGAAGTACCCTAGTTTTAAGTTTGGAGATTACACATCTCCACCGTGGTTGTAACATGTGACGGACTTTTCCTCCAGGAATCTGTCCAATCCCCTTTTGAAGGCATCCAGGCCAGATGTCATCATCACATCCTGTGGCAGGGAGTTCCACAGACTAACAACAGAGTGAGTCCTGGGGAAAGATGTGCAGGCCTGATAACAAAGGCCCATGCCACAGTCCCCATCCTTAAACTGATACATTCCATCTGCTAACTAGTTTTGTTTCTTGTTGAGGGGAAAAATAAATCAAAGAGCAACACACATAGGGAAGGTTTGGGATAGATGCATAGAAGTGAAGCACACAAATAGCTATGCGGGAAACTGAACCTCGAAGATGATTCTAGAAACTTGTCTTGCTTGCATTACCTGCTACTCCCTGCCCCCCGGATTAAGACTGGTGTTAAGATTTTCTGCAGAAAGTGGGGAAGAGAAACAAAGACACTTAAAACTTGTACGCGAAATGAATTTGACTTGAGTGGCCGCAGAGTTCCGCTCTGGAACATGGGTGGGGTAAAAATCCAATAAATAAATAAATAAATAAATAAATAAATAAATAAATAAATGTGTCAGGATTCCAAATGTCAAAACTAAACTGAAGTTATAAAACCCGTCTGCGGAAAGTTCTGTCAAGATCTAATGAGCTCGTGCTTAGCAAATTCAGACTGGGGGGAAAGGGAGGATGTGTCTTCAGCTGCTGATTATTAGTATTTATCGGATGAGATGATAAACAATTTTGTGTGCCGATGGTAATTTTTGCAATTTCACCACAATCCTATGAAGGCCAACATTAAAGCAAGGTCTTCTGCTTATATACTGCCCCATAGCACTTCAAGCACTCTCTGGGTGGTTTACAAAGAACAAAAAAAAAAAAACAAAAACAAAAACAAAAACAAAGGCTTTTGGTGAAGGCTTCTGAGAGTTGCAATTCAAGAACATTTGCCCGTCCTGGCTGATGAAGATCGCAGGGGGGAGCATGCCAAAATGGGCTTCGCTAATCGCTTCGGCCTCCTTCAGGGACGGGATTTTTCCCGGACTTCTGAAGGAGACGGTGGTGAAGCCCATTATTAAAAGACCTGGCCTGGCTGTGGACGATATGTCTAACTATCATCCCATAGCCAATGTTCCCTTTTTGGGCAAGGTAGTCGAGCGAGTCGCCGCCCTGCGTCTCCAGTCGTTCCTGGAGGAGAACCATGTCCTGGATCCCTTCCAATCTGGGTTCAGGCCGCGTCATGGGACGGAGACGGCTCTGGTCGCTCTGCACGATGATCTGTTGAGGAGGGCTGACAGGGGTTGCTCTACCCTGCTGGTCCTTCTCGACCTGTCAGCGGCTTTTGATACCGTCGACCACGGTATCCTGCTGGAGCGACTCTTGGAGGTGGGGATCGGAGGTCTGGCCTTTGGCTGGCTCCGCTCCTTCCTTGAGGGTCGCACCCAGCGTGTGAGCTTGGGGGGTGAGTTGTCGGCTCCCTGGACACTCTCTTGTGGGGTGCCGCAGGGGTCGTCCCTCTCCCCAATGCTCTTTAACATCTATATGAAGCCGCTGGCTGAGATCATCCGGAGTTTTGGAGTCTGCTGTCATCAGTACGCTGATGACACGCAGCTCTATCTCTCCTTCTCCACCTGTGCAGTGGAGGCCGTCCAGACCCTTGATCGCTGCCTGGCTGCAGTTTTGGACTGGACCAGGACTCACAGACTCAGGCTCAACCCGGGAAAGACCGGGGTTATGTTCTTCGGGGGCGACCCGGAAGGGTACTGTGGCCCTCTTCCCAGTCTGGGTGGGTCCGCCCTCCAGCTGGCGCAAAGAGTAAGGAATCTGGGCGTCGTCCTGGATCCGGGTCTGACCCTGGAACCCCAGGTGTCAGCCGTGACCAGGTCGGCCTTTTACCATCTAAGGCTTATCGCCCAGATTCGCCCGTACCTGGACGAGAGCTCCCTGAGGACAGTGGTACAGGCACTGGTCACGTCGAGGCTGGATTATTGCAATGCTCTCTACATGGGTCTCCCCTTGAACCTTGTTCGGAGATTGCAACGGGTCCAGAACGCGGCGGCCAGGCTGGTGGTTGGTGCGCGTCGGTTTGACCGCATCACCCCCATCCTGGCTCGCCTCCACTGGTTGCCCGTTGCCTCCCGAATAAGGTTCAAGGTGTTGGTTTTGGTTTACAAAACCCTCCATGGCTTGGCCCCTGATTATCTGGCAGAGCGCCTTCACCGACAACTAAATCTAGCCCGACCCACCCGATCATCTTTGGCACTTTCACTCCGGACTGTCCCCCCGAAGGAGGCCCGCAAAGCGAGTACTCGCGGGAGGGCCTTCTCGGTGGTGGGTCCGTCCAGTTGAAATAAACTACCGAGTGAATTGCGACAGGCCCCATCGCTTGCGTCTTTTAAAAGAGGTCTTAAAACCTTACTCTTTAGTGACGCCTTTAATAATGACTAGTGTTTTTTTTTGAATCCCGCCTTACCTTTCTTCAATGATTATTCTTGTTCTGATGATACTTTGTTTTTGCTTTTAATCTTTTCCTTGTAAACCGCCCTGAGTTCCCGCTCCGGGAAGAAGGAGCGGTATAGAAATTTGAAAATTTTGAAATAAATTTGGAGACCTACAGTAAAAGTGTTCTGCTCATATACTGCCCCATAGCACTTCAAGCACTCTCTGGGTGGTTTACAATTTAATTATGCAGGCTACACCGCCCCCCCCCCCGACCAGCAATCTGAGTACTCATTTTACTGACCTTGGAAGGATGGAAGGCTGAGTGAACCTTAAGCATGCTACCTGGGATTGCACCCCAGATTGTGAGCAGAGTTTTAGCTGCAGTACAGGCATTTAACCCCTGTGCCACGAGGCTCCTTCTAATGCCAGGTTTGGGCAGCAATTCCACTTCTGTACAACTTCCAACCTCCCTGTGGTATGTGCATCCTGCAGCTCAAGGCCAACAGTTGTGTGCATCATTGAAGGACATCCACACGCTTATGTCTCAAGGCACGCGTGCAATTAAAAGGACTTGCTAACGAGAACAAAAACAGGAATGGGGCAAGCTCAGACTCTGACACTGAATCTGGTCGTCTTAAGGTCCCGGATTGACTATCAGTGGTTTCCCAGGAGGCCCTACCTCCTTCCCACAATACCACCATTAAGCAGCTTTCCAGCTGTTGCTTTACCTAATGTTTATGGAGCTTTTATCTCACAGTGGTTAAACTGCAGCACAGCAGCCAAAACTCTGCTCGCAACCTGGGTTCAATCTCAGGCTGCCCCCTCATGGTTCACTCTGCCTTCTCCAAGGTTAATAAACTGAGTACCCGGGTTGCTGGATGCGGGGAGGGCAATATGCAACCTGCATGATTAAATTGTAAATGGTCCAGAGAGTGCTTTAAGCACTAGGGGTAGTATATAGGCACCACAGTTTGCTTTTGTTTACTAGTAGGAGGAGTTTTCTGTTAAAACAATTTGACAGCTTTTGCTCTCCCCTCCCCCCCCTTTCTCATGGCACAGTGGTTCAATGCCTGTCCTGCAGGTAAAACTGTGCTCACGACCTGGGGTTCAATCCCAGGTAGCCGGCTCAGCCTTCCATCCTTCTGAGGTTGGTAAAATGAGTACCCAGCTTGCTGGGGTGGGGGTGGGGGGCAATGTGTAGCCTGCATACTGTCATTAAAAACTGTAAACCACCCAGAGACTCTCTCTCTCTCTCTCTCTCTCTCTCTCTCTCTCTCTCTCTCTCTCTCTCTCTCTCTCTGTGTGTGTGTGTGTGTGTGTGTGTGTGTGTGAAGGCCTGCTGAGTATTAGTATGGTGGGCAAGATATAGTACCTTTTCTGAAACTAAATTTTGATCTTGGAGTGGAATAGATTCTTCTTCCTTAATTTAAAGCAGGGATGGCGAACCCTTTAGAGACTGAGTTCCCAAACTGCAATTCAAAACCCACAATTTTATTTATTTATTTATTTATTTATTTTTGCAAAGTGCCAATAGAGCAATTGAATTGGAATACAGGTGGCTGTGAAGGGGCAATGTCAGGTGCCCACAGAAAGGGCTCTGAGTGCCACCTTTGGCACCCGTGCCATAGGTTCGCTAACACTGATCTAAAGGGACAGGTTCAGAGTAAATGCTTTATTTTATTTCATTTTCTTCTTGGTAAGCAGCAATTTAAATTACAGTGGTAATGAATACAAAAAAAAAAAAAATATCAAGATGTAAAAACCCACGCCCTGAAAGGCAGAGATGAAATAGACTGTTAGAACTTTTCTCACTCGGAATAGCAACCATTGAGTAACTTGGTAAGCCGAGGTCAAAATGTTCTTTTCAAAGAGAAGAAGTGTTAAAGAAAGCAATATTAAACCTGCGGAGAAATAGTTGTTCCTATTATCTAGGATGTATTGAAGCACTTTGTCTGGGAGACAATTTTGTCTGAAAGACAAAATTCTGTGGCTTAGAGTAGTATATCTCAGAAGAACTGGCCTGCTCAATCAACTGCAGTACTCCCTATGTTCCATCAGATGGGCCCACTCTAACTTGGACTTACTGTAGCAGAGTCAACTGCAATGGCAGCAAGTTCATTTGAACCAAGTGAACTTACAAAAGATTTGGGGAAAGATCAGAAAAAGGCCTTCGGAACAATACAAATGTGGGAACAGATGATACCCTTATTGGGGCATTAAGAAAAATATTTATTTATTTATTTATTTGACTTTGACGCTGCCCACCTAGCAAACTGCTACTGTGGGCTGTGCACAGCAGATCAATATAACAAAACAAATACAATAATGAAATAAATCACACATGTAAACACCATAAACACACCAATAAGGGGAGGGGGAAGAGATATTTCAGCGATAATAATTTTTCTTCAGGCTATGCACCAAGTTGTTGTGGGTAGTTAAAAAATTATATATTTTAATTAAAATTCCACAATTTTATGGTCAGTGCAGCGGCCACGTTTTGCTTTTTAGATAGAAATGCCTGCGATTTGCAAGATGTCAGTGGAGTGTGTGTGTGTGTGTGTGTGTGTGTGTGTGTGTGTGTGTGTGTGTACATGTGTCTTCAACCCCTTCCTCAGCTAGGATTTTGAAATTGATCACCCAATTATTTTAAGCAAAGGATTCAGCTCACCAAAACCATATTAATTCAATGGGCCTACTCTAGTGCAATTTGTTACACTAAGCAACAGGATTTTAGCTGGAATGTAAAAAATAAATAATGTCAAATAAAATTGTGCTGAGAACATTTCCAAGAACTTGATCATGGAGACCAAAAGCGTGGTCATCCATCCTGTGTATTTCTGATTGATAACTATACTGTATATTTCTGATATAAATGGCTGGTGATGAGGAAAGCAGAGAAGGGGTGGTAGAATACACTGATTTGAAAAGTAGAAGAGGACCTTAAGGGCAGCATGGACTGCTGCAAACACCAATAACCGTGAGTTATGGGTAGAATCAAGTCTGAAGGTGGTTGATTAAAAATGACAAAACTGAAGCTACCATTCTTTGGATGCATCATGAGAAGACTCGTTTCCCGGGGAAAAGTCAATAATGCTAGGAGAAGTGCAAGGGAGGAACATGAGATGGATTGACTTAATAATGGAATAACATGAATTGGACGGAGATGAGAGTATTGATCCAGCGTTTATTGTTGGTGGCTACAAGAGCGTTTCCGAAATGATAACTCACCATGCACAGGGAGACACTGGTTTTTATTTACTGTTTGGTACTGACATTGATACACCCGCAAACCTCAGCTACAAATCCCCATTCAGCCACAAACTGCACGGAATAAACATGGGTCCTATCACTCGTTCCCAACCACATTTCCTGCACAGCATTAGTCATACCTTCATAAAGCTTCTCAAATCTTAAAGTCCATCTATGTCGCTGGTTCTCAACCTCCAGCCTTCAATCGTTAATACATTCCCAGAAGCCTCGGGCAGCATAAGAACATAAGAACATGTCGTTCCATGTCAAACAACCCCTCTGGGTAGTTACTCTTTCCACTAGGAGCAGGTGTTTTCCATATCTAATGGGGCTTAATTGCACGGCCAAAGACAAGCCAACTCACAATATTTGGCCCAGGCAACAGGGACAGCTAGGAAAGAAAATCTGTTCATCTACCCTGGTATTGTGAAGGACGAAGCTCAAAAGGATGACAGACAAAGAGGATTGCAACGGAAAGTGACAGGTATTTTGCTCTAAGACCTGGAAAAAAAATAAGACCCAACTACAAACTGTTCTGGTGAAAGAAAAATGGTAGCAATATAAGGGAACTCAAATCAACTCATTCCTGTAGCAATTGCTTTTTCTAAAGCTTCCTTTTACTGGCATTGGAAGAGAGTTATGGCTCATTTTAAAGAATACTGTTCAGGAGTGCTTTGGGGCATTTCAGTTTATGATCAGTAGCCAAGCATTTTGATATTTCCAAAGAGCTCCTGCTTTCTTTTAGTACATTAACAAAATAAATGAGAGGGTCTCTGGGGGTGCTGAAAGCAGGAAGTGAACAGTTCTACAGGAGGAAGAAAGGAGGTGATGTTGCCACACAGGTCTGAACGGAAACAAGGACTCTGAGAGGATTTGAGCGTTTCTCATGAATGCACGGACCATGTGCAATGAGGGTGATGAACCAACAGATCTAGACACTGTGAGGGGGTCTCCTCCAGATGATTTGCTGGCCAGTGACTTTGATTCTGAGGGTGGGGATGGTGAGTTCCCTCTGATTTAAATCTGAACTTGACAAGAGTTAGTCAACAGGCTGAACCTTATCTCAAAAGATAGGGTTCAGCACCTTGGACAGTGACTTTGCCTTTACAATAGAACAGTGGTTCTCAACCTGTGGGTCCCCAGATGTTCCAGGACTGTAACTCCCAGAAACCTCCACCCCTCACTGTGCTGGAAGGGGTTTCTGGGAGTTGCAGCCCAGGAACATCTGGGGACCCACAAGTTGAGAACCACTGCAATAGAACTTGGAGGAGATTCACTGCCATTGCAAACTTGGTATCATCAGATTCCACTGGCTGGTTGAGCCACACATCCCATCATACCCAGCTGTCATGGAAAAAGGAAATGATATCTGAAGGATGGGACTCCAGAATATCACTAGAGGCCTCTGTAATAGTTGTTATTCAATGTCTCAATAACTGGATTAATGTACTGCAAATTAAGGGTGCTCTATAGAACATGAGGGTTATAAATTATACACTTATATCACTACTGCTGTCTCTAGGACTATCATGGAAAGCAAAAGTCAAGGAGGTTGAAAGATTTATCTTCCCTTATAGGAATCCATAATTTGAACAACATTGTGGTCATGACACCTCTTTAAGGGATGCAGATCGGTGCCTCCCTTTTTTAATGGTTACAGTGCTGGACCATGACTTCACACATTGCTGGTGCATATCTAATAAATGAATTTATCTTCTCTAAACTATGTGGCTTGGCTTTTGCTTTTTTCATTGTTATCTTCCTCTGTAGAACATTGGTGATCAGTAGCACTATCTGTTTTTTTAATTAAAGCTATTCTAAAGAGAGAAGCTGTGCCCATTGCGAACTACTGGCTTACATTTTTATGCCAGAATGTTCTTCCATGCCCCGGGCCATCTATTTTTCCTTGAAGGATAACCTGCAGCAGATGGTGTTTGTTATTGTGCATTATGTGACCAAACTATTGTAATTTTCTTCTTTCATTGTTATAGACAATTAATTTTTATATTAACATAAAATGCAATGTATTATTAATTTAAAAGAAGATTAAATATAAATATTTACATTTAATTCTGCTTTAATTGAACAATACAATGTGTCTTTAACTTTACTTGTGTTTTAATTAGCGTGTGCCTCCCCGAGTTATTTTATGGGAGGCAGGAAACACTAAAATGATTGGTTGATTAATTGATAGACTGATTGATTCTCCAACACAGAAATGTAAATTAGTCTGTTAGGTCATATGACCAAAAGGAAACAAAACAAAACAAAAACAAAATATAGTTGTAGTTGTAGTTGTTGTTCAGTCGTTCAGTCGTGTCCGACTCTTCGTGACCCCATGGACCAGAGCTCGCCAGGCCTTCCTATCTTCCACTGCCTCCCGGAGTTTGGTCAAATCCATATTGGTTGCATCGATGGAACCGTCCAACCATCTCATTCTCTGCCATCCTCTTCAATCTTTCCCAACATCAGGGACTTTTCCAAGGAGTCTTCTCTCCTCATGAGGTGGCCAAAGTACTGGAGCTTCCGCTTCAAAATCTGTCCTTCCAATACAGACTTGAAGCTATATAATGACTCTGTAGCATATTTAGCATAATATTTAACTTTATTTTTAATGGGACTAAACACAGCTTAGGTTTTCTGCCAGCCATTCAAAGCACTGCTCTCCTCCATCCCATGTATCGTGTAAGTCATATTCCCTCACCTGCCTCAACCTACTACAGTATATGCTTTTCAGGTATAGCCTTCCTCTACGAAATGGAAAGACACAGACACACATTTTATCTTACATCATGTGAAATTCAGCACTAGGGGAATACACAGTGCACCATCAATTATTTGTGTGAAATCATGCTGCAAGGGTTTCAAAAGAGCACGCTGGCCTTCTTACCATGTACGCCGGTAATGTTATGCGCTCATAAAAAATAATGCAGTGTGAAATAAATGTTACCCTGGAAGGCATGAGTGGTGCTCGGTGACCTTTCATTGTTCCATTTAATGAACCACAACTAGGAATGTCTGAATTATTCATCGCCAGGAATGCTTGCGACGGCTGCCCTATTCACTTTAGTGACGATGCCCTCCTTCCGTCTGCCAGTTCTGATTTATGGCAGGTTTTTGCAGTGTTTAAGGGGTGTTTTTACAATTGCCCCCCTCCCAAAGAGTTTCCTTGGATGAACACCGATGTGAACCCAGATCTCTTGAGTCTTGGGCCAAGAGTCTACCCACTGTGCCACACTGGCATGGGTACATAAGAACATAAGAACAAAAGAAGAGCCATGCTGGATCAGGCCAAAGGCCTATCTAGTCCAGCTTCCTGTATCTCACAGTGGCCCCACCAGATGCGTTTGGGAGCGCATAAGACTAGATATCTCTCTCCTGATACCACTCCCCTGCATCTGGCCCTTGAAGTACCCTGGTTTTAAGCCTGGAGATGACACATCTCCATCATGGTTTGTAACCTGTGATGGACTTTTCCTCCCGGAATCTGTCCAATCCCCTTTTGAAGGCATCCAGGCCAGATGCCATCACCACATCCTGTGGCAGGAAGTTCCACAGACTAACAATCCGCTGAGTAAAAAAAAAAAATTCTTTTGTCTGTTCTTACTCTCCCAGCCCTCAATTTGAGTGGATGTCCCCTAGTTCTGGTATTTTGTGAGAGGGAGAAGAGCTTCCCTCTATCCACTTTACTCATGCCCTGCATTATTTTGTACGTCTCAGTCATATCCCCCCTTAGGAGCCTTTTTTCCAGACTAAAGAACCCCAAATGTTTTAGCCTTTCCTCATAAGGGAGGTGCCCCAGCACAGTAATCATTTTAGTCGCTCTCTTCTGCACCTTTTCCAGTTCTTGAGAAATAAGCACATCCACATCCACACATTGTATGCTTTGAACAATTTAAACTATTTTATGCCCTACCCCTGACATCTCATTAAACAGAGGAAAATATTAGAGAAGGAAAAACTGTTTTCCCTATCACACAACACTAGAACTAGGGGGCACTCCATGAAACTTTTGGGTGCTAGATCTCAAACAAATAAGAGAAAGTGTTTTTTCACTCAGAGGATCACTGGTCCGTGGAACTCCCTGTCAGAAGAAGTGGCGACAGCTGTCAGGCCATGTCAGCTTTAACAAGGATTAGACAAGTTTATGGAGAACAAGGGTATCAATGGCTAAGAACCACCTCTGGGTTGGAGAGATAGGCAGGATATCTCTCAATGCCATTTGCAGGAAATCATAAGCAGGTGAAGACATCTACTTGGGAATACCCTGAAGTAACTGGTGATCTACTGTGTGAGACAGAATACTGGACTGGATGGGCGGTGGCCTGTTCCAGCCAGGCTGTTCTTATGTTCTTATGTTCATTCCCTATGTTTGATTGCTTGGTATTCATTTTATTTTTATTAAGCAAGTATGAAATCCCACAAAGGCTGAATCTAATATTTAGGATGGGGGTGGTGGTAAACAGATAGCTCTGAATTGGCCCATATGTACATATCTTTCTGAAGGCGGTACACATCCCTATTTAGTGCAATTTGTTTAACATTTTTGCTGTTTTCACTTTTTAAACACAAGGTTTGAGGAGAAAAAACCTCAGTGGAGGAAAATAAAAACCAATAACCTAGCTATACATCAGCAGGTATTTCCAGACTGGAGGGCCCTTAGCAGTCTCCATCAGTAGGATTTTTCCTTTAATTATGTAAGGCAAATTTGACTCCAAAGACTTAAATTGAAAATGTAGGATTATATCCAACTAATTACTTTCTTTGTATGGCTAACAAAGCCATCATGTCTCTGCACCGTGAAGAACAATTAACTTACCCTTTCCAGTGTAATTTCTTCAAATTCATATTCAATCTCTGTTCCATTGACCTGGAGAGAAAATGATAGGGAAGTGGATTAATACCTGGGGGAGGAATCGAAGGAAAACCCTCTGTTTTGATGAGGGCATGAGTTCTTCCACATATGATGAAACGGATTATTTCCAGATGGGCAAAAAATAAAATAAAATAAGTCAGTACAGTAATACTTTCTCAGTTGGAATAAATAAATGCTTCCATGCTTGGAAGAGCAAAAGAACATTATGCTACACAGAAAAGCACTCTGGACTTGCAATGCTTTGTCTTTTGTGGCACATGGAAACAGTTCTTTTCAGATGGCTGCCCAGTGGAAGATCTGCAGAAGTGTTGTTTCACTGATGCTACAGTAGGTATTATAAATTGCTTCCAGGATTAAAATCAGCATGCTTCTGAGTACCACTCTGTTGGAAGCAACTGCAAGGAAGATCTACTGCTTTGTTTACTAGGTTAGCGGCGGCATCCCATTCTGTGAAATATGGGACCAAAACCTGGTATCTCGGGGATGTCAGGTGTCCTGGAGATGAGGCACGCAAGGGCTTGTGTGGAAGAAATAATCAGAAATAATTTTCTGTGATCTGGAAGTGACTTCTGGTTCACAGAGAAGCCATTTTTGGGCCTCCAGAAGGCCTGGGAAGGCCCTTGCAGGCCCGTTTGGGGCAGCTCCAGTCCTGGGGTAAGTACGGGAGGCCTTTTGCCATTACCCCAGGGGGCCTTTTTTCATATACTGCAGTCCCGCAATATAGTGGGACCGCAGTATATGAACCGTGAATGGACAGGGGACCACTGTATTGGTGAATAGGTCCAGAATGCAACACCTTGAGAACCAGATGATAATCACCAGCGGAGGGACCACCACTTTTAAACGCATGCTAAGTACCTTGTCTAGTCTGAACCTTTGCTAGTCTGGTCGCACAATCTATATCTAGGCTTCTGATTAACATTGTGCTTCGTCTTACCCCTAGGACAGTGATGGCGAACCTTTTAGAGACCGAGTGCCCAAAGTGTGATTCAAAACCCAATTATTTTTTTCGCAAAGTGGTTATACAGCAATTTAACATGAAGACAATGGTACCCCCAGGTTCAAACGCTTCAGGTGCTACTCTTCGGGAAAGTGAGGGCCGAAGAGCAGGCTTTTGAATTTTCTGCAGCCAAAGCCCCCTCGCTGTGGCTGTGGGAAATTCAAAAACCTGCTCTTCTATCCTCAGAGAGACAGATGGAGTGCTACACCACTGGGAAAGCCGGGGGCATTGGTGGAAGCTTGTGGGCTCGTTCATAGCCCCAGTTTCCTCTCCAGCCACAATGCTCTGGGCACCCCAAAAGTGGTGTGGCTGGAGAGTAAACCGGGGCTACGAATGAGCCCACAAGCTGCTGCCTCTCCTTCACCATGCTCTCTGCACGGACAACAGTGGCGTGCTCTGAGTGGGGGGGGGGAACTGCCGTGGCTGTGAGGGGGCAATATCGCGTGCCCACATAAAGGGCTCCGTGGGGCACCTTTGGCACCCATGCCATAGATTCACTAACACTGCCCTAGAATATCATTCCAAGTCTTCCTGAATTTACTGCACCCCAGGTTTCTGATTCTTTACACTTGACCCAACTTTATAAGATGCCCCTATTTATTTATTTGTTTGTTTATTTGTTTATTAAATTTATATACCGCTCCATCTAGCTACATGGCTACTCTGGGCGGTTTACAAACTGAGTGGAAATCAACCCATAGACAGTAAAATACAATATAACAGATAAGCACAAGTATACAAATAAAAGCACTATAAGTAGTAAGCAATATATAACAACAGCATAGAACAGGAGCAAGATGGGCTAAAGATAAGAGCAAATAAATATATAATAGCAATCATTATTAGAACAGATTACTATCCAGGGAAAGCCTTTTTAAATAGCCTTGTCTTTAGATGCTTCTTAAAGACTGGGAGGGAAAGTGCCAGACAGATCTCAGGAGGAAGTTGGTTCCAGAGCTGAGGGGCTGCCACTTAGGAAGCCCGATTTCTCGTCAAAGATTTACGGGCCTCCTTCAGCGATGGCACCCTCAAATGTCCTGCCTGAGATGATCGGGTGTTACAGGCAGTACTTTGCGGCAGGAGCCCTAGTCCTCTGTCTTTTGTTCATACTGCATGCACAACTTTTGCCGCCATCATGGCACAGGACACACTTCACTTCAGTCATTTGCTCATAAAAGCAGCACAACGCTTTAGAAAAAGGAAGCACCTGCATATTTCTGATATAGTATTTGCAAAAGTGAAAGTTGACAGTTTTCATGCCATTTGCTCTCCATGTGGTCAGTTGAAGTCCATGGAGGCTACTTTGGAATAAGCTGCTTAAGAGATGGTTGCCTGCATTCAACTGATACATGGACAAAAACTCACTTATCAGAGTGCTGGAGCATGAAAGTTATGAACTAACTGTGTTTGCTTAGTGCAGGGGTCCTCAAAGTTTTCAAACAGCGGGCCTGTCCACTACCCCCGACACCACTGGGGGCTGGACCACAGTCCAAAAAAGAAAAGAAAAAAGGCCAACATTTTAAATTGCCCTGCTTGGCTGCAGGCAGTGCCTCGACCATCTGGGCGGTGGGTGGGGGGGAGTGGGAGACCTTGCTGTGGCCCTCCCACTTTGAACTGTCCCACTAGCTAGCATGCTGATCATCTGGGCGGTGGGTGGAGGGAGTGGGGGAAGCGACATAGCCCACCTCAGCAATAGAAACAACGGCGGAGGCTGGCTTGCTTGCGAAGCGGGGGTAGGTGGGGGTGTCTGCAATTGGTCCCGGGGGCCGGATTCAGGACCTTGGGGGCCACATCCAGCCCCTGGGCCTTAGTTGAGGACCCCTGGCTTAGCGTCTGTCCCTAGGATATCTTAAGGGTATTGTGTTCCTTCTTCCTCTGACCAAAGTTAAAAAGAAAGATAATTTAGTAGAGGTCTTCTGCAACAAAATTATCCACTTTCTGTACAATGTGCTGCACCCCCAGCCTGCTTCACCACCCCTGGTTAGGGGACTCTGGGATTTATACTTCAAAAATGTAACTTTTCCAAGTTTTGCCTGACATGGCAATCCTACAAATCATTCCCCACCTTCCATAACCAATATGGTTGCTTACTGTCGGTTCTATAAAATGATATTGTTGGTACTCTAGTCATCTTTATTTCAAAATAACTATCATCTAAGAACTGCAGAGCTGGGACCCTGTAGATCAGGCATAGCCAAACTTCGGCCCTCCAGATGTTTTGGACTACAACTCCCAGAATTCCAAGCCTGCATCTCCAGTGGCAAAGGACTGTAGGAGATGTGGTCCAAAACATCTGGAGAGCTGAAGCTTGGACATGCCTTCTGTAGATGGTTGAGTCCAGGAAGGAAACACAATGGGGGGAATCAAACCCCCAACCTCTGGCTCTGTAGCTAGATGCCTAAACCACTGAGCTATCCAGCAGTTCTACTGCGAATGAAAGTCAGAAATCTATCAATAGGTCACTTCACGATAAGCTTAACTATGGCAAAGTTACCTAACCCAGCTTTTCCCCAGCTAATTCTTCAGTTCTCTTGGTGGGGAGGAGCCATACCACAGAGGTTAAAGCTTGTCTTTTGGGAGCAGAAGACTTATGTTTTTAATACCTGGCATCTCCAGGTAGCTCTAAATACTGTAGAGATACAAGTAGGATCTGGAAGGCAACTGCCGGTTGAGAATGGACAATAACTGGGTTAGACAGAGGAAGTGTCTAATTCAGTCTAAGTCTGCTTTTTATACTTATAGATCAGTTGTTCCCAAATTGACACAGCGGTTAAATGCCCTGAGCACATCTGATCTCAGAAGCTAAGCAGGGTTGGCCCTGGCTAGTACTTGGATGGGCGACCACCAGGGAATACCAGGTGATGTAGGCACATGGAGTAGGAACTGGCAAAGCCACTCCAGTATTCCTGCCAAGAAAACTCTATGGACATGGAGTGACAAAGAGTTGGCCACAAGTGTAAGACACAACAACAGCAACAACTGCAGCTAAAACTGTGCTCATGACCTGGGGTTCAATCCCAGGTAGCTGACTCATGATTGTCTCAGTCTTCTGTCCTTCCAACATTGGTAAAATGAGTACCCACTTTGCTGGGGGCAGGGGACAATGTGTACCCTGCATAATTAAATTGCAATCCACCCAGAGAGTGCTTGAAGTGCTATGGGGCAGTATATGAGCAGAACACTTTTACTGTAGGTCTCCAAATGTTCTTGAATTGCAACACTCAGAAGCCTTCACCAAAAGCCAGGCTTTTTGTTCTTTAAATATCTGATTCAATTCATGTTCATCTTCACAACAGCCCACTAAGTTGCCAGTTGTACCCCTTTCTTGGAACCAAACAAGCCACCTGGAGAGTTCATGGTGGTGCAATCTGAACTGATAACTGCACCCACCACAATTGCTTAGCTAGAGAGCAATGACTGTGATTATCTCTAACTTCCATCATGTGTTGAAAAAATGTTAGTGTAGTGGATGCCATTTAAAGAAAACAACAACAACAACAACAACAACAACAACAACAACAACAACAACACCAAGCACAACGTCCTCCTTACATACCGCCCCATACCCCTCAACGAAGTCTCAGGGCAGTTTACAATTAATTAAATTCGGCAGGCAAACCACCCCCCCCCCCCCCCCCGCAAGCTGGGTACTCATTTTACCGACCTCGGAAGGATAGAAGGCTGAGTCAACCATGAGCCTGCTACCTGGGATTGAACCCCAGGTCGTGACCAGTTTTACCTGCAGTATAGGCATTTAACCACTGTGCTACAACAACAACAAGTATGCAAGTAGTGCACCCCCCTCCCCAATCTGCTTTCCACATTTCTCATAAGTGTTCATTCAGGAGTTACACACAGTGTCTTTCGTGCTGTTCAACTTCTCAAAGGCAGAACAAGACTTCTGGTACAATATAAAGGAAGTCCTCTCCAATTAGTTTAGCTGGATCCAATAACACCAGAATCACTTCTGTGTCGCTTAATGTAGTTACAGCATATTTTCATAAGCTCTTGACTTAGTTTCTCTTCCAGTCTGTTCTGTACTTTCCGCCCCCAGGGAAGAGTCTGGCTTATGAGTGGTTCACTTGTCCCCCCCCATCAGCTAAATTCTCTCTCACATCCTGTGAGGGTTCTTCTTAATATTCTTAACTTTGTTTGGAGGAAATGTCAAAGCCATGGTATTGCCACTGAGGTCAAAACTTGAGTTTATGTGTCTTCATTTTGTCTTCTCTGCTTCTCTCTCTGGTGCTCCAATTAGCAGGAAAATACTGCCTAGATGCCCTAAGCACATCTGATCTCACCTGATTTTGGAAGCTAAGCAGGGTCAGCCCTGGTTAGTACTTGGATGGGAGACCACCAGGGAATACTAGGTGCTGTAGGCACCTGAAGTAGGAACAGGCAAACCACTCCAGTATCCCTGCCAAGAAAACTCCATGGACATAGGGTCATGAAGGGTCACGACTCTAACGATCCAACACACACTCACATACCATTTACCATGATGCCCAGATCAAGTAAACTGCATTTTCTTCAATAAATTCAGAACTGGAAAATACTCAATCAAAGCAACCCTAGGTAGACCATTCCAGGCATCAATATCACCGCCATTCAAAGAAATCTGGTTAGATGGATTCTAGTCTCAGATCTAGAGCTTGAAAAGGGGTTTTGCCCCCAGGAACCACGGCTCCCTGAATCATCCAGCCAGCAAGACTACTGATATTCTAGGTGACAGGCAGGAGGCAATCATCCAGACTAGGCGCTATTCTTGGGCGATCAGGGAGGCTAAAACATCTTACTACTCCCTGAGAATTGGTGAGGCCTCGAACCGCCAGGCGGAACTCTTCCGGGTGGTCCGGGACCTCACCAATCCTAGTCTGGCTAGGCCTCCTCCTTCTGATTTCAGTAGTGAGAATTTTGCAGTCTATTTTAGATCCAAAATAGAGGCCATCCGGACCGGCTTCGAATCCGGTTGCACTAGCCCTTCCCTGCCATCCCCGGTTGCTGCACCCCCTCGTTCTCCTCGATTGGTTGAGTTTGGGCCTGTTTCCTCTTCGGAGGCCTCCAGGGCTATTGCCCATTGCCGACCCGCGACCACCCCGTTTGACCCTTGCCCATCTTGGCTTATAAAAACTGCCGGGGGGAGTATGCCCAAATGGGTTTCGGTCATCGCCACCGCCTCCTTCAGTGAGGGTTTTTTCCCTCCTGTCTGAAGGAGATGGTGATAAAGCCCATTCTCAAAAAAACAGGCATGGCGTCGGACCAATTGGCCAACTACCATCCGATTGCCAATGTCCCCTTTATGGGCAAGGTAATCGAGAGGGTGGACGCGATTCAGATCCAGTCATACTTGGAGGAACAGCGATGCCTTGATCCTTGCCAGTCCGGGTTCAGACCTGGCCGTGGGACCGAGACAGCTCTGGTTGCGCTGCAAGATGACCTAATCCGGGTGGCCAACAGGGGTTGCTCTACCCTGTTGGTTCTCCTGGATTTGTCAGCGGCCTTTGATACCGTCGACCACGGTATCCTACTGGACCGGCTCTCTGAGGTTGGTATCGGAGGCACTGTTTGCAGTTGGCTCCGGTCCTTCCTGGAGGGTTGGCTCCAGTATGTGCCGCATGGTGGAGAATTGTCGGCCCCGTGGACACTCCCATGTGGGGTTCCGCAGGGGTCGTCTCTCTCCCCCATGCTGTTCAACATCTATGTAAGACTGCTGGCTGGGGTCATTCGGAGATTTGGAGTCTGCTGTTATCAGTACGCTGATGACACGCAGCTCTATCTCTCCTTTTCCACCGCTGCAGTGGAAGCTGTCCGGACCCTCGACCAGTGCCTGGAAGCGGTCATGGCTTGGACCAGGGCTCAAACTGAACCCCGAGAAGACCGAGGTTATGTTCTTTGGGAACTCCCCATCTGAATACGGAGGCCCTCTCCCCAGTCTGGAGGGTGTTTCCCTCCAACTGGCAGACAGGGTTCAGAATCTGGGCGTGGTTCTGGATCCGGCGCTATCCTTGGACGCCCAGGTGGCAGCAGTGACCAGAACCGTCTTTTACCATCTTCGCCAAATAGACCAGATCCTCCCGTACTTGGA
This sequence comes from Phrynocephalus versicolor, assembly GCA_023846285.1. NCBI lineage: Eukaryota > Metazoa > Chordata > Lepidosauria > Squamata > Agamidae > Phrynocephalus > Phrynocephalus versicolor. The sequence goes on along the minus strand of JAHTLZ010000007.1, from coordinate 44,993,517 downwards.
CGGGGACTCTCTGAGAACAGTAGTGCAAGCACTGGTGATCTCGAGGTTGGACTACTGCAACGCCCTCTACATGGGGTTGCCCTTGACTCTCCTCCGGTGTCTGCAGTGGGTACAAAATGCGGCGGCCAAACTGGTGGTGGGTGTGCGTCGCTATGACCGCATCACCCCGGTCTTGGCCCGCTTGCATTGGCTGCCCGTTGCATCCCAGATCAGATTCAAGGTCTTGGTTTTAGTTTATAAAACCCTCCATGGCTTGGGCCCGGACTACCTGGCAGAGCAGATCGCCCAGCGGTCAACTTCAGCCCGACCAGTCGGCAGTTGCGAGCACACTCGCTTCGGGTTGCCACCCCCGAGAGGCCCGAAGAACATTGACTCGCAACCGGGCATTCTCAGTGGCTGCCCCTACATTATGGAATAGCCTTCCCAGAGATGTGCGCTCTGCAGAGTCCCTGCTGGCCTTTTGCAGAGCACTAAAAACCATCTTGTTCTGCAAGGCCTTTGGTGACCAAGTTTAGTTTAGTTTTTTCTTCTTCTTCTCCTCCCTTCTACCCTTCCCTCCCCGCCATGTGCCAATTAATCTAATGATGATGCTCGATTGTTGTGCAACAGACATTTTGATAAGGGTGCTATTACATTTTTTAATGTTTCTATATTGCACTGTATTTTTAATGGTTTTAACTGTTGATGTTTATTAGCTGACTAGTTCAGCTTGCTGTAAGCCGCCCAGAGTTCCCTTGGGAAGATGGACGGGGTACAAATCTGATAATAAATAAATAAAATAAATAAATGTCCTGAGGCAAAATGCACTCCCTCTGATAGCCTCCCAGAAATGGTCACAATCACGAATCTGACCTTTGAAATGGCAAGGTTGAAAAAAGAGTGGAGGACACTTCCACTCCCTTCCTGCCCCAGGACCATGGTACCTATTACAGTGGTACCTTGGATAACGAATTTAATTCATTCTCCAAGGAAATTTGTTATCCAAAAGAATTCGTTATCCAAAACATGGTTTCCCATAGGAATGAATGGGAAACCAATTAATCCATTCCAGACCCTAGGAAAATGACACAGACACCTGTTTTTTTTTGCTCAAAACTCTTTATAAAGTGCACTTTAAAGGTACAGATGCAATGCCACCCTGGATAACTCTTTTTTACTGACGCATGCTGGAAATTCGTTATCCGAGGCAGTCCATAGGGAAAATTCGTTATCCGAGGCAGCCCATAGGAAAATTCGTTATCCAAGGCAGCCCATAGAGGAAATTCATTATCCGAGGCACACCTATACCTAGAAATTGTGATTTGTTATCCGAGGCAGCCCATAGGGAAAATTCGTTATCCAAGATAGCCCTATACCTGGAAATTGCAATTCGTTATCTGAAAAATTCATTATCAGGGCCATTTGTTATCCGAGGTACTACTGTATATGATGTGGGCAATTGCAGGGCAAGACCCCAAACTGGAGTCCATCGTGAGATTCAGTGGCACAAACTGGGACAACGGCTTTTTAGAGCACCACACCTTTTAATGAAGTTTCAGTATCCGGCTACAGAGCCAGACAGAGGTGGGAGTTTGAATCCACACTGTGTCCTCTTGACAGGCTAGATTCAATGGGGTCCCTTCTAATTCACTCGTTCTAAGCTGGTGGTACTGATGATAATTATAAACTAATATGATGAGTACATCTCTGCCAGAATGTACTCATTTATTTATTTATTTATTTATATTTATATTTTTCTATACTGCGACCGATTCTCCCAATAGGGAACTCTGTTCTGGCATTCCTCAAAATTGTACCAGCGTCTCAGAAATTTATTTACTGATATTTATTTATTTATTATATTTCTAGACCGCGACCGATTTTCCCAATGGGAAAAATGTCCCCGTTGGGCATTTGGATGGGATAGTTCCCAACAAAGAGAGGGAGATCCTTAGGTATTGGGCAGCACGTGTGTTTCCTCCAATATATACCATTTGTACGATACTGTCTAGCCTATATATTTTTGTATATATTTTTCCCATTGACAAAAGCATGCTTGTGCTCATTTTCTGATAGGGATGGGGGGGGGAATCAAGTCATGGGACTTGCTCTCAGATTGAATTCCGCTGCACCAATGAATTCAGCTGCACTCAGAGCTGACTCTGTCTCCCCACCCCCCACCCCTATGACTCAGCTTATGACTCAGAAAGTACCCAATTCTCCTCCGCCACCCACGGGGGTTGGGTGGGGGGGTGAGGAGGCTTATTTTTAATAATGACTCAGAGTTGAGGCTTGGTACCAAAGATCTGGACTTGATATCCAAATGACTTGGACAAAAATTGGGACTTGGGCCCGGAGCCACCCCTGTTATCTAAAGGCATTTATTTATTTATTTATTTATTTATTTTAATATTTATATACCGCCCGCCTTCCGAAGGAACTGCGGGCGGTTTGCAACAGAACAATAACAATAATAACAGACTAAATAATAAAAGGGAAAAAACAATAATAATAAAAATGAAAGAAAAATCATAGTATAAACATTGTAATAAAACTACAATTAAAAATTCACTGGCAAGAGGTGGGGAAAACAACAACAACAAATTAACGGTCACCAAATGCCTGATGAAAAAGCCAGGTCTTTATGGCTTTTTAAAAGGCTGGCAGGGTCTGTGCAAGACGCAACTCACTCGGGAGATGGGTCCAAAGCACAGGGCCAGCCACAGAGAAGGCTCGATTTTACGATTTTGTGCACAGTCTGTCCTCAAAAATTCACCAAAAGCCTCCCAAATGTATGGTTTTTCCACTGCAGTAAAGGTTCTGTTCTGTTGCCATCTTTGGAGGTCCAGAGAGCGGATATGGCCAACTGGGGAAAAAAATCTAATCCAATTTTGATCCCTGTTAGCAACCACTGCTTTCTAAATCCATCACTGTCGCTGCGATTTTGCATTTGGCTTCTCTTTGACATCTCAGCGTTGCCTCCCCGAGTCGGTGTGTAATTCAGGACTACCCTGAGGGATGGGGTGTGAATTCCATAATGGGGGAAGAGTCTGACGAAGAAACAAACCTACTCATCCTGAATTCTCTGTATATAATTCCTTTTTTGAAACTTCAGTGTGCTGCATCTGCTAAAATAAATGATTTATGTTCAGAAACCGCTGTCTTAAACTGATATAAAAAACAGAGAACATGAGGAATTACTTTCTGAGTAGGCCTTGAAAAGTTGCCCTGGAGGAGAAATTGCAGGGTATTAAATGGAAGATAAAAAAGAAAGCAGACTGAAAGAATGTTGAAGTGTTTCTCTGGTGGGGTGGGGAGTTCACTTATATTTAATGGAAGATGCCAATACTAGCATATTTTACTTGGAACCCCATATTGCCAGTAACTAAATCTCAGTAAGTTACAGTAACTTTTTGGAGTAGAAAGGAGGGAAAGCATGAAAGCTGGGAAACTATTAAACAGTGTCATGGGGAAGGAAGCACTGCTTTCTGGCGAATACTAAATTCAGATCTTAAGAAAGATACAGTCACCTCCAGCGATTCCAGTTCCTTATTTCTGCTAATCAGTGTTTGAACTCAAATGGGTAGAGATATGGGAGAGGAAATCTCACTGAATCTCAAAAAACAGGAAAAGGATAGAAGGAGACGGTTGCCCTCTGGACCTCTGATATCAGAAAGCATTCACTCATTGCAGCCGGTACGTTGTGCTGAAAGCTGGTATCTTCAGAGGCAAAGATTCAGCATGGTATCTTCGGAGGCAAAGAAGTGGAGTCTTGAGAAAGAGCTGCTGGTTCCCATTAGAGATGGGCTTTTCAGTTCTGAAGTGGTCAGCTTCCAAAATGAAACGCGGGAGCCCAGCTGGCATTCAGAACTGGAGGAACGAAATAAACTAATCCCTTACCTTTTACTGGGGCCGTGTGGGACTAAGGTCCAATGAGGAAGAAGCCCCCGATGTCATCTTTCCTTCTCCCTGGCGCTGGCCAATCAGGAGATGTGAAGGGACATGTTCTGCCCCAGCAGTGAAAATAGGTAATTTTCCTTTAAGCTCAAGAATTATGGGAATCGTAGTTTTAGGTTGCAATGCCTAGGAAATAGCTCTGATTTGTCAGGGCATCTATTGCACGTGGGTCCTGGCACGTATTTGCATGCTTTATTAACCCTTGTCTGCCCGCGGTAACACACACGTGGAACACCAGGGAAGACACCACCTCATTTTTACAGACAGAAAGAGAAATGTAGACCACGGAGACCTGATGTATTTCATGAAGAATCCGCTACAACCTGTAAGTTGGAATGCCATGGAATAAACAATTCCTTTTCACTCTCATTCTCCAATGTTAGTTGAGCTAAAAGCCATCCCCCTCTTCAGCTTATAGCCCACCGCTGAGGACAGGAAGCGGAATAGGACATGCATCATCCCTCACCCTTGCCTGATTGGCCAGCACCAAGGAGAAGGAAAGATGACATCGGGGGTTTCTTCCTTGTTGGGGTTTAGCCCCGCGCGACCCCAGCGCAAAGTAAGGGATTGGTTGATTTCATTCCCCCAGTTCCAAATGCCAGCTGGCCACCTCCAAGACGAAAAGCCTATCTCAGCACTAGTGAGGCTTCATCTAGAATACTGGGACCAGTTCTAGACACTGCACTTTAAGGAGGATGCTGACAAATCGAAAAAACTTTAAAAGAGAGGAGCAACAGGATGATTAGAAGACTGAAAACTATGCCCTAGGAATAAAGATGGAAAAAACTGGTCATGTTCAGGGCTGAGAAATGGAGGCCGGGGTGGGTGGGTGTCATACATAGGAGGAGCAGGATCTGTTCTTGTTCATCTCCCATTGTGGGACATGCAACAATGGGTTTAATTTAAAGGAAGCCAGATTTTCAGCTGAATATCGGGGGGGAAACTGCCCAACTGTTAGAGCAGTCCGGCAATAGAAGCATGACCTCAAGAAATGGGGAGCGCTCCAACACAGGAGGCATTCAAGAGAAATTTGGACAAGCACCTGGCAGAGAGCCTCTGATTTGTATTCCTGCATGGAGGGCAGCGGTGATGTGTGTGTGTGTGGGGGGAGGTTGGACTTGATAGCCTTGTAGGTAGAGATGGGCACGAAACGAAAAAAAAATTAGTTCGTTATTCATTATTCGTTTCGTTACGTAACAAAACAAATAACGAAAATTGGGATGAAATTGGAACGAACCGAACAGAACCACAACAATTAGGTTTGTTACGTTTCGTTTTCATTAATGGCGACGCACAATGAAATGAGCTGTTTCTAAATGTTAAAAAACATCCTGAATATCCGTAAAAAACAAGCAATAATTATTTATTCTGCCTGATAATACCTACCAGGGGAGTTGGGGTCCTTAAAATGTGCATTTATGTCTTTTCTCAGTTCGCTGTATTTTTTCCTTTAAGGGGAGTTAGGGGACATAGACCCAAAATGGCTCCTAGATGCCTAATATTGATTTCTTGGGTATTAAAATGCCCTGGACGCAGTGATAATTATTTGAAGTTATTACCTACCAGGGGGTTGCGGTCCTTAAAACGTTTGTTTTTGTCTTTCTCCCATTGCGATGTATTTTTTTCTTTTCCCTTTAAGGATGACACAAAATGGATTCCAGCCACAAGATGGATGCAAGCCATATGATGGAATCATATAAATTATTGGACAATTTCAACCAATAGCATGCCCAGGTTGCAGACTAGGTAGGTGTGGCAGCCACAGAGGGCATAAAAAGCTCTGGCAGCCCCCGTCCTCCTTGCAGTCTGCAGTGGGAGTTAGGGTGGGATTGCTGTCTCTGCAACTCGTTGCTTTAGGCCAGCCAGGCAGATGTGTGTCTCTGTGTTCCTGCTGGCTGCAGCCTGGCTCTTAGGGGAGAGAAAGAAAAGATTTCTCTTGCAGCCTCCCTGTGTGTGTGCGCGTACCTCTCAGTGAGTACCCTCCCCTACTCCACAGTGCAGTCACTCTGCAGCTGCCTTACGCCCTGGGCAACACCTGCCGTTGCCTTTGCAGCCTCCCTGCGTACCTAGTCTATACTGTGTCTCTGCCAGCATCATTTTTTCAGTGTTTTCCCTCTGGTCTGGGGCATTGGGGGACGTCCACGCACGGAAATGCTTTAAGTAGCACAAAAAGCGGGTAAAAATGAAAAATGAAAAAAAAAAACCGAAACATTTTTTTTCAAAAAATTCACGAAAAATGAAAGCGAACCGAAATGGAGCCACAATGAAAAACGAAAAACCAAAATGTCATTTTTTCAATTCGTGCCCATCTCTACTTGTAGGCCCTTTCGAACTTCATGATTCCATACTTGTATGACTTCGGAGGCAAAAGAAGTATGTTACCCAATACTAATCTCTACTGCCAGATTCCGAAAGAGTATGCATTTTCCCACCCACCCACCAAGTGCAAAGCGCAGCTAAAGGTCAAATGATACACCTCTTAAAATAAAAGCTGGTAATACATGATGTCTCCCAAGAGTTTGTGAAAGCGCCGAAATATATTCTGTTTCTGAGGGTTCACAGCATTATAAATATCTATTTTAAAAAAGAAAACAGAGAACACCCTCCCCCTTCTACATAGCGAAATAAATGCAAACAGCTATTGCTGGTGGTAGGAGGAAGCATCACAATACCTTGTCATGTGGTGTATCCACTCAGAGCCCATACAAAAATCACTCTTCCATAGTAACACACACACTCTCTCTCTCTCTCTCTCACTCACTCTCTCTCTCTCTCTCTCTCTCTCACACACACACACACACACACACAATTTGAATCGAGTGAGGAGACAAAAGAGGGAAAGTCCACAAAGACTGGGAAAGCACTGCAAGTACAATAGGATCCTTGTATCTGCGGGATATCATTCATTCATTTGTTTGTTTGTTTGTTTGTTTGTTTGTTTGTTTTAGTATTTCTAGATCGCGCTGACTTTCCCTCAGGAACTCTGGCCGGTTTAGAGGAAAGCAATCAAACATATATAAAATCAAGTGGAACTAGACAAAACAAAAATGCCCAGCAAGTAGCTAAATAGATAGATAGATAGATAGATAGATAGATAGATAGATAGATAGATA
>JAHTLZ010000007.1:44968323-44979525 GCA_023846285.1 Phrynocephalus versicolor | reverse complement strand
AGGAGGAGGAGGAGGAGGAGGAGGAGGAGGAGGAGGAGGAGGAGGAGGAGAAGAAGAACAAGAAGAACAAGAAGAACAAGAAGAACAAGAACAAGAAGAAGAAGAAGAAGAAGAAGAAGAAGAAGAACAAGAACAAGAACAAGAACAAGAACAAGAACAAGAACAAGAACAAGATGAACTGTGCTCCCGGCAAGCTTCCAGAAAGCACAGGTCTCCGGTAAAGCAAGGCAAACTGTCCTAGATTATTTTTATTTTTTAAAATGTGTCTTTTTGTTGTTTGTTTGCTGGCTTGCTGGCCTGTTTAAAATGAAGTCAACTTTTCAGGCAAACTCCCCAACCTAATACAGAAAGCAAAACATGGTACTTTCAGAGTAGATCAGGTGCAGCACATGGTGTGTGTGTGTGTGTGTGTGTGTGTGTGTGTGTGTGTGTGTGTGAGAGAGAGAGAGAGAGAGAGAGAGAGAGAGAGAGAGAGAGAGAGAGAGAGAGAGAGAGAGAGAGCACATATGTAAAAACTGCCCCATCCAGCTCACTAAAGCAACCCAATCCTATAAAACAGCATATGTGAATATTACTCAAATGACGGGCTCCATCCTGACCAACCCGTCTCTGTATGAAACTGTCACGGAGAACCTGAACCGTGTGTGAGAATTACCCAGTCTCATAACAGACACAAATATATGACCATAACTGACCAGCCTTCTTGGAAAGTGTGCAGCTTGTATACTGCTCCCTAGTGCTTAAAGCTGACTCTGGGCAGCTCACAGTTTGATTATGCAGGCTAAAAGTGTTCCTCCCTTCCCCACTGCTCCCCACCTTTTCAGAAGGATGAAAAGTTTTAAGTCAACCTCATGCCGGCTACCTGAGCCCGGGATCAAAACTCAGGTCATGAGCAGAGTCTTCACTGCAGTACTGCTGTTTAACCACTGCACCATGAGGTGGCTGTTGGCTTCTGTACATGGAAGGGTGCATGTCTATTGTATTAGGCAGCCAGCGACAGGTCTTGGACTGCCCTGGTTGTATCCTCAATGGAAATAGTCTCGGCTAGCATCCAATTTCCAGTGAGCGGGGGGGGGGGGGGGAAGAACGGCATTTTCCTTGACCCTTCGAAGGCCTTTTTTGCTTTCAACTTTCAAGTTGCGTCACTTTGGTAGAGATTCTCTAGGCTAAATATATACTCATTCACAGCCGTCCTCTTCAAAAGCATTAGTAATATATTATCCAGATGCGTACAAAGGCGATTTCATAAGCACTGAACTCAGAAGAAAAAGCTTTTACTGGTGGGTTTCAACGTTGAGCCCAAATAACTAAGTGCACCGCTGTGGCTGCTTATTCCTTCTTCCACTCAAAATTAATGCATCAGCCAAAAACAGTGCATCTTATTTTTATCCATTAAGAGCCGACTCTCCACCTGTCCCTTCAGGTATCATTTTACTCTCTAGAATATTGACCCTCCCACAAGATTTAAGTTTCTTCATTATGTGCTGGGAGGAGTAAAGCACTCAACAAACAAAGCACTCCTCGACACATGTAGAGGAGTGTGGTGTTTGTTGTTATGGTTGCTTCAGCTGCAGACCGGAAATTTACTTTTTTTGAATACAGTTCCCAGAACCCGCCAGTACAGCTCAGCCACTGTAAAAATAAAGCAACTAAAAAGAAATTGATGGCAGAATTAAAATGAACAGTCCAAAGGAGTACTACAGAGGAGAGACTCTGCATTGTTTACTCACTCTCTGTGATACAGTCAAATAGTGTAAACTGTGCAAAACGAGTCGTTCTGATGGGAACATCCTAGAGGTGTGGTTATCAACCTGTGGGTTCCTAGATGTTCCTGGACTATAACTCCCAGAAGTCTTCATCACTAGCTGAGCTGGTCAGGATTTCTGGGAGTTGCAGTCCAGGAACATCTGGGGACCCACAGACTGAGGAACTACTGTCCTAGAGGTACACACTAAAGCCACTTTGTTTTGATTTACTACTCTATGCTTCCTTTTTGGTGCACAATTAGAACATCACACAAAAAGACGCTTGAGACAGTTCCATGACTTAGGAAGTCTGCTGCCCACCCCACCCATGGCTCAACAATAGACAGAAAAGCACTGGTAGAACTAGTAAAACATTACGTTCAGATATTTCCAGGGTGACCTCTAACTGATGTGTACAGCTTAAACTCTGCGACTGCTTCCCCTATTTGGTCGCAAGACTAGAAGGTAAGCCTCTCCCTTGGCCAACAACTTATACCAGAAAATGGAACTGAATTTTATTTGCACCCTTGCGTGCCGTCTGCTTGTATGACTGTGAGTGATTTTCTGCGCTATCCAGCACTAACTCATCATTTGTTCCAGGCTTTGAATTCAGAAAGAGCTCTGTCTCTCTGCTCTGTGCCTCTTTCCTTTTCTTTCATTGTTGGAGGCAGTTGTTTGTTTGCTGTTAATCTGCCTGGTTGGTTGCCCAATATACAATATGTGCAGTAAAGAAAGCAGCAGATGCAACTCCATGAAATGATAATACACAATGAAATCTTCTCAACTTACGTATGGAATTGTGTCCAGGGTATCTGTGTTGACGATTATGGGGGCAGGGCTGGCCTGGAGGATAAATAAAGAGAAGAAAATAAGTTCATAGCCATTTGTGCAATTTGATCATCTGTATAACTCAATATATATAAGATATCTTGTCAGAAATGGGTTTAAAAGATGACATTGAATCATGGCACAATATAATCTATGGTTCAGGGGAACAAAACCACAAAAGAATTCATTAGGAAATCAGCAGGAAATGAGGAAGACTTAACATGAGATGAGATTGACCCACTTGAGAAGCCCATGATCTTAAGTTTGCATGATCTGATCTGAACTCGGCCATTATTAATTAATTAATAAATTAATAATAATTAATTAATTAATATCTATATTCTGTCTTTCTTCTCAAAAGGATCCAAGGTGGCATACATCATAAAACAGTATTTAAAAGCTAAAAACAAGAAATACTGTATACAAATCTTAAAAAATAGAATTAAACAAATATTATAGTAAAATATTAATAAAGAGAGATCCATTTGCGACTGAGCCTTAGGGAGGGTTATTAATTCATAGGGCAGCTACAGGAGGGAAGTAACCAAACAGTGGATAATGATAAGAACTAAAGATGGGCACGAAATGAACAATTTTTCGTTTCTGTTTTTGTTTTTTCATTTCGTTACATAATGAAATGACAAATGAATTTTGTCTCTAAAATAAAACGAAACGAGCAGAAACACCGGAAATTTTGTTGTGCATTTCGTTTTCTTTATGGCAATACAAGTGATCTGCTTTAAATGCTAAAAAAAATCACAAAAAATTGAAATAAATGGTAACAAAATGGTAACAAAACAAATGAAAACAAAAACGATTTTTTTTGCAAAAATTCACGAAAAATGGAAACGAACCGAAAGGGACCCCTAAACGACAAAAGACAAACAAAACACCTTTTTTTTTATTCGTGCCCATCTCTAATAAGAACCATGAACAGAGGAAGTTTTCTAGCCCCGCAGCCCCTGACATCAGTGTTCTCTCCTGAAAGTGCATATCATGTCTGGTGAGGGAGACCCCCTACTCATGACTAGATGCCCTAAGCGTATCCGATCTCGCCTGATTTTAGAAGCTAAGCAGGGTCGGCCCTGGTTAGTACTTGGATGGGAGACCACCAGGGAATACCAGCTGCTGTAGGTGCTTTGGGAGTAGGAACTGGCAAGCCACTCCAGTATTACTGCCAAGAAAAACTCCATGTACATGGGGTCACGAGGAGTTGGTCACGACTGTAATGATGCAGTACACACACACACACACACACACACAGAAATATCTCACACATTACAGACACCAGTTTTATTATTAATTCACTTGGTGCTATCAATTTACATAGCCCTACACAAATGGAAGTAAGTTAAATGGAATTAAGAAGTCTCTATCCCAAGGGATATGCAATCTAAATAGGAGAACAAATAAGAGGAAAAATATGAAAACGAAATACTTTAGCAAATTGCTTTCCCATTTTTAGAACTCTCTTAAATTTGAGGCATCATTGCGTACTAATTTGTGCAACTTAAAATGCATATTTTAAAGGATTTTTAGCACTTTTAATTACTAATTTTAATACTCCCAGGTTGAATTTATCATTTTTATTTTTAAAAAAACCCAGTTCTTTTAACTATCTGTGAGCTCCCTTGGGTCCTGTAATTGGGAGAAAACTGGCATACGAATAAAATAAAATAAATACTATAAAAAACTTGATATTTTAAAATTATCTTCTGTTTCAGAACCTTCCAGAAACAAAAAAAAAGCTTTTTTGGAAATGAGAAATCCATGCACTGCAACACTTGGCAGTAAAGATAAATGTGCATCTGCTCTACAACAGACATAGTCAAGTGGATCTGTATGATAAACAAGGGCACAGTTCTCCCCAAAAGATAACGACAATTGCCAACCAGATTTCTCCCTTTCCTGACATTCCTCGAGAGCAGCTTGAAATTAGAAATGATTCATTTACGTGTTAGAACAGCACACTCGAATCAGATCCATCAAAGGACAGCATAAATGTCAAAGAAGAACTACAGAAGATTGTGAAGAAATGTTTTGTGCCTCCCTATATATATAGATATATATTTCCCCATGGCCTTTTTACGTTGGTGGCTTCACCTGTAATTGTGAAGTATCAAGAGAGCATTTGTTGTTGGGCAATACTCAAGTATCATTATTACAGCACATATAAGCACACAAATCTAGCCATCCTGTTGTGGTCCTGAAAGCACTGATCATCGTTTGGGATGAATGTACTTTCTGATTGAACCAAAAATGAATTAGTGCCAATAGCCTGAAAAGCTGGAATGACATATTCAACGAAAAGAATACTTAATGACCAACAATCCAAAGTTTTCTATTCTAAGGATGGTGGTGGAGGAGAATCAAATCCTATCACAAAATCATGGAGTTTGACGAGTCATAGAATCACTGAATAATTAACTTGGGGTGTGTGTGTCCCATAACACCATTGAGGCCAATTCCCTATTCAAGGCAGGAATCCAAGTCAAAGGTAATTGCCCTAACATCTCTTGAAGGCCTCCAGCATTGGAACACTCATTGCCTCTCGAGGTAACAGGTTCCATTGCCATACTGCTCTAACAGTTAAGAAGTTTTTCTTGATATTCGACCGAAATCTGACTTCCTGTAACTTGAGCTCATTGTCCCATATCCCTCACTCCGGGATGAACAGATCCTGTCCCTCTGCTTTATGGCAGCCTTTGAGGAATGCTATCATATCTCCTCTCGGTCTTCTTTTCTCAAGGCTAAACATGCCCAGATGGTCTTGTAAGACCATCTAGTCCAGTGGTTTCCAAACTTCCTAATGCCACAACCCTTTAATACAGTTCCTCATGTTGTGTGGTGACCCCTTGCTCTGCTTGGAAGAGGCCACAAGGCCGCTTTGGGAGGCCACTGTTGCAGGTGCCATAGAGAACTTCCCTCTACAGGCACCCTCAGCCAATCGCAGCCTCTGGTGCCATTGACTGACATCCCCTCCAGCCTATCAGGCTGTAACTCACTCTTTACCCCCTCCCCCCCAAGACCCAAGTCATTTGCGCCTTTTTCTTCACTGGCTCAAAGCGCCCCCTGTGAAATGGTCATTCAACGCCCCAAAGGGTTCTGACCCCCAGGTTGGGAACCACTGATCTACTCCAAGCTCTTAACCAGTGCAGTAATACAGGAATCAAAATCAAAATATATCTGATAGATGACAGTCTACCTTTCCCTTGAATATCTCCAGTGTTGGAGCATTCAGCACCACCCATGGTAACTGGTTCCAATGTCGCACTAGTAAGGTTTTTCTTTATGTTCAGATGAAACCTGACTTCTTGTAATTTGACCCCATTACTAAATGTCCTGAATAGGGATTGACACCTTACAAAAAACAACACACTGATTCATCATGTCATAAGGTTATGAAACGTTTTGAAATGAAACAAAATGCCAGCTAGGGTTTCGTTAAGAAATGAAACAAAATGCCATTTCCTCCCTCTAAAATGAAACAATTTGTTGTAGAAGAAATGGCAGGGGAGCTTCCTCAAGCTCTCCCCTATAACCCCTTGAAATCTGGAAAGGTTTGGGTTTCAGGGAATGGAGTTATTAAGCTCCAAAGGAGTGTGGATCGGCGCGCTTTAGCAATAGAGAGGGGAAGCTGTAAATCAACCCTATAATTGGCATGCAAATGACAGTGTATCTTCTCTAAGCAATTTTAGGGAACCCCTTGAAATTTGGAAAGGCTTGAGGTCCAGTGAGCTGAGTGATGAATCTCCAAAGGGGGTGTACCTAGGAAAAAACCTTTCTGATTAGAATTAATGGGAAGCCGTGGCACCGCTGTCGTTCACCCGATCAGCTTCCTATTTCAATCCTAGGTTTTTCATCCTAAACGAAATACAGCTGAAATGTACGGAGCCCCTTTCCAAGGGACATCTGAAGGAAGGAAGGAAAGAAAGTGGGAGGCGCCAACCCACTCCCACCCCCTTCTTCACCCTCAGTGACTGAACCAAACGCTTGTACACTAATTAACTCCGCATGCATCTGTGCTGTATTTCTTGAAGGGCAAGGCACTGGAATGTGAAACGTGAATAGATGCCACTTCAAAGGGTGGGGGTAGGGGGGAGATAACAATAAAAGAGTAAAAGCCGAAACATGAAATAAAGCAAAGCTCATGGAGAATAATAAGTACCTAGCAGGACATCACTGGTCTGAATTTGACCTCTCACGCAGAATCACTAGGTACCATGACAAGTATTTTTGTCCTGCATTAAGCAGGGGGGTTGGTCTCAATGGCCTTATGGACACCTTCCAATGTCATCACTGCAGCAGAGAGTTTCATTTCTTATTTCATTTTATTTCATTTTATTAATTTCTATACTGCCCTTCTGAGAGCAAGGTCACTCTCAGTGGTTGAGGTGAGCATAGCCTCTTCTTCCTTTGCCATCTGTTTATTTTCTTGGGCTCCTTGATCACTGCAGGTGGCGAATACAGCAACGAAATTAAAAGACGCCTGCTTCTTGGGAGGAAAACAATGGCAAACCTAGGTCGCATCCTAAAGAGCAGAGACATCACTTTGCCAACTAAGGTCAGGATAGTCAAAGCTAAGTGAGAGCTGGACTATAAAGAAGGCTAATTGCCACAGAATTGATGCTTTTGAGCTGTGGTGCTGGAGAACAGTCTTGAGAGTCCCCTGGAATGCAAGGAGATCAAACCTATCCGTCCTGAAAGAAATCAACCCCAAATGTTCACTGGAAGGACAGATGTTGAAGAAGAGGCTCCAGTGCTTTGGCCACCTCATGAGGAGAGAGGAGTCCTTGGAAAAGTCCCTGATGTTGGGAAGGATTGAAGGCAAAAGGAAAAGAGGACGGCAGAGAATGAGATGGTTGGACGGTGTCTTCGATGCAACCCATATGGACTTAACCAAACTCCGGGAGGCAGTAGAAGATAGGAAGGCCTGGTGAGCTCTGGTCCACGGAGTCACAAAGAGTCGGACATGACTGAACAACTGGACAACAACAACAACAACAACCTGAGCTCCCACCCCCCTCTTTTCACAAAATGCTGGACTTAGCATGAGAGGACAGTGAAGATGCTGCTCCACCATGCTAACGCCTCTCGGCTCTTTGCTCCACCTTGTGGTCACCCCAGCAACACACAAATCCCCTCTCTTGATTCGGTTCGTTTTCACAGGTTTGCCCAAAGATAGTGTGACGTTGTTGCTAACCACTGCTCCTACTGCCACAGCGTTTACCATTTCTGCCCATGCCATCAACCATTTACATGGGAGGCTTAGGACAACATTATGCACTAATGCTGTGTCTCTCTTGGCAAATAAAAATGAAATGCAAAGATCTCCGCAAGCACGTATTTTAGTACTCACTGATGAAAGAAGATCTGTGGGTTTTTATGGCGCAAAGAGATTACAGCAACATGAAAAGATACGGCCATTTCAATAATGTGAATTAAGAGGCAACACTATTGCAATGGATCTGCTCCCTGGGAGATTTCCGGCGCTTGTAAATATAAATTTTCATAGTGAATAATATAAAGAAGGCTTCACGCTACTCTTTGCAAAGTAATGACTGCATTATTTTAAAGGATACATAATCCAGGGATATTGAGCATCTAGAAAAGCAAGCACCAGCAAAATTGGATTCTAAGACTTCCATGAATATCATCATCAGTACACGAGAAGATGAAAGACACCCTGCGGGGTCTCCAAAATTAGTTTCAGAGTTGAATCAAGTAAAATGAAAACAAGACAAAGACAAAGTGTCTCGTTCTACAGTTAGGTGTCATAAGAACATAAGAACAAAAGAACCTAAGAACCAAAGAAGAGCCCTGCTGGATCAGGCCAAAGGCCCATCTAGTCCAGCTTCCTGTATCTCACAGTGGCCCCACCAAAGGTGTCTGGGAGCGCACGAGACTAGATATCTGCCTCCTGATACCACTACCACTCCCCTGCATCTGGTCCTCGAAGGACCCCAGTTTTAAGCCTGGAGATGACACATCTCCATCATGGTTTGTAACCTGTGAACTGACTTGCAGCAAACCTAGTGGGGCTTTTAAAGTGAGTGTGATATTTAAAGAGTGGTTTTTTCCCATTCCACACCTCCAGTTAGTTCCCATGCCTGAGCAGAGATTCAAACTCAGCTCTCCAAAGTCCTAGTACATCATACTATCCACTACACCACACTGGGTAGCCAGAGGGAACCAGTAGAGAGACTTTTGATTTTATAGGAAGGGCGAAATATCCCTGGGCTTTTGCCTTAACTTTTCACGCTTATTCAAGGTCCTTTAAAGTTCAGGTGAAAACCCGGAGGGGATTCGCCTACCCATTAGAACTCAACCTACCAGCCTTTCTTGGAAGAAAGAATGGCAGCAGAGGCACGTAACGCTTTCATACATGCAAAATATATATTTGAAGCCCTCAGCTAAAAGAAGCAATTGCCTGCACTAGTTATTTTCAGAGCTACGTTTTGGTCTAGAAATTACTTTATATATCTTTAAACTACTGAAAGAAGGACTTGAGCAACCGAGTCACAAGAAATTCAAAAAGATGGAACTGAAAACAGTAGTCTGAATGAGCATGGTAACATAGCCTCAGTTTCACTGGTCAAGCTACTGCCGACCTGAATCAAATCCTAACTTCCACCTCTAATATAAAAAGCATGTCATCTTAGAATGTTATCACTCCTATGCCCTGCAATTGAATTACTGTCGAACTGATTCCAGTATACAGGGATGATGATGAGGAGGAGGAGGAGGAGGAGGAGGAGGAGGAGGAGGAGGAGGATTTATGGTGACCCTCTTCAGGATTTTTAGCTTCTCAGAAGTGGGCTCTGGGAACTTTCATCTGTTGACAATCCTGGGCAGATTACCCAAGGCCACACAGGCTGGCCTTTTACCTGGAATGCACAAGTGGGGGAAGCAAATTCCCAACTCGATATGGGCACAAAATGTTTTTTTTTTGGTTTCATTTTTCATTTTTCGTTTTGTTTCAGAACGAAACGAAAAACGAACGGATTCTTAAAGAAAAAATGAAATGAAGAAAACTGGAAATTTTCCCTTGCGTTCCATTTCGTGTTCAGTTAATGGCAAGGTTTCCCATAGGAAACCTTGCCAAGTGCTTGCCTCGGTGGCTAAGGCATTTTAAAGGACTTGCCATTCCCCCCACCCCCAAAAAATGGGCATGTTTGGGGAGAGGTGTGGGTCCTTTAAAATGTCTTTAGTCCCGGAGGCAAACACTTGCCTCAGTGGCTAAAGATATTTTAAAGGACCTATGCCTCTCCCCCAACATGCCCGATTGTGGGGAATGGCAAGGGGTTTAAACACTTTTTAAAGCCACTGAAGAAAGCATCTGGGAGTTGAGTCATGGCTACTGGACTTCTTTTTTTGAGAGATAGAAACGTTTCGCTGTTCATCCAAACAGCTTCATCGGTCTGAATACAGCTAGTGCAAGTCCTCCATCTTATAGTCAGATCGGGACAAGAGGTCAAAGAGGATTATAAGATGGAGGACTTGCACTAGTATTCAGACTGGTGAAGCTGTTTGGATGAGCAGCTTCTATCTCTCAAGGAAAAGAAGTCCAGTCGCTGTGACTTTCCAAAGTACCCAGGCAAATCAAGGAGCCTTCACCACCAGGTCACAGCTAACGACCCATTCTTGATGGGTTTCAGCACCTTAGGCCATTGTTTACCTTAAGGCCATGGACACTAATGTCTCCCAAACGATTCAGGCTATTGTTCATCTTATGAGCCTAATTCAGGCCAAGGTGACAAGAGGTCAAAGCTGCCTATAAGATGGAGGATTTGCACTAGCTGTATTCAGACCGATGAAGCTGTTTGGATGAACAGCGAAACGTTTCTATCTCTCAAAAAAAGAAGTCCAGTAGCCATGACTCAACTTCCAGATAAACGCACCTGGATGACTGAGAATCTTCACAGACTGAAGCAAGCAGCGTACGCAACCATTGCCACTTGCTTCCGTGCCTAAAAAAAGTTTTAAAACTGCACACCACCAGGCCCAATGTGCCCAATGGGGGGGGGAGCATGGGGTTTTAGAACCTTTTTAAGTTACCAAAGCAAACGGTGGTCGCGGCCATCGCCACTTGCTTTCGTGCCTAAATTTCATTTTTAAACCCCTTGCTTCCCCCCACCCCTCCGGGCGCAATGGGGGGGAGGATGGTGGAGGGTTTTTAAAACACAACACAGTGACAGCAGTAAATGAAAAATGAAACTGGACATAAAATGAAACAATTTCCCCCAAAAACGAAACGAAAAGAAGACAACCAAAAAAACAAACAAACCCCGAAACAATATGCCATTTTAGCCTTTCATGCCCATCTCTATTCCCAACCTTTGGCTCAACAGCCAGTTATCTAATTCAATGACCAATCCAACCAGCTGTGTTTATATACCTGTACAACCACCCAATTCTGGCCAAAGACATGGAAGGAAATCCACTTACAACAACAGCGGAACATCTCGGAGAGAATCAAGATGGATGAGAATTTCACTTGTTGCTTGCTTTGCCCACAAGCCAGCAGGATTTTCACAATTCTTTCCATTGATGGGGTGGAAAGAGCAGGAGGGTTTTAAAATAATAATAATAATAATAATAATAATAATAATAATAATAATAATAATAA
>JAHTLZ010000007.1:44939977-44968313 GCA_023846285.1 Phrynocephalus versicolor | reverse complement strand
AATAATAATAATAATAATAATAATAATAATAATAATAATAATAATAAAAGGGAGGAAGAAGGCAGAATTGTCCAGGCAGGCCCATGGATTTTGGTTTTTCCCTTTTAGAAGTCTGGGTTTCAATCCTTATGATTTTATATTCATTCTAAATCACGATTCAAAACTTTTCTTTCCTGAGTCTTGTTTCATTTTCAACCCCTATAGCAGTGATGACGAACCTATGGCACAGGTGCCAAAGGTGGTACGTGGAGCCCTTTCTGTATTGGCACGTTGCAAAAAAATTTAATAGGTTCTGAATTGCAGTTTGGGCACTCAGTCTCTAAAAGGTTCGCCATCACCGCCCTATAGAGACAAGAAAATCGTCCTCAGGTTAGGAGTAGCTCTCTCAATTTGGCCGATGCAGAGAGGGACGGGTGAAATAATTTATTGAGGGATAGAAAGTACCACTGGTTTACAAATCTTACAGCAGGAGAATGTGAGACAAACAGATTTCCCCTTCTGAATCCTCTTTGACTCCCATAAATGTGTATCCAGAGTCAATCTGGGCAACCAGAAATAAAGAACAGCTATTCCCTTAACTATAAGCAGATTTGACCATGCCTCTCTGCTTCATCGCATCCTCATTTTGATTTCGACCATCAAAGGCAATGAAAACACAACAAACCTCGCTGCACCGTTGCTCCCACCTTTTTCCCACTGGATATGGCCCTTTCTCTTTCCAGCAGATCTTTCTGTACACCATATCGCAAAATTAAGTCAGCCTTGGCAACACTCCAAACAGTTTGTGAGGAGGGGCAAGGAGGAGGAATCGTATGCACCTCTTAGGGCCCTTCGGAGTTTTCCTCTTTGAAGCAAAGATCTGTATTCCTGTACGCGCACGTTTGTTGTCGACTGGCTGAGCGCAACACAGCACAAGAAATACACAAAGTCCCTAGGGTAAAGCCTCGATCAAAAGTTATCAAAAAAGCAAGGTAAACTGGCGGAGAGGGAAACACAATCTTGCTTATAAACTTATATTGATTTTAAATACTATATGCAATGGATTTAGGAAACAATAGCCAATGCTTCTTAACTGCAGACCACTATGGCAATGGAACCAGTTATCTCAGTCATCCAGGTGAGTTTATCGGGAAGTTGAGTCATGGCAACTGGACTTCTTTCCTTGAGAAATTGAAACATTCCGCTGCTCATCCAAACAGCTTTGTCAGTCAACAAATCTATGATTCTATTTCTATTCTATGATGCTCTTATCTCAGTCAATGGGGAAAATACGGCTGGAATCTGCACAACGTTCACATACAAGTGAGCCTACAAATGAGCAATCCCCATAGTATTTTTCTGAGTATGTACATTTATTTCTGTATTTTACCTTATATACGCAGGCCAGAATCCTAATGGTGTTTGGTAGAGATGGGCACGACTCAGAAAAAAAATTTTCGTTTTCGTTTTCGTTTTCGTTTTCGGCTAGGGCCCGTTTCGTTTCGTTTCCGTTTTCGTGAGCTAATTTCAAAATTTTTCGTTTTCGTTTCGTTACGTAACGAAAACGAAAAAACGAAAACGAAAATGAAAATTTTTTCGTTTCTCCCCATTTAGCTCCATTATGTGTTTTTCCAGTAACGAAAAACGAAAATTGGCTCAAAATTAGTCGTTTCGTTTCCGTTTTCGGTCCATTTTTGAACCATTTTTCGTTTTCGTTTCGTTACGTAATGAAAACGAAAAACGAAAACAAAAACAAAAATACCGCTAAGTCGTGCCCATCTCTAGTGTTTGTGTAACTTGCGTAACTTGCTACAAGGAACTGTGGCTAAATGGCGGTGCTGCAGCTATAACTGTGCTCATGACCTGAGGTTCAATCCCAGGAAACCGGCTCAAGGTTCACTCAGCCTTCCATCCTCCCAAGGTGGGTGGACGGAGTACCCAGTTTACTGGGGGGGGGGCAATGTGTAGCCTGCCTGCATAATTACTTGTAAACCACCAGAGAGTGATTTAAGCACAACAGCACAGCATATAAACAGAATACCTTGTGTGGGTTTTTTGGTTTTGTTTTGGGGTTTTTTGCCTTGTTTTACTTTAATTGACAATATGCCAGTGTATAACTGCCTAGATGCCCTAATCACATCCGATCTCACCTGATTTCAGAAGCTAAGCAGGGTCGACCCTGGTTAGTACTTGGATGGAATACCAGGTGCTGTAGGCTCCTGGAGTAGGAACTGGCAAGCCACTCCAGTATTCCTGCCAAGAAAACTCCATGGACGTGGAGTCACGAAGGGTTGGTCACGACTGTAACAACACACACACACACACACACACACACACACACATGCCAGTGTATGCCATGTGAACAAACATGCCTGACACATTCAAGAAACCTTGTCAGTTAGTCACAATCCCCTGTAGCATGTTACAGAGACCAGGTAAAAAAGGTAAAGGTTCCCCCCGCGCATGCGTGCTAGTCATGTCCGACTCTACGGGTGGTGCTCATCTCCGTATTCAAGCCGGAAGAGCCAGTGTTGTGCAAGTCCATGGCCATGTGGCCGGCATGGCTGCAAGGAAAAACTGTTTTTCACCTTCCTGCCTTTTACAGTGGTACCTATTTATCTACTTGCATTTTACATGTTTTCGAACTGCTAGGTTGGCAGGAGCTGGGGTGAACAGTGGGAGCTCACTCCACTGCGTGGCACCCAGGATTCGAGCCGCCAAGCTGCTGACTTTTCGGAGCCTTAGTCCACTGAGCCACCATGCCCCACAGAGACCAGATACCAGTAGAAAAACAAGGACTGATGGAAGATGAAAGCAGAATTCCAAAGAAATGCAACAGAACCAAGAAAAAGACTTTCACATACTTATTTCCTCTATCCCGATGATCCTGAACCTTTTAGAGACCGAGTGTCCAAACTGCAATTCAAAACCCACTAATTTTTTGAATTTGCCAATACAGCCACTTAACCTGAATCCAGGTGCCTGTGAAGGGGCGATGTTGGGTGACCACAGAAAGGGCTTCAAGAGCCACCTTTGGAACCCATGCTATAGATTCAGCAACACTGCTCTATCCTTTCCCACTCTGTACCTACAAAAGTAAGCTAATTCTGCATTCTTGGGGCAATTTCTGGCATAGTTCAGCAGTGGCTGTGACTGAAGTTTGGATTACGTATTTCAGGAGCGTTCCAATCAGACACATAAACCCTACTATCCCCAATCAGAAAGTTTGGCAGCTGTCGCTTTAGTGGAATAAATTAAGAACTCTGTTTATCCAGCTTAAAACATCAAATTGATTTCGAGTCCTCTGGGGCTAACACTTTGCAATTAGTTAAAGCTACTGTAATGTGCTGCTAAAAGAGAGAGAGAGAGGAATGGGGAGCCAAGAAAGAGTGAGTGAGTGAGTGAGTGCATGTGACAAATATATACACACACACAGAGAGAGTTGGCCATGCCAGGATAATTCTGCAAAATTGTGTGTGCAACAAGCCATGCAATGATCAGGTGAAGAACCATCCACTGTGAGATTCAGTCTGTCAATGGGGCACCGATTAATATCTAAACACCTATCTCACCCGAGCCACTTGAGTTACTGAACTTCCAACAGTGGAAACTGTTTCCCCTCCCTATCTGGAAGTAGAGTCGTGGCAACTGGACTTCTTTTCTTGAGAGATCAAAACGTTTCTCTGCTCATCCAAGCAGCTTCGTCAGTCTGAGAGAAGTTAGTGGGGAGGCCTCCAATTTAGAGTTCCCTTGATTTCACATCACCCTGGTTTGAATAAGCTCATTGGGTGGACAGTGGCTTGAACAGGCCTGTTAGATGTACAATGGCCTTAGGTGTGTGAAAGTCCCACCTATGCAACCCCTTCCAACACCCATTATGTATGTGGCCTTCTTGATAGAGGTGTGAAGTGTTTCTGATTTACCTGGGGATCAATTAAAGGGCAGCCTAAGCAGCAGACAAATGGTGCCTGAGTCCCCCACCTCCATCTCACAAGAAAAGATGGGTTTACCTCCATCTCAAAAGAAGTCCAGTTGCTGAGAATCTTCACAAACCCTCCCTGGTTTGGACCAACAGTTGACTATGCTCAGGACTTAGAAAAGTTACTTTTAGAGAGGAGGGATAGTGTGGCTATAGTTCCAGGATAGCCACACTGAATGAGAAATGACAGGAGTCAGGACCAAATAAGGAAGTGTCCTAGGTTTGTATTCGAACAAACTGCCTAGACCAGTGGTGGTGAACCTTTTAGAAAGGGATTGTCCAAACTGCGATTGAAAACCCACCAATTTTTCACAAAGTGCCAATACAGCCATTTAACCTGAATACAGGTGGCTGTGACGGGGCAATGTCAGGTGCCCACAGAAAGGGCTCCAAGTGCCAACTTTGGCACCCGTGCCATAGGTTCACCAAACACTGGTCCAGGCACAACCGTTTTGAATCTTTTGGCCTTCCTCCTGAATGCCTACTCTGAAACGTACTACGATGTGATCGTTTTAAATTTCTGGGTACATAGATAAACATTCCAAGTTTTCCCTGCAATTCTTGTCCACCTGCTTGGCATCAATGAATTAAGGCTCATTTTTAATAACTACTCATTAATGTCTCCTTTTTAAAAAACCAATCATTTCGTAATATTGTACAGCAAGGTTCGTAGTTCCTAACGGAAGTGAAATCACCGCATGCCCGTTTCTTGTGTGTTGTTTCTGAACGGCTGGAGGTTTCTGGCACCAGCTAGTCAGCTTAGGACAAGCCATTCCGTCTCATCAAAAGTACGCCTGAAAGGACCCATCTTCTCCGGCAGGCATTCCACGACTGAGTCCTGGAATGCCTTCTTCCAACTTAAGACAGTTTTAAATCTTTACATGCCTTCAGTTATTCAATTGTCTTTTAATTAGCAAATAGTTCAATTGTTTCTTTTTTAATGTTTAATTTAATGCCATTATTTTTCATATCGTCAGCCACCTTGGGTCCCCAAGGTGTGTGGCCAAGCACAAAGACCTGGTTAATATTTAGCAGGGTTCATGATAAAAAAATCAAACCGGAGGCTTCATCCATGCCCCGCCATTAACAACAACAAATGATGTGAAGACATATATATATATTGGCTGGCAAAGTGCCAACCTTGAATCCCAGACATTTTTATACCTAGTAGAACCACAGCAAGGTCTCCAGTTTGCTGGTCTCTCTTTTGTTTGAATTGTTAAAGCGCTGTAAAATTGTTTTTTTTTTTAAAATATTTTAATTTCTTTTAGATGGCTTTGAATGTCTTGATGGTGATACTCTGTCCTAAAATCCACAGGTGTAAGATAGGTTACAGATACTAAAACTGATGGTTTGATAAGTATTGTAGTTCTGCAAAACAATATTTCACTACAATAAGGGGAGAATCAAAATGTCCTTCTCCGACCTGGTGCCCTTCAGATGTTTGTAAAGTACATCATCCCTGACTTTTGTTCATCCTGACTGAGTCTGATGCCATTAGAGTCCAAAACAGCTTCACTTCCATAGTTTTTCAGCACATCTTCAACCACTCCCTGCTGAGGGCGTCTTTTTTCATCTCTTTCCTCAGTTACTTTAGTGTCAGTTGATTGTTTGCTGTTGACTCGTTTGGTTGTTTGCTCATGTGTGGTAAAGTTCGGAAATCAGCCCTGCCAACTTTTCACACTGATATCATATCAATCAAGCAAATGGGAAAAACAAAGAACCAGTTCTCATTGTGTGCAGAACAATGCCAAATACATATTGAAATATGATGAACAAGACTGACTTTGTCCTGACTTTAAATTGGATCCCTGTAACAATTCATCAAAGTCAACTGAGTACGTAAAAGCCATCCACCAATTCAACAGTACATTTGACTGGCAAATACACTCTGTATTCCTAATAAGATGACCCCACCACCAGAAAAAAGTGCTTCTGAAAGCATTTTGAAATAAAATGAGACTGAACATGATTCATTATGTAGAAAGGGAATTCTTTTTTTATTAAAGGCTTCTCTTTGTTCATTCATACAATAAAACATCCCATATAGATGGACTGAAAAGATGAATAGCCAGTAAAAAGACAATCCAAAGTGACAGCTTATCTTCACTTTTTCACAGATTCATCAGCTCAGAAATATTAGAAATTTCAGCAATCTCCTGGACTAACTTTGATGAGAGGACTTTCAGAACATTATTTTGGATGCACAGACTCCAAAGGTTATGTTTCTAAATGCCAGCTCTGATCTTGAGAAATATTTTTTCAGTTAAAAAAAAACAAAGCTAACATTCTCTAAAGTTGGGACGGGGGAAGTTTGTGGTTTTAAGGGATTTATATTTCCACAGTTCCCCCCCCCCACCATCTATATGCTCGCCGACTAGTGTTGCTGCTGAGCTTGTGACTAGAGATGGGCACGACCAGAAAAAATTACGTTTTGAGTTGTCATTTGTCGGAGCGGGTCCATTTCGGGTTGTTTCCGCTTGTCGTGAAATTTTTTAAAAATTTGTCGTTTCATTTGTCGTCTGTCGTTTGTACTGGTTTAGGGGGAGGGGTTGGGTCTGGGAGGCACCTCTCTGGGTGCCTCCCTCTGCGTTGACCCAGAAGGGAAGGGAAGCGTAACGCGTAGCCGCCACGTACCACCAATTATGTTGGGTTGTTAGTGTGACAGGAAACCTCATCGGCACTTCGCTGTCTCACTAAGAACATTATAGCCAGCCATATTAATAGCTTAGCCAGGGTTGGGGGTTAGTGTGTTAGAGGCACCTCTCTCGGCGCTACTCTGACTCACTAAGAAGGAAAGCATACTGGCGTACTGCCGTACAGGTTACACTTAGGGAGGGAGTGGGTCTGGAGTTGGAGGCACCTTTCGATGCACCACTCTGACCCACTAAGAAGGGAAGTGTACTTGCGTACGAATCTGGTTTAGGGTTGGGGTTAGGGTAAGGGCTAGGGTTAGGGTAACGGTTAAGGTTAGGGTGGGTTAGTGGGCTGCACCTCTGGGTGCCTCTGGCCCACTAAGAAGGATGGTGTACTGGCGTATGGGTTAGGGTTAGGGTTAGGGTTCAGGTTCGGGTTCGGGTTGGTGGGCTTTTTATGCCCTCTCTGGCACATCCAGAAGTCTCAGCAAAACCTGGCCATGCGATTGGTGGAATGGCTCCAAAAATTTGCATGGTCCCATCCCATGGCCAGCCCATCATTGTGCGTGTGCAGGTGTAAAAAAATAAAAATAAAAACAAAATAAAATAAAATCAATGGAGACGTTTTGTTGCAAGAAAAACCCACTGCTGCTACTATAAAAATTCAGGCAGTTAAAATACCTTATTTTCAAATGTTTCTGTGGTGCTTTGGTGGGTTTTTGGAGCATGATTTCAAAAGAAAAATTGCAGTCGCCATTTTGGATCCCCCTCCACCGCATGGCAAATGGAGACGCCGAGGATGCCCACCCCCAGCCTGGTACCAGCAGCCCAGGACAGGAGAGGGGGGGAAGGCCGGGGACCCCCCACCCCAGAAACCACCCCTCTCTGGTAGGTGCCCTCACTCAGGCAGGCTTATTTCCGCCTGCTTTTTTGGCTGGGAATCGGGTTGTTTTTTTTTAACTTTTTCCTGTGCCACTTGGCATCATGCGATCGCCGTGATGCCATGAACGACAATGACAAATCAGACCCAATTTATCTTTATCGGGTCAGGTTCGAGCTGGAGCGGAGTAATTGTCGTTACCGTTCCTCGTTACGTAACAGAAACGACGAACAGTAACGGAAACGAGAATTTCGCCGCTCCGTGCCCATGTCTACTTGTGACTATTACATCAAGATGTGATGATGCCCAAGCTTTTTTACTACATTGTTTTTATATTGTTGTTGTTGTTTCTTACCTGTGTTGTTTTAACTTGTTTGTTGGCCTATTGTATTGTTTGCTGACTTGTTCAGCTCTGTAAGCCTCCCAGAGTTCCGTTTCGGAAGATGGGCGGGGTAAAAGTCCAACAAATAATAATAAGTATATTTTAAGGGATTTATATTTCCACAGTATAGTGTGGAACTATACTGCTCTATCACAGTAAATTAATACCACTTTTAACTGTCACAGCCCCATCTTATATAGGCCTGGATTTTGCTTCACACATGTGAAAGCGCAACAGAGATGGGCACGAACCGTTGGTTCACCAATTTGTCCTTCAGACGAACAGGCGTTCAGCACATCCCAGCCCTACCTCCTTTGTTGGGCACCTACAGAGAAGCAGTGCCCAGAGGAGGCTGGTGTACTGTTTCTGGGTGGATGCCTACTGGAGGAGGCAGGGCTGGAAACCACTAAGCATCTGTTCATCTCAAGAACGAACTGGCACGAACCACCAAACCAGCAGGTTTGTGCCCATCTCTTGATTCTAAACACTCCCATAACGGAACAGCTCCCCGAAATGGAAAGAGCGGTGCAAAGACAGCTACTAAATAATCAGGCTAATAATTAAAGTAATAAATCAGGTTATTCAACAAAAGACAAAAAGAATATACAGTGGACCCTCGTATAACAAACAATTTGTATAACATAAAATCTGTGCAACATAAAAAATTCCAGAGATAGGGGAAATTTACTTAACAGAATCATCTATGGGGCAAATCTGTACGACATAAAAATGGTTGCAATTAGGGATTACTATACTCTGTTTTCAATGAATTCCTGTGGGGAACTTGTATAAAGGAACACTTGCTTAACATAATTTCATTTGGAACGAATTAATTCCTTTATACAAGGTACCACTGTATGTTAAGCAACAAAAGCATCACTCAAATGGAAATACTTGGGCCGTACCATGAGACATACTGAGTACTGCACAGAGGGGATGGAAACTACAGAGTTATTTGGTGAGAGGATAAATACCTGAATGACCACCTTGGACCATAAGAAGGTGTATAGGAAGACCACGAAGAGGTGAGTGAATAATTATAAAATATCAGCAGGGATCAGAAAAGTGCAATACACAAATTCCTGGATGTAGAAAGAGCAGCTGATGTCTAATTTGTGATGTCAACCAGTTAAGAAAGAAGAGATACTTAAAATATTCTGTGATGGTTGAGGGCAGCATCCTACAGTTCTCTAACACAGAATTCTGTTTCAGTAAACCACACATCACAGGAGTCTGTGGACTGCAATACTTTGAGTGATATCAACCGTTGTAACTGTGCAGAGTACCTACGCTCTTTGAGAAACGTTGCCCACACACCACCACCTACTCAAGCCATGATGCTGACCTCTACTTGAATCACGCAAATAAGGCTTCCAACCTGGAACAAAAATTGCACTCCCAAACAGAAACCGAAAATGAATATACTGTAATAGGATTATTGTTTTCCTTTAGTGGCTTGGAGCCTCCAGGTTCCACCCATCAGTGGTAAAGAAAATCCAGCTGGGATTTCAGCACCCCCTCTTGGCATCCTAAGGCATCTTGGCCCAAGGCATTATTTTGTATCCACTAATTTGGGTTCTGAAAATGGAGGTGGCACCTTGTTTAATTGTACATGATCCAAAAGGTAGAAGATGCTGCAAGCTCTAGTAATAAAGGCAGGCAACGAGACTGGCAGAATATGAAAGACAGCTGGGTAGTACAGATGCAATGGTTAAAAAATAACACAGATAAGCAAGTAGATGACTGCTTACATTCCACAAAGCATTTCTTGTTATATGCACGAAATGAGGAAGATTTGTGCTTTAATAATATAAGAGTTAATCATCACAAAATATACAAAGTTTAGCAAACATAACTTCACTTCAGGACATGCCTCTATGGCAGTTGTTTGGGCATCTCAGAACCTAATTTCAATGCAAGTAACAGAATCTGTTTGGAGCCAATTAAAACTCAGCAACGGGCCTGAAATGAGTGCGAACATCTTCAGAGAACAAGCCTCTGTCACTTCTCATGGCCTAAGTGTAGAAGGCACCCCAGGCTGTTGAAATCCAGGCTGAAGCAACAAATATGATTAAATGGCTAAAAGACTGATAGCTTTCCCCCTATAATGGCGCCCAAAGCAGAGAGCTTGTCAATAAAACCTGACTAAATGAAATCGGAAGTCCTGGACGAACCCAGACGAGAGAAAATGACAACACAAAATTGAAGAACACAAGTTCACAATCTGCATGGTAATTGTTGCTTTCCATATAGTAAGAAACAGTTGGGGGTACAAGAACTAGATAAGGAAGGTCATAGAATCATAGAATCATAGAATCATAGAGTTGGAAGAGACCTCAAGGGCCATCCAGTCCAACCCCCTGCCATGCAGGAACCCCATCACAGTATTTCCGACAGATGGCCATCCAGCCTCTACTTAAAAACCTCCAAAGAAGGAGACTCCACCACCCTCCGTGGCAGCATATTCTACTGCCGAACTGCTCTAACCGTCATGAAGTTCTTCCTAATGTTCAAATGGAATCTCTCTTCCGGTAGTTTGAAAACACTGCCCCAAGTCCTAGTCTCAGAAGCCATGGAAAACAAACCTGTTCCCTCTTCGATATGACATCCTTTCAAATATTTAAACATAGCCATCATATTCTCCCTCAGCCTTCTTTTTGACAGGCTAAACATTCCCAGTTCCCTAAGCCGTTCCTCATAAGACATTTCCTCCAGACCTTCAACCATCCTCCAGGTGGACAATGAAACAGAAAAGTCTATTTTGGACATACTTTATAAACCGCTTAGACTTGTGTATATCCCTTTACGAACCACAGCTGTCTGACATTCATGCAGGAGTCAAGACCCCCATCCTAGTAAGGGGCCTGATTCTGATTTCTCTGGAATATCCTCACTTGTGACTCCTGTGTAAGTTTTCTGCTCTCGAAGAACATACAAGTTGACAACAGTGAAAAGACAGAGAAACACCTGATATTCTTCTGGGATAGAAAAAGTGCAGCCCCAGGTTTCCATGTAGCTTCCAGTTTTCTTGTTGTATTTAATTTTAATGTTTCCTTCTTTTTATTATTTTTACCAATTTTTAGATATGCCCCCCTCCAAATTAACTACTTTGGTGCCAAAAGAAATCATCTGCTCCTGGAACCAAACCCCACATTCAGAAAAATGTAGTGTGTTGTTTACCCAGCGTGTTGTTAGTCTGTGGAACTCCCTGCCACAGGATGTGGCGATGGCACCTGGCCTGGATGCCTTCAAAAGGGGATTGGACAGATTCCGGCACAAATAGTCCATCACAGGTTACAAACAATGATGGGTGATGTGTAATCTCCAGGCTTAAAAACGGGTTTCTTCAAGGGCCAGATGCAGGGGCGTGGCATCAGGAGACAGATATCTAGTCTTGTGCCCTCCCAGATGCAATTGGTGGGGCCACTGTGAGATCTAGGAAGCTGGACTAGATGGGCCTTTGGCCTGATCCAGCACGGCTCTTATGTTCTTAAAAATGAAAATAGACACAGAGTTTCACCAATACTAGTCTTTGATTTGTCCTACTACTCATCATTTTCTTGGACGGCATTGCTGCTAGTGGATCTGGGTTGTGTGTCGAAATCTGACCCCAAGACCATTTAAAATGGCTTATTCCTGTTGAAGGTTGTTGCATGGACTGAGTGCACAGGAGTTCAGCAAGAAATCATGTCAATGGTAAAGCCAATGTAGAAGTTTAGAGTACAGTGTATATGATTTTGCAGTATAGAAGGACAGGTGCACATCATGATAGCCAGAACTTCCCAATAAGTCAAAAAAATGCAGGCAGCAGATGTGCTTCGTATAAGCAAATGAGAAGCAGCTTGTTTACAGCTTGTTAATTTAGTTCTCCTGTAGGCTTGCCCTCTACAGATCAGCAGGGCTACACGGGAGACACATTCACAAACTGCAAATAAGGTCAGTTTCCTTCTGTCTCCCTTTTTGCCAGTGAACTCCGATTTACCCAGGGGAAACTCTAATTTTCAGGTGTGACTTCACAGTGAGTGAATTCACATTGTGTTTGCTGCATTGTCTCATACTAAAACTGATCAAACAGGCATGCCAAAACTAGCCTAATATTGAATTGAACTATTGGTTTGTTTGTGGTTCCCAAGCTGGGGGTCGGGACCCCTTTGGGGGTCAAACAACCATTTCACAGGGGTCGCCAAACAGTTTGGGCCTGGAGGAGGGGGGGAGGAAGGGTGGAAAGAGTGAGTTACAGCTTGATAGGTTGGAGGGGATGTCAGTCAATGGCACTGTAGGCTGTGATTGGCTGAGGGTGCCTGTAGAGGGAAGTTCTCTAATGCACCTGCGGCAGTGGCCTGCCAAAGGGGGCTTGTGGCCTCTTCCAAGCAGGGCAAGGGGGCACCACAACATGAGGAACTTTATTAAAGGGTCGCGGCATTAGGAAAGTTGAGAACTACTGGTCTAATGGGCTGCGTTCCACCCAAGGTTCCTGACTGAGATAGATAGCAGCTGTCCGAGATGGGAGGCAGGATATTTGCAAGACCTTCCTGGTAATAATGAGTAGGAGAACTACATCTTCTCCACCAAGAAATATAACAGCTTTGAATGCCGAGAAGTATCCAAAGCAGATGCACAACCTTCAGAGTGGACCCTACATTGTAAAGGAGAAACACATGGTCTATTTTTGATTTGCACAGGAAGATCAGTGTTGTGCAGAGAGTGCAGATTACAACCGCAGCTGGAAGCTCGGGGATAAGTGAAACTCTGTAGTTTAAACAGAATCACAATAACAAGGCAAAGCAAAACCCATTTAACAAGGCGTTCTGAATGCATTATTTAGCAGATGGTGTCATAAAATATTTACTAACGAGGTGCAACAAAACAAAACAAGACAAAAACTCCGAAGAAAAATAAATGCATATGAAGAATGAATGATGACTTTAAGACATCTCTCTTTAGGAGGATGCAGGAAGATAACCTGCACACAGGACTCCAGAAGAGACAATCTAAGAGTGGAACCACATAGGGTGGGGAATGCAGGAAGGGCTGTAGGCCTGGGCTGATTAACATTCAGCCCATTAACCACATGATGTAAAAAGTAAACAAAGGCAAACAAGGTTGCAGAAAGCATGTACTGCTGATTACAATGAAGAGGCCAAAATATCTGCTGCCAAAATCTCTCTCTCTCTCTCTCTCACTCTCTCTCTCTCTCACACACACACACCCTCACCCTCACACACACACACTCACTCACTCACTCACACACACCTTTTATTTTTATTGTAAACAGCTTGGTGCCACTGCTGTTACATTAGGGCACGCTATATGCCCCCTCCCCCCAAAAAAAACCAAATAAAAACAGGAGAATGAGAAGAGGAAATCACCACTGTGCTCTTGTTTACAAATTATTAAGTAGTTCTTTTGTAGCTACAGATGTGCTACATTAACAAGCTGCAAAAAAGGCTGCTCAACCAGACCCGGAGATAGCTAGATCCTCTGGTGTAAAGCCACAGCCAAGGAATTCAAATTTCCCTTGCTGTGTAGTTGCAATCCTAACACAGACCATAATCCTTTTGGATATTGTTTTTACATGCAAAAGTACGCTGATGACACGCAGCTCTATCTCTCCTTTTCCACCTCTGTAACAGAGGCTGTGCGGACCCTTGATTGCTGCCTGAATGTGGCATTGGATTGGACAAGGGCTAACAGGCTCAAACTCAACCCCCAGAAGACCAAGGTACTGTTTCTGGGGGAGGGGGGGAACTGAACAGATATGGTGACCCTCTTCCCAGTTTTGATGGGTTTTCCCTCCAACTGGTCAATAGAGTGAAGAGTTTGGGCATGATCCCGTACCCAGTGTTGTCCCTGGAATGCCAGGTGGCTGCCATGTCCAGGTTGGCCTTTTTCCACCTTAGGCTTCTTGCCCAGATTCGCCCATATCTCGAAGGTGACTTCCTAAGGATAGTTGTGCAAGCTCTGGTTATCTCGAGGATAGATTACTGTAACACACTTAACATGGGGCTTCCCTTGACCCTTATTCGGTGGTTGCAGTGGGTCCAGAACTCGGCAGCCAGATTGATGGTTGGTGTGGGAAGTAGAGATGGGCACGACTCAGAAAAAAAGTTTCGTTTTCGTTTTCGTTTTCGGCTAGGGTCTGAGTCGTTTCGTTTCCGTTTTCGTGGGCTAATTTCAAAATTTTTCGTTTTCGTTTCATTACGTAACGAAAACGAAAAAATGAAAACTAAAACGAAAAATTTTTCGTTTCTCCCCATTTAGCTCAATTGAGTGCTTTTCCAGTAACGAAAAACGAAAATTGGCTCGAAATTAGTCGTTTCGTTTCCGTTTTCAGTCCAGGTTGGTGCCGATTTTCGTTTTCGTTTCGTTTCCGTAACGAAAACGAAAAACAAAAACAAAAACGAAAATACCGCTAAGTCGTGCCCATCTCTAGTGGGAAGATATGACCGCATCAACCCCATTCTGGCTCACCTGCACTGGTCACCCATTGCCTTCCGAATAAGGTTCAAGGTACTGAGAGAGACTGTTGACGAAACTACCATAAGCTCCCACTGCATGCATTTCCAAAGTATGGGCTGCCCAACCCCCCTGGGGTCATTTTGCAGTTCCCAAGGTTTCCTGAGAGTCCCACAGCTTTTATTTTAAAGAAGACAAGGTTGACTACAAAATTGTGTCTGCCCTTGGAAGTCACAGTGTTCACTTCTTTGGCTTAGGGGTGGAGAACTCTAAGCCTTGCCCCAAGCAGAATGGGAAATGGCACTATATGAGGATGCGAGGTTGCCTTTGGCCACAAGCAGTCACCTCATTCTTGTCACAGCTGATCTGGCAACACCTTATCTAACGGCTGGGCTGCAAGCGAGGCATCTCACAGTGCTTGGAAAGTCACTGTGAAGGTGACCCATTGCCTCAAGGCAGCCTAAATATGAACGAGGAGATTCAGCAAGGATTATTCACATCCCCCCAATCTTAACGATATGGTCACACTGCCCAAGCTGCCCAAACCCTCACCGCCCATAACTGCAAGCTGGTGGCAACATGTCCGGATGCCAGGTCCATCACTGCCTGTCTTTTTTTTTTTAATCGGCATTTTTTGTTTATCTACTACTACAGAAGCCACTTCGCAACTCGGACACTTTCTCTGCCAACGACTGCACCGACATGCAAGGGGAAGACCTGGAAAACCAAGATCCATTCAACATAAAGGATATGCAAATCTGAAAAGAGAACATCCTTTCATCTGCCACGAATCTGCTGCCATAATCAATTTCATTGAGTGACACCCCCCCCCAAAGATCTGGCGCTGCTAAGAATAATAAGCAAGTGGAAAAAACAGCATCTCTCTGTGCTGTTAATGATGTTAACAAGTTCAGTACCGAAAATCCAAAACTAAACTATCCCTAATAAATGAACTACCATATACTCAAGTATAAGTCAACCTGAGTATAAGTCGAGGCCCCTAATTTAACCCCCCAAACTGGGGAAACTTATTGACTCAAGTATAAGTCGAGGGTGGGAAATGCAGCAGGGCCTGGCAGCTCCTCCTTTGTCAGCCTGGGGAGCGGTGTGTGATGTTTAAAATGACTTTTCGCTACCAAGGCAAGCGCTTGCTTCGGTGGCTAAAAGTCATTTTAAACATTGTGTGCTACTCCCCCGTGATGCAGTGGGGGGGGGGGGTCAGGAGAAGCGGCATGCAATGTTTAAAATGACTTTTAGCCACTGAGGCAAGCACCTGCCTTGGTGGCTAAAAGTATTGACCCGAATATAAGTCAAGGGCCCCCTTTTTCAGCCCAAAAATAGGGTTGAAAAACTAGACTTATAGTCAAGTATATACAATATTTAATTCCCGGCAATTGAAAGATAACACACGATCTTCCAATGTGATCCATTCCAGTGTGAAACCACAGGGAGGCTCTTTCCAATGCAGCTGAATCCACTGATCCATGTCCTTCCACATTTCCAGGGAAACAGCTAACACCCTTAAGTTACTAACAGTGTCCATACTCTGCTCTCTTGGGTCTTTCACATCACTCTGATTTAAACTGCAGTTTCTCTTCACCTCATTTCTTTTTCACCTTCAGGTCACACCATCTCTTTCTTGGAAGTAGTGAGAGGTACTGTATTTGTCGTTCAGACAGCCTAATCATCTAGAAAGCCAGCTACTAAGAACCAACTGAGAGAGATGAATCTGCCAATTGCATTACTCATTTTCTAGTTCATCCCCAAATCTGAGATGTTTTTTTAAAATGCTCGCGTGAAACTTTTTTTATCTTTTATATACATTACACTTTGCCTGCCTGATGGACACAAATCTGCAAATAATTCATGTTTTAACATTTTTAACAAATGCTTGCATTGCTGGGTGCATTGCCCCAAACATATTTATTTATTTGTTTGTTTGTTTGTTTGTTAACCACCCAATTTTCCCAAAGGAACTCAGGGCAGTGTACAACATGTTGCAAGAACAACTTGCTCAAACATACATCATACATCAACAAATCAAATACAATAGTATAAAATAATAATTAATGTAACCGTATAATAAAAAAACCAAATGTAATAAAATAAAA
Organism: Phrynocephalus versicolor; assembly: GCA_023846285.1. Taxonomy (NCBI): domain Eukaryota; kingdom Metazoa; phylum Chordata; class Lepidosauria; order Squamata; family Agamidae; genus Phrynocephalus; species Phrynocephalus versicolor. Next base: position 44,951,890 of record JAHTLZ010000007.1, on the reverse strand, counting down.
ATATGCAAGTTGCATCAGCAGCCAAACTACAGAAACAAACACCGGCAAGACAAGTCAAGAATCAGCAGGCAGGTGAGCTAAAAACAGGCCACTGAAACCCCAAAGACTACCCAAAACATTCCCTAAAGAGCAAGGTCTTCAATGCCCTTCTAAAAGCCGGCAGCTACTCCAACTCCCTGATCTCGGCTGGCAGTTTGTTCCACTGTGTCGGGGCAGCCACTGAGAATGCTCGATTCCGAGTTGAAACTCTTTGGGCCTCTCTAGGTGTGACCACCCGAACTGATAGGGAAAGCGAAGCTGTGGTTGGCCTGGACACCGATGCCCTCTGGGAGATCCGCTCCGTCAGATAGACAGGTCCCAGGCCATACATATTTTTGTGTCTTCCTTCCTTCCTTCCTTCCTTCCTTCCTTCCTTCCTTCCTTCCTTCCTTCCTTCCTTCCTCCCTTCCTTCCCTCTTTCTTTCTTTCTTTCCTCCCTCCCTCCCTCCCTCCCTCCCTTCTTTCTTAATTGCGGTTGGGTAGGAGGCAGGAAGAACAAACAAAATCCAAAGTTGTGCATATTCTGAAAAATAATGACTTTCGGTTTGCCCACTGGTTAAAGTTTACACTACAGTGTGCCCCAAAGAAACATCTTTCCCATTCTCCACAGTCTCCCTAATGAAAGCAAAGTGCTGGGCTGTTTTGCAATGACTCAGCCTTCCTGCCCTCAAACGGGACACTTTCATCCTTCAGACTTAAGATTTATTGGAGAATCCGCACAGAACTGGACCTACAATGTCAAAGCTGTATGTTGTTGCCGTAGGAAGAGATTAACACACATCTTCATTATTCAGCCACAGACCATGTACAGACATGTTTGTTTTTTAAATGCCAGAGACCAAATTTAATCCAACAATTCACTCAAACAATGTTTCCCCACTTAAGAAACCTTTCCCAGGTTTTTGCTGGTAGAGCAGGCATGTCCAAACTTTGGCGCTCCAGATGTTTTGGACCACAACTCCCATAATCCTTTGCCATTGGCAATCTAATCTTAGAATTCTGGGAATTGTGGTCCAAAACATCAGGAGGACTGAAGTTTGGACATGCTTGTAGTAGAGAATACTCAGAAGTGGCTGACTGTTTCCTTCTTCGGAGGGCATTCCGGGTCTGTGCAGTCTGCCCAAGGCTTCACAGGTTGGCTTTTCCCCTAGGAAACACAGTGGGGAATCAAACTCCCAACCTCTGGATCAGATCCCAAAGCCGCTAAGCTATGCCACCAGCTTCAAGGCACCCACTTCCCACTAACCCCATCCCTAAACCTACTGTTAACCTTCCACACAGTGGCAATTGACGAAAGTCATAAAATAATTCACAGATCATTCAATTTCAGCTGTTTTTTAAAAACATAACGGAAGAGGTTTGAGGCAGTCACCAGCAAAAAAGGAAGCTCAACTAACTCCCAACTATCCAAAATGCCAAGCATCCAATAATAATTTTTATAAAATCTCATCTGAACAAGCTTTTCTAGAAGGTGAGAGCAAAAAGAGAAACAGATGTGGCACTGACGCCCACAGGATCCTGCCCCCTTGGCCAACTTTTAAGAACTCTGTTTAAAATGCCAGTCGCTCCCAAGGTCTAAGGATTAAAATCCCCAGGTGTCTGACTACCCTTACCTGCACTGACGAATGATGGGCTTCTTTTTCATTATTTTTAAGAGACGAAAGGCTTTTCAGCAGGAAAAGACAGCCTGAACCACCAGAAACGCCCGGCTTCGGCATACTGAAAGATGCACTTCAGACGAAGCCGTGCCACAGATGTGTGAGCAAAAGGAATTTGGAGGGTGTTATGTAAATTTCCTAATTAGACCGGTAGTATCAGATTGCTATCTCACAAATAAAATGTTAATCAGGATCTTTCTTCTCGATGGATAAGAAGGTTTGGCACCGAGGCAGATGCTTCATTGCTGGATAATCTTACCACCACCCAATGCTGTACTCTATGCAATGAAAGATTGAAAAGTAGGAATTACTTGCTACCCTTCACTGATTTGGGACCTGAGTGAATGAAAGACACCATCCTTTGCATGACAAGAGCACATGTATTGTAGCCACATCAATCATAAGAACATAAGAACATAAGAACATAAGAAGAGCCATGCTGGATCAGACCAAAGGCCCATCTAGTCCAGCTTCCTGTATTTCACAGTGGCCCCACAAGATGCATCTGGGAGCGCATGAGACTAGATATCTGTCTCCTGATACCACTCCCCTGCATCTGGCCCTTGAAGTACCCCAGTTTTAACCCTGGAGATTCCACATCTCCATCATGGTTTCTAACCTGTGATAGTCTTTTTCTCCAGGAATCTGTCCAATCCTCCTTTGAAGGCATCCAGGCCAGTTGCCATCACCACATCCTGTGGCAGGGAGTTCCACAGACTAACAACGTGCTGGGTGAAAAAATATTTTCTTTTGTCTGTTCTTACTCTCCCAGCCCTCAATTTGATTGGATGTCCCCTAGTTCTGGTATTTTGTGAGAGGGAGAAGAGCGTCCCTCTATCCACTTTACTCATGCCCTGCATTATTTTGTACGTCTCAATCATATCCCCCCTCAGGCACCTTTTTCCAGACTAAAGAGCTCCAAATATTTTATCCTTTCCTCATAAGGAAGGTGCCCCAGCCCAGTAATCCTCATTCATCTCATCTTGCTCAGGTGAACAAGAGGCCCCCAAATTATCATACTTGGTCCTGCAGAGTGGAGTTATGTCATGGTGCTCTTGATAAAACCACTGCATGAGATTTGAGATTATTTTTTAAAAACTCAAATGAAACACTTTTGCAGAAAGAAGGATAATTCCTCAACTGAAAATGACTCAGATTACTGTCTACAAGGGTTGTTGTTTTGTTGAACAGAATGTTGGGGCTCAGAGACATCCAATGGGTTGTTTACATCTTTTTAGACCCTCAGGCATGGAATGTCTGTGGTTCACCTCTTAAAGGCAAAACCATGATGGAGATGTGTAATCTCCAGTCTTAAAACTGGGGTACTTCAAGGACCAGATGCAGGGGGAGTGGTATCAGGAGACCAATATCTAGTCTCGTGCACTCCCAGACACATTTGGTGGGGCCTCTGTGAGATACAGGAAGCTGGACTAGATGGGCCTTTGGCCTGATCCAGCATGGCTCTTATTATGTTCTTATGAAAAAGACATAAGAGAAGGTTTGTGCCAGCCACTGAAGACTTGAGAAGAAAACTCAGGTTCTCCTCTGTCACTGAGGAATGTTGTGGTCCCATGAAAGCTGGAGTCAAATCTGAGGCAGGTAACTTTGGCGTGTCAGGGGAATCTTCTGCCATTGGATTCTTCAGAAGTGGCAAGGATATGGAAAGAAGAAAAGTAGACTTCTGGTTTTGAGGAATGATCGCCATTTAGTTTTAAACACTTCAGGAGATACTTGTGACCCATTTAAAAGGTAGGTGGGGCTAGGCCTTTAAGTGCCCTGGACCATCCAGTTGAGGCCTTTTCATGAGGTGGACCATATGTAGGTGTCTGTAACATGCCTGTCTCTCAGGTAAAGCCCCCAGAACAGACAGTAATGGGGTTGAGAGTCCAAGAAATCCAACATTCTCAACACAAATCACAAGCAGGAGGTAACAGTCCATGGGGTGGCCACACTGTCATGGGATTCTGAGAACTTTAGTCCAAAGCAAACACTTTCCAAGCTCTACTAGTGTTGCACCTGAGCAATTGTGATTCAGAGGCATGCTTCCTCTGATCTAGGGCATAACCTATATAGCTTTCATTAGTCTTGGATTGCTGTATCTTCCTTGACTCTGCCCTAGTCTCTCTTATAAAGCCTTCCAAAAGTGCAAACCTAAATCAAAGATTTAGCACTGAAGGGGATTCAGATAAGGCCGAAGTGACACATCTCTTCTGCCAGTGGGAAATCTCTTTGGCCAAAGAATTCTCTTCGGTGGCCGGAAAGCACCTATCGCCATCAGGAGGACTCTTTGAGATTGCCAGCAGGTGGTCTGCCATTGGAGCTCTTCTGCTGGCTCAAATTTGCGTGGCAGGATAGCTGAAAGGGTGGTGTGGGATGGAAAATATATGTGAGGTGACAGAGGAGTAGCCAGGAAGTTCTGCTCTTATTGAGCACCACCCCCCAGCTGCTGGTGTGTACTACCTGAGGCGATTGCTTCCATCTCCCTAATGGTGTGGCTACTAGCCCAAGTGGAATGGACCGAAGGCATAGCTAGGTCTTCCAGAGCCTGGGGCAACAGTCAGTTTTTGTGCACCCCCATTGCAAAATATAATCTGAATGGCAGGTGGGGGGCAGCGGTGGAGGGGATGGTAGGCAATTTGGCACCCCCTAATTGCTGACCCCAGGGTGCCCCGCCCCCTTGCCCTCCCCAAACTACGCCCCTGGAATGGACACAGTGAAGAAAAGGTTTTGTAGCATTTCACGTGGTAAAATAATTGCTCAAAATTCTAACCCGCGACATTCCCCCCTCCCAAGGTCCCAATCCACAGTGGCAGCCAACGACAGATGCTTTAGAAGGAAAGGAAGAGAAAAATCCCTATGTGGGTAATTAAAGCACAACTTGCATCTAGAAGAGTTTTACTCTCCATTTAGGTCATTCTGAGGTGGTTTCATGCCTTCTGGCATAAAGAGAAATAGGGTCTTTACTGGAAGTCATTACTTAAAAAAAACCATATGGTATGAAAATTGCTCCACAACCAATTAAAATCCATCCTAGGAGTTTCATAAGTAGAAATTTTATATGCACGTTTAGAGAATTCTGTTTTTTTTTTCTTTTTAAAAAACTTGCAAAAATGTGCAGGCTTAAAACACCTGCTTTGAGAGCTTAGATAAACAACCAGAGAAGTTGCCTTGGAAAGATTGAAAAACACATCTGACACTGTCATATTTTGAAGGATGTAAGTTTAATGAGCTTTTTTAAAAAAATTGCTACTTACATTTTTGAGTTATTATAAGGCTGGGAGGGGAGATACAAAAATTAAGGAGATAGGTTGGTTAGCTAAGGAGAAAAAACAGACCACCATGGAAAAGATGATAGGTTAAAAAAAGGTAAAGGTTCCCCCCCCCGCACATGCGAACTAGTTGTGTCTGACTCTAGGGGCAGTGTTTATCTTCGTATTCAAGCCGAAGAGCCAGTGTTGTGCAAGTCTGTGGCCATGTGGCCAACATGGCTGCAAGGAAACACTTTACCTTCCCACTTTTTACGGCGGTACCTATTTATCTACTTGCATTTACATGTTTTCGAACTGCTAGGTTGACAGGAGCTGGGGTGAACAGAGGGAGCTCACTCCACTGCATGGCACCTGGGATTCAAACCACTGAGCTGCTGACTTTGTAGCCAATGGTTTTCAGTGCTCTAGCCTGCTGAGCCACCATGCCCTTAAGCTGACTGGAAGGCACCCTAAAAGATTTTGCTGCCTGAGGCAAAGAATAAAATGGCACCTTCTGTTCTGTCTTAAAAACAATGACTCAATTTTTGTCCAATCATTTGACTCTACACTGAGAAAGAGCTAACATGCTATGTGGCCTCTACCACTATGAATAGAGTTTGGCCACTATTATTTGGGTCAGATGAATGAAGACGTTTAGCCAAGTTTTCCCTCAAAGCATGTATCTTCCTTTCAGCACAGTGGAATTCCTATAGCTTGGGGAAGTTACCATTTTGGGAGAGTACAAATTCCAGAATCCCCAATGTTGTAGCATTTCCAAATTATGGGAATTCTATGGAGGAATTCACACTTAGATAACTCTTCAAACCTCACAGTGTTTTGGTCCCCAGATGTTCTTGGGCTGCAGTTCCCAGAAGCCTTTACCACCCACTGACTTGGCCAGGATTCCTAGGAGCTGTAGTCCCAGAACACCTGGGAACCCAGGGTTGGGAACCACTTCTCTACAACATGCTTATCAAATCACTGGAGCAAACACTGAACAGAACACTGGCCTCTTTGCGACTGCTTCAGCCTACTTCAAAGACAACTCAATTTCAACAGTTCCCATGCGTTCTGGGCTCATATAATCAAAAAGCAAAAACAAAAAAACAAAACAAAAACAAAGCCAAGTGTTCTGCTTATATACCGCCCCATACCACTTCACGTAGTCTCTGGGAGGTTTGAAGTTTTAATTACAGTATGCAGGCTACACATCCCCCCCTCCCCGCGCACAAGCTGGGAACTCAACTATTCAGTTTAATAAGTTGCAGTTTGCAAATTCAGTAGTTGGAATGCCATCTCCTCTTCCTAGAAAACAGTCTTCATTGTGCTCTGTGACCAAGGATGTTCCAACAAAAAGAGAAATCTATACAAAATACAGTGTGGACCCTCGTATAACAAACGGTTTGTATAACATAACATCTGTACAACATTAAAAAAATCACTTAACAGAATCGTCTATGGGGCGAATTCGTACAACATAAAAATGGTCACCCTAACCCTAACCCTAACCCTAACCCTAACCCTAACGCTAACGCTAATGCTAGCCCTAATACAAAATTCCTGTGGGAAATTTGTATAAAGGAAAATTTGTTTAACACAATTTCTATGGAACGAATTAATTCGTTTATACAAGGTACCACTGTATACTTTTGCATCTACTCTGGTTTGCATGAATGACAATGACATGCACAGAATCCCCACAGCAATTGTCTTGGCAGGTCTACAAGTGCAATCGTGATATTGTTATGTATTTTAAACTGACAGCCAGCATGAGACACTGGATCGAACTCAGGAGATCTGGGCCAAAGCCGCCTTTGGCCGCAAAAGCTCACTATTGGGGTGGCACTCAAAAGGCACTTTTTGCACATCTTGTAGACCTTGAAAATTATATTCAGTTTGCCATAAATTTGAAATGACTTAACACAGAGGCGGGTGAGCTCAAGGTCAACTCATGTGGGTTTTCCAAGAGGTATGTACAGGTCCTGCCTCCCATTTCATCCTCATAACACAGTCTGAGGTAGGTCAGGCTGAAAAACTCTAGCTGCCTCAAGCTGTTATGGCCCATTGGGGAAGCAGATCCTATAATATCTCAATCACGGGTCTGCCCTCCACCTCGTATGTCCCATAGAGGCCAATGAAAGGCTTTGTCTCAAGTTCAGTGGGTAGCTAGGAAGGGAGGCTTATGATGGGTGAACCAGATTAACCATTCCTTCTCTGCACTCTGTGAGTTTCTCCACCACTCCCGCCCGTCCGGCCAGCCATCAAGTCACAGAGGTATGTTGTGTCCTCACAAGACGTTTGCCAAACCTCAGTATTCTACATTAAGTGTAAAGAGTTAGTTTCCATCACTCATAACTTTACATGGAACTTTACTCCCCTAACTGCTCATGTTCTCTGTAGATTTAATGCAGTGGTTCTCAACCTTCCTAATGCCGCAACCCTTTAATACAGTTCCTCATGTTGTGGTGACCCCTTGCCCTGCTTGGAAGAGGCCACAAGTCCTCTTTGTCAGGCCACTGCTGCAGGTGCCATAAAGAACTTCCTTCTTCAGGCACCCTCAGCCAATCGCAGCCTCCGGTGCCATTGACTGACAACCCCTCCAACCTATCAAGCTGTAACTCACTCTTTCCCCACTCATCCTCCACACCCCAGCCATTTGTGCCTTTTTCCTTCACTGACTTATGGTGAACCCTGTGAAATAGTCATTCAACCCCCAAAGGGGTCCCGACCCCACAGGTTGGGAACCACTGCTTTAATGTACTGTTGTCTATTAATGATGTAAGATGTCCCTCAATTTCTTGTTCTCAATACTTGAACATGTCTCAATTGTACTAGACGGTATATTATCCCTCATTACTGTAAGCCGCCTTGGGTCATTTTTCTGAGGAGAAAGGTGGGCTAAAAATACTTTAAAATAAATAAAATAAATAAATAAACAACAGACTATCTACTGTTGGGAGCCAGATGGGGTGAAACAATTTAAGTTGCATTTCCTCAACTATCATATAAAGTGAGGCAAAGGAATAAAGTGGAGATTGGAAAAGTTGCTTTTTATCATCTTAGAACTGCAGGTTTGGAAGAGCTTCCTAAGGACCATAGTATCTAGCTCTCCTCAAGGAGGTATATTGGGGAATTAAACTCTCAATTTCAGCCTACATAGCTAGATATCTAAGCCACTGTGCTAGGGTCACATTTGCAAGAATTCCACAGTTTAATTTGCAAGAATTAAACACTAGCCAGATTTGTCCAATCCTCAAGTCTATAATCTCAAAAAGGAATTCCCCCATTCCAGAAGCACTAGCAGATAGAAAACTCTCTTAGCATTCAACCCTCTGGTGCCAATATTTACCATTTTAGCTTTTGACCGCTGTCATTAGGAACATCTCAAGACGTTTTACGTGGGTGTCCCAATGGCTTCTCATCCAGGTCACGCTCCGACACCCACCTTCTTAGCATCTGCACTACTTTGTGGAGTCTCTCTGTCAGGCTCAGTGAACCATCAGGCGGGGGAATCCTGAATTGAGTCCACAGTCCACTTGAGTGGCAAGTCAATGTCCTGAATCAACAAACACAGTCAAGAAGGGGCCAGAACAGCTGGTAATGTATCTGAGGTCAGGGACCTTGCTAGGTTCCAAAGGGTGAAAGTCCAGGAGAAAGAAAGCATAATACAGCAGAGACAGTTTGGGAAGGCTTCAGACCGCATGGAAGGAAATGGCCAAGCCAGCTGGGCATTCTAAGACCTATCATCCAGAAAGACACTGCCCTAGATTGCCAGAACAAGAAGCAAGTGAGCCCTACAGCAAATCAAGCTCGGACTATTTCTGGGGGCAAAAATGTTGAAATTGAAGCTGTTCCTAAATGGTTTGGGACCTCAGTATCTGACAGAGCGGCTCCTCCCAAGAAGAACTCAGTATCTGACAGAACTGACAGGATCATCCATGCCAGCCAGGCAGGACACCGGGGAGTTCCAACCCCGAGGGAGGCCTGGAAAGTTGTAACAAGGGGTAGGGCCTTCTCAGTGGTTGCTCCCAAGTTATGGAACCATCTACCTCCTGAAATTCGGCTGGCACCCTCGCTTCAAACTTTTAAAAAACTATTGAAAACCTGGTTCCATAGAATGGTGTTCCCTGATTCTTCAAACATTTAGTAAGGCACTATTTTTAAACCATTTTTCTTCTCATCTTTCCCCCCATTTTATCAAATCTCTTGCCATTTTTAGCTTCATTTTAGCTTCATTTTAGTTTTTTTGGTGTTGATTTATGTATATTTTATTTTATTATGTACCTTGTATTTGGTTTTTAAAATGTATTCCTTTGTTTGTTATCTCATGCTGTAAACCGCCCAGGGTAGCCCTTGGTCTAGATGGGTGGTATAAAAGTCAAATAACTAACTAACTAACTAACTAAATAAATAAATAAATAAATAGTTGCACCAAGGAGATAGGCTTATGGTGTTTCTTTAGACAGTGAAGCCGGTCAGGTCTAATGGCCAGCTTATCCATGACGTTTGTCAAGTGCAGCTGGAAATGAAATATTTAGGAAGTCATCTTGTTTTGTCTGTTTTTTGTTTGCATTTGGAGGAAGGCAGCAAACATGGAGATTAATAGGCAGATATATAATGCAGATAAGATTTCTCGCCTCTCTTTTCTAAACCCACTGTATGTGTCAGCATATCCACACAGCTTGGTTAGAATGACTGAGCAGATATGCACACATTGGGGGTCTTAAGTTTAGCGCCTTTCTTCTACACTCTTCTTTAACAGGTTTCCTTCCTTCCTTCCTTCCTTCCTTCCTTCCTTCCTTCCTTCCTTCCTTCCTTCCTTCCTTCCTTCCTTCCAAATTCCTAAGTAGGTACTTCTGTATACAACTTACGTCCTAAACTTTACTAGCATAAATGACAAATATTCTCAAAAGAGAATTTGTAACGTTCGCTGGTTCGACGGGGTTATCTATCTATATTAAATTATCCTTGCCAACACAAGCGTTACAAAACCAGATGCTACCGTTTGTACGCTCTGCATTCTTCTCACCAGCACCTCAAGAGAGGCATTTTAAAATAAATGATTAATCAATACTTGACCCGTTTCATTCTCATCGGCTAGCTAAGAGACAGTTCTCCGCAGGGCCCGCTGACAAAAGTTGACCCGTGTGCTCATCATCCACAGTAGATCACAGAAGGCATATGGCAGAACAATAATTATAAATGCCAGCCAATTTAAGAAGTCAGCTCAGAACATCACACTGTGTGCCTGCACCGGCTGTAGGAAATAGCTCAGCATGCAATTAAGTGTCTCCTTAACTCCTGGTAGAACATGCTAACTTCTAATATTTCCCTTCCACTTCAGAGCAGTTCAGGTCATCGGTAAGGCCCTCACATCCTGCAGGGTTTAGAATCTCTTCCTCAAGAAAAAACTTTGGGGAATATCAGAGGAAACTGTGGCTTTAAAGTTACAACACGTGAATGGAAGACCAGCAATGTGTCTACACTGCACAGTGTACATAGCTCAAAATGATTTTTTTAAAGATAGTGAAGGAGAAGAGAATTGCAGATGCAGTATCCTTTACCTTCAGAAAGATGAACAAGTAAATCAAGGCTGAACTATATTCGGGAGGCAGAAATGAGCAAAATAAGGATGTCCTACCTGGAGCACATCATGACAAGGTAGGGTTCTTTAGAAAAGACAATCATGCATGGAAAAGCTGAAGATAGGAAAAGATGAAGACCAAATATGAGACAGACCTGACTCCATAAAAAAAGAAGCTATAAGGCTGTGTTTACAAGAGTTAAGCAGTTCTGTTGAGGACATGACATTTTAGAGATTCCTCATTTAGAGGGTCGCCATTAGTCAAGAGTCAATAGACAGCAGCAGTACTACAGTGGTACCTCTACTTACGAGCAGCTCGACCTAAGAGCAATTTGACTTTAGAGTGAAAAACCATTGGTGTTTTAACTGCTGCCTTACAAATTTTAGATGTGGTCTGCTCTACTTACATTCTTTTTATTTTTCTGATTTGTTTTTGTAAAAAATTTTTTAGATAGGGCTGCTCTACTTACGAGTTCTTCGACTTAAGAGTGTGCATTCGGAAACGTTTTAAACCCGTAAGTAGAGGTACCACTGTACAAGGTACCCCAACATAGTGCTATCCCACTGAATATTGGGATTTGTAATTGGTGAGCTGTTTGGAATTATCTGCTGAAAAACTGTAGCCTGCAGCATAGGAGTTCTCTAGGAAAGATGTCTGAGTACCTCACCTCACCAGACTATGAATTCCAGTTTGCCAAAAGACAAAATTTGTGACAATTAAAGTGGTATCACAATACTCTAACTGGATGGTGTGGATACGGTCTACAAAAGACTCAGGGAACGTGGAATAAGTCTTGCAGAACAGAAAGATAGTATCTCCATAACTTGATTCCCAAAGAGCTAATGCAAAAAGGGGTAGGTTTGCAGACATTTCTGGTATTGGACTTGTCGGCAATGAGAATTAGAAATGGGATGCGATGTTATTTTCTGTCTATTTGAATGGCATATAAGCTGTATAAATAAATAAATAAATAAATAAATAAATAAATAAATAAATAAAAAGTCTAACAATGCCATGCTGATGGTTTCAGACGTTCTCATTATAAGTGAAGACGAGAATGTGAATTCTATCCTGAAATTTCATTTTTAGACCCAGAGATTTTTGGCAAAAGAAAAAAAAAAGAATGGTGAAATGGTGGATTTCATGGATTGGGACTCCCTTACTTCTTGGAGCATGTTTCTCTGAGATCATTTATCCACACCACCAGAACCTCCCAGGCCTTGCTTCTCTGGGTTGCCACACCAAATAAGGCCACAGAAACAGCCACTAGAACCCAGGCTTTCTCGGCTGCAGCACCAGCCCTGTGGAATCAGCTTCTGGACTAGGTGCATCTGCCTACCTTCATGAGCTTGCTTAAGACACAGACCTTCACGAAGGCCCTTC
>JAHTLZ010000007.1:44913032-44939967 GCA_023846285.1 Phrynocephalus versicolor | reverse complement strand
AGTTAACAAAACAATAGCACACATTTCGTTTCATCATGAAACATTCCCCACCCTCTAGATTGTAGAATGAAACAATTCATCCTGGATGAAATGGCAGGGGATCTTCCTCAAGCTCTTCCCTGTAAGCCCCCCCCCCCAATTTGGAAAGGTTTGAGGGCCAGGGAACTGAGATATGAAGCTCCAAAGTGGGTGCACCTGGGAAAAAATCTTTCTAATTGGATTCAGAACTTCGGGAGCCAAGCCCCGGGTGAGCGATTAGCGCCACTGTTGCTTGGTTTCTGATTCCAACTAGAAAGATTTTTTTCCCTAGGGGCACCCCCTTTGGAGCTTCATATCTCAGCCCCCTGATCCCCAAACTGTTCCAAATTTGGGGGGCTTACAGGGAAGAGATTGAGGAAGCTCCTCTACCATTTTGATCCTTTAGGACGCAGGGGAGCATAGTGTTTCATTTCATTTCATTTCATTTCATTTCATTTCATAAAGAAACTACTTTAAAAATTTGTTACAAGCGAAAGAAAATGAAACTACTAAAGAAAGAAAAAGAAACACTCGTTTCCCATTTCGTGCCCATCTCTAGCAAGCACTGACGGAGAGAAGTCTAAGGAGGTTTAGAGCCTGTCTCCCAAGGTGCTCCAAAATCCAGTGTGAAGGTACATCCTATGTCTGTGACCTTCATTACATTTGGGAGGTTGTGCAGGGATGCCACTCTGGCTGCCTTCCTCTCACACAACTACACAACCACACGTTATTTTACAATTGTTAATACACAAGGCCTCCACCCTTGGTTTCAGCTTCTGGGCGCTAACATCTCAGGGATTTACGTCCACTGATGACAAACCTAGCCAGTTCTGAGATCTAAGAAATGCTGTGCCAAGCATGGCTGTCACATTAAAAGCGAGAAGGTCATGGAAGAATGGAAGGCAGGAAGAGAGGGAGCAGAAAATCAGGCATAAAGGCACACGTTGGTGTATTCAGTTTACATTCAAAAGAATAAGAGGTGCTTGAGCAGTCACCCTTCAACATCTACACTGGCATAACGGCATATATCCTGCTGGCAACACACTGCTTCAGCTATGAAGAGCATCCATCTCTGCTTGGTCATCCTTTAAAACTACAGGAAAAAATAATAAGGTGTTGGTGCTAAGCTGATGCAAAAGAAGTAGGAACTTATTTATTTAATTATTTAGACTATTTCCCCCTACTTTTCTCCTTGGAAGGCGGCTTACAGTAATGAGTGACAATATACAGTCCAGTGCATAATACATATTCAGGTTTGAGAACAGGGAATTGAGGGACATCTTACACCAGGCATGTCCAAACTTCGGCCCTCCAAATATTTTGGACAGCAACTCCCACAGTCCTTTGCCATTGGCAGTCTAAGCTTAGAATTCTGGGAGTTGTGGTCTAAAACATCAGAAGGGCCGAAGTTCAGACATGCCTGTCTTACAGCATTAAAAGACAACATTGAAGCTAACAGAGAACATGAGAAGTTAACGAGAGAGTAAAAATTCCATGTAATCGTGCACAGTAGACCATCCAAAAAGGGGATATAAACACAAAGTTATATGTGGTTATACACGGAAAATTTATGTAATCATAGATTCATATGAAATACACATAATAGGTAGTCCATCATTCATGGAAAGCATGCCTGAAGAGAAAGGTCTTTGCCTGTTTCCAAAGACAGCCGAGATGGGGCAGTCCCGGCCTCTAGTGGGAGGGAGTTCCAGAGTCTGGGTGCAGCAGCCAAGAAAGCCCTTTCATGGGTTCCCACGAGATGTACCTGTGAAGGCCTCTCCTGATGACCTTGACATCAGAGTCAGTTCATACTGTGAGATTCGATCTTTGAGTAGCTAGGACCCATGTCATACAGTGCTTTGTGGGTTAAGGACAGCACTTTGAATTGTGCCTGATAGCTGATTGGTAGCCAGTGGAGCTGCTTTAGTAGGGGTGTAATGTGATCTCTGTAACCTGCCCCAGTCAGCAATCTGGCTGCTGCATTTTGGACCCATTGAAGTTTCCTGAGACTTTTCATCTGCAGACCCACATAGAGTGCATTACAGTAGTCTAGCTGGGACGTCACTAGGGCATGTGTCACGGGGGCCAAAGCCGGTTTCTCAAGAGACAGGCATAACTTGCATACTAGCCTTAATTGTGCAAATGCGCTCCTGGCCACAGCCGTGACCTGGGCATCTAGGCTCAAGGATGATAAGTCCAAGAGCACCCCCAAGCTGTGCACCTGTTTTTTTTTTTTTTCAATTGGAGGGTGACCCCATCCAGTACAGGTTGCATACCTATCTCTCGTTCTCCCTTAGAACTCACCAGAAGCACCTCTGTCTTGTCTGGGTTTAGTTTCATTTTGTTCATCCTCATTAAGTTCATTACTGCAGCTGAACACTCATGTAAAGTTGAAATAGCAGCTCCCTTAGAATCCAGAGGTGATGAGAGGTAGAATTGGGTGTCATGGGCATAAAGGTGGCACTTAACTCCAAAAGTCCTGATAGTCTCTCCCAGTGGAGATTATTTTCTGCCCTGTACAGTTGTAGACTTTGTTTTTCAATTAGATGACAAAACCATAAATTGAAATCCTGTAATAAGTTGCAAATTAAATACCTGTAGATCCATTTAATCAATGGAACTTGAGTCAACTCATCAGATCCCAATCGATTCAATGGCTTGTTCTAGCTGCAGCTCATGACTGGATTTCAGTCATAAACTTGGAAGGGGCCTTACAAGACATTGTACTCAACCCTTCGAACAATGCAGGGTTCTTAATGCAGGATGTGACATCCCTAGATGTTTGTACTTTCCCTACTTACATCAAACACTCCTGGAGGAGGAGAACTTGAAAATACCTGAGGAAGCCTGCTCCGTTGTCAATCACCTCCTTCTATATATAGGGCAAAAAGGTAAAGGTAAAGGTTCTCCCCGCACATCCGTGCTAGTCATGTCTGACTCTAGGGGCAGTGCTCATCTCCGTATTCAAGCCAAAGAGCCAGTGTTGTGCAAGTCCATGGCCACATGGCCGGCATGGCTGCAAGGAAACACTGTTTTACCTTCCCATTTTTTATGGTGGTACATATTTATCTACTAGCATTTACATGCTTTTGAACTGCTAGGTTGGCAGGAGCTGGGGTTATCCGTGGGAGCTCCCTCTGCTGCATGGCACCCGGGATACAAACTGCCGAGCTGCTGTCTTTGCAACTGACAGTCTTCGAAGCCTTAGTCCACTGAGGGGCGATAGATATGATAGCTATGTTTAAATATTTGAAAGGATGTCATATTGAAGAGGGAACAGGTTTGTTTTCCATGGCTTCAGAGACTAGGAGTCGGGGCAATGGTTTCAAACTACAGGAAAAGACATTCCATTTGATCATTAGGAAGAACTTCCTGATGGTTAGAGCTGTCCGGCAGTGGAAGATGCTGCCACAAAGGAGGGTGGTGGAGACTCCTTTGGAGCTTTTTAAGCAGAGGCTGGATGGCCATCTGTCAGGAGTCCTGTGATGGGGGTTCCTGCATGGCAGGAGGTTGGACTGGATGGCCCTTGAGGTCTCTTAAACTCTATGATTCTATGATTAGCAATCTCATCTACCCTCTTGTTGCTGTAAACTCATGGAGGCTCATTCCCCTTCTTTCATTCACTACACCATCACCTTAGTTTAAGATGTTAGAAATGGCCCACACCAAACACAATCCATTCCTGCTCATTTCCTGAAGCTAAACATGTGGTATGTGGCTGGTATGTGGACGGAAAGCCACCAGGGAACACATCTCCAGGTATATCTACAAAATATTTCCCCCTAAGACTCCAAAGAGATGGCCAATGTCCCAGTTTTTGTGTTAAGGGGTTTGGAACAGAGCAGACATTCATTTCCAGTGAATGAGTATGTCAAGATGTCTAGCTCTTTATCTAAATCTATGTGTATCTATCCACGTAACTACAGCAATGTATTAGAATTATTTGGCATTTACTGTCACGGTGGCCTATTAAGTAGAAGTGATATGCTAACAATGAAGCAGTTTGTAGGCCATCTTTGGTGCTATTTCTTACTGGAAAGGTGAGACAGAAAATAATAAACAAAGAAATAGTACAATGGAGATGTTTTATTTATCACCTGAGAAATGTATATATGGATTACTCAGTAGGAAAAGTATTTCCCAATATTTCACACTTGTAGCCTGTCTCCATCTTGTTAAAATGAATGAGCAAGAAGCTTATTAGAAAAGGAAGGAAGGAAGGATAAAAGAGGAAAATAACTGTACTATCTATAAGCTTTGTTGCTAATTCAATTCACTCTCTATTACTATTGGTGTCAAATTTGACATTAACATATTTGCTCTTTGCCTTAGACTACCTGCATTGAGTCATTAGCCAGCTGGACTATCCATTCCCCCAAAACAGGGCTATACTAGTTACTGAAGCCTTAAGAACATAAGAACATAAGAAGAGCCATGCTAGATCAGGCCAAGAGCTACCTGTATCTCACAGCGGCCCCACCAGATGCGTCTTGGAGTGCACGATACTAGATATCTGTCTCTTCCTTCCACTCCCCTGCATCCTTGAAGTATCCCGGTTTTAAGCCTGGAGATTACACATCTCCATCATGGTTTGTAACCTGTGATGGACTTTTTCTCCAGGAATCTTCCAGGCCAGATGCCATCACCACATCCTGTGGCAGGGAGTTCCACAGACTAACAACATGCTGGGTAAAGAAGTATTTTCTTTTGCCTGTTCTCACTCTCCCAGCCCTCAATTTGAGCATGTGTCCCCTAGTTCTGGTATGTTGTGAGAGGGAGAAGGTAATCCTTCTATCCACTTTACTCATGCCCTGAATAATATTGTATGCCTCACTCATATCCCTGCCCCAGGTGCCTTTTTGCCGGACTAAAGTGCTTCAAACGCTGTAGCCTTCCCTCATAAGGCATGTGCCCCAGCCCAGTAATCATTTTAGTACCCAAAGAAAATATATCACCAAGGAAAGTAAAGAGGTGATCCATGTCCCGGTGAAGTTAAGTGGCAAATTAGCAAAAGACTGTCACTAAACCTTCTTGAAATTAACTGTATGCACCAGTAAAGCATTTCTGACCAAGCAACTTTGATTCTATCAGAGTCAAAATAATGTAGATTATTAAGAAGAATAGAGAGTGAGGGAGAGAAACAAAAGGGTCTCTTGGATTTCAGTATTAATGCATTAATTACCACTTTTCTTTTCATTTTTAAAGGCTCAGATGTATCCAGAAAATCCAGCATAAAGGCTTTCATGAACTGGGTAGAGATGATTTTAATGGCTATTTCTCAGGCATCCTTGCTGTCTTATTTAATTACACATCATCTGAGAACACAGCAAGCAGAAACATGATATTCAAAGGCACAGTAGCAGTGGAACAGCGCAAGAGGGAGGATCCTGCTGGATCAGCCAAATGTATTTCTTTGCAGGCAGGAATGGGAGGGAACGGATTGGGTTTGCTGATGGTGGCGCAAAGCATAAGAATGAGGATGTGCCAGAGGAGGAGGAGGAGCAGAAACTGGAGAGAGATCTGGGTCAGAGATCTCCATCCATGTGCATAATAGGAAGAAGGCATTGTCCAGGAAGCCGGCATGATGCAGTGGTTAAAACGTTTGACAAAGATACAGGAAGACCTAGATTCAAATCTCCACTGAGTGATGAAGCACATTCGGTGAGCCAGCTCCTATTTCTCAGCTCAACCTCCTTCACAGGGTGGTTGTGCAAACCAACATGCAAAGGAGCAAAGCCCCAAGGTCCTTGGGGTAGAGGTAATAGGGATACTAAAATACAGAAAGGCAAATAATAAAGATCCCTTAGGCAAGGTCTAAGACAGGCATGTCCAAAGTCTGGCCCAGGGGCCAAATGCAGCCCGCTTAAACATTTTGAATGGCCCTTGGCCTCTTCCCCTTGCTGGCTCAGCCTGTCACTCACCCCACCAGCCAGCCCTTCCCTGCGCTGGCTAAAGACATCAGCTTGTGGGTTTTATGGTTTGCCTGCCCTCCCTGCCTCTGTCCATCCTTTCGACCACCCGTCCTGCCTACCCACTCCTGGCTCCATTGCTGCAGCGTCTTCCCCACTGCCTTGCGAGGGAGGGCAGCATATGCGAGCGATGGTGCGTCTTGGGTGCGCATGAGCCGATTCCAGGCCTATGCAGCAGCTGCCAGGCCCTTGGGTGCCTTGAAACACCCAAGGGCCCGGCAGTTGGAGATGTGTACAGACCACACCCTTTCTCTCCCTCTTCAGGCAGAATGGATGGCCCCCACACAATTTCACCTCACCAAATCTGGCCCTCCTTGCCAAAAGTTTGGACACCTCTGGTCTAAGACATTCACTGGTTCCACCCTGTATTAGTCCCAAATAGATTAGATACAGTGAATCTATGGGACATTGAAACATGAACAATTATAGAAGTCTCATTCATCCAATGAGTCTACGGAAATTGATATTAAAAATGAACCTCAGTTGCTTGTGCTTGATCCAAATATTTTATTTCGCACTATTCAGATTAAATTCATGGATACCTCCACTACAATACAGTCCTAGTGCTACAAGGCCTTCTAAAAACACCTGCCCTTAATATTTCTCTGTACTATAATCTCTCCTGACTCCTACTTGATGTAATGCCAAATTTCAGTGAAGGGGGAAGAAGAAGATGTTTCTATTAAATGGAAGGGGGGGGGTGGACACCTCATGGCTATTTTCTACCCTTAAGGCAATACTTTCCATTAACTCATTGTCCAATGGCAATATTTCACTTTTAAAAAATGTTAACGTGCCTTCTCTTTTCTTTCTGGGCAGAGAGTGAGAAAGTTGATAGCCTCAGGTACTTTCCTTCTTGGATTTGAAGAAATCTGTGTATTTTGTGTAAATCTGCATATTTTGGTAAATTACTAAAAGCCAAAGATAGATGAAAGAAAACCATCCCCACTTGCATGGGTCAGATTCCAGAGATACAGAAATCCCAAGCCATTATCAGAATGAACAGGATCACGTTACACCTTATCTGCCTGTCCTACAGGTGTTAATGAAAAGGAGCCTTATGTTTAGAGCAGAAAGAGCAACAGAAACTGTTACTGAGCATTAGTATCATTGGAAGACAATGTTTCTGATGTCCATTGGACAAGGAATCTGTTTTGGGGTTAACATTTGGACCTCAAGTGAGGTATCCAAAGTGCTGAACTAATGTGGGAGATTTGTTTCAGCACCTTGGACAGTTCATGCACAGCTCAGCTTAGAACCAAAAAGGGATCCACAGCTGCAGGTTAGAGCCATAAGAATCCACACATTAAAGCGGTTGCATGCTATTTCAGAGTTTTTAGTACAGTGACCCCCCACACACACCTATCGCAGTGGTTAGGGACCCAAGCCAACCCGCGATAACTGAAAATCCACAATATACGGATACAGCTCGGGTCAGGCCTGGGGGGTCTAGTTGGGGGCTCTTGTACTTACCCTCAGCCTAGCTAGCATTGCCCCAAATGGGCCTACAAGGGCCTTCCTGGGCCTTCTGGGGGGCGCAAAAGAGCCCCCCTGTGAACTGGAAGTGACTTCCGGAAAACTGGAAGTGACTTCCGGATCACCAAAAATCATTGCTGAGGCCTCCGAGGGACTGTCCCCCCCTAACCCAGGGGGCCCTTTTCATATACTATGGTCCTGCAATATAGTGGGACTGCAGTATACGAACCACAAAAGGGCGGGGGACCACTGTATAACCAAAGCCTTCTTCAACATATTCACTATTCCTTATGGAGAAGGTATCAAAAACTAGGTCTTAAAAGGAGCGATACTGATGGAGGCTGTCTGTCAAATTAGAAATTAGACAGACAGTAGTTGGGGAGATATCTACTTCCCATTTTCTGCCTCAAACAAGATGTTAGAACAGAAGGTCTGCGAGACCTCCTCCGACTATAGTTTTGTGGAGGCTGAAATCATACCATGATATTTTCATTAAGAACAAATGTACTTCAAAGTATTTATGGGTGAAAATTTCATTACGTTCAAATCCACAATTTTTTTTTAATCCAAAATTCAAGTGAGGGAGACATTTTATGGATTCCCCATTTGGCTATACCTAATATGTTTGTATTCTAATATCTTCTCAGCTTGGGAAGACAAATTACCAACACGAATGGGGGAGAAACGTGAAAGGGACAGATAGCAGGGAGCAGCTTTTGCAGCCAGAGAAGAGCATTAAGGATGTAACTGGCTATCTGTCCATTTCCATGCCAGCTTCAAGGTGATGGCATTGGAATACAAGGTTTGGGTTCTCAATACCAGGGAGAACACCTTCGCCACCCAAGTTCTACCCACCTTACTTATTCATCTCAGAAGGGGTTGTTGAGGACGCCGACCCCTAGGGAAGCCAACAAGGAGAAGCCAGGCTTTCTCTGTGGTGGCACCACGTTTGTGGAATCAGCTCCCCTCTGATATATGTTTGGCCCCTTATTTTATTTA
The DNA here is from genome assembly GCA_023846285.1 of Phrynocephalus versicolor. Classification (NCBI taxonomy): domain Eukaryota; kingdom Metazoa; phylum Chordata; class Lepidosauria; order Squamata; family Agamidae; genus Phrynocephalus; species Phrynocephalus versicolor. The sequence continues at coordinate 44,931,505 of JAHTLZ010000007.1, read as the reverse complement.
TTTATTTATTTATTTATTTATTTATTTATTTATTTTAGGGTATTTTTACCCCGTCTTTCTCCTTGAAAAAGGACCCAAGGCAGCTTACAGTAATGAGGGACAATATACAGTCCAGTACAATTAAGACATATTCAAGTATTGAGAAGAACTACAGCATCCTACAGCATCAAAAGACAACATGACATTAAAGGTACCAGAGAATGCACACAGTTAAAAAGAGAGTAAAATTCCATGTATTAGGAGTGAGGGAAACTAACATTGGGAACATAATGTCATTGCAATCGCAAAAATACGATTGTAGGCATGGCTGTTAAGACAGGCCTTTCTACCTGCAGAACACAGATACCAACTCCACCACACTGACTGCTTTTCTCTCTCTTATTTATTGAATGATACTCCTGTCCTTTAAAAAAATAAGTCATTTTGTTTTATTGTTCTGTTACTTATGTATAACTTGATGTATTTGATTATTATACTGTTTTTAGCTGCCACGTGGGAGGTACATAAATCAAATTATATCTATGCACACATATATTTTACCTTACCGCTTTTTACAGCGGTACCTATTTATCTACTTTCATTTCCATGCTTTCGAACTGCTAGGAGCTGGGGGTGAACAGCGGGAGCTCGCTCCGTTGCATGGCACCCAGGATTCGAACTGCCGAGCTGCCAGTTTTGCAGCCAACAGTTTTCAGAGCCTTGCCGGCCACATGGCCATGGACTTGCACAACACTAGCTCTTTGGCTTGAATATGGAGATGAGCACCGGCCCTAGAGTCGGACATGACTAGCATGCATGTCCGGGCGGGGGGGGGGGACATTTACCTCTTTTACCTTACACATATATAGACACAGACACACACACACAAATGCACATACACATACACATCTTTTCCAATGCCCTGCCTGTACGAACTGCTACACCCTGACTTTCACAGGCATAATTATCATCCAGAAAGTAAACAAGGAGATTAATTGTTTTCCTCTCAAATATAGTTGGGAGCTGCCAATATTTTTATGCCAAGTATTCTTGGACTGCCTTGGTGTTGAGCAGGCTGTTAAGATTCATTAGCTTTACAAAAGACTTGGTAGAGACAGCATATTGAGATGGATATCTTGGGAAGGAGTGAGTCTTTGGGCACTGCCATAACCAGGGCCAACCCCCAAACTGTCTCACTGCACAATCTGTTTGACCTCTTAACAACCAATTTCATAGTGCTGCTGTTTCCGCAGCGGGAAATTCAGCAGCAGGTAACGAGGTCTCTTGACTGATAAGGCCAAAGAAACCTCTGATGACCACAAACATTTTGCTCCTCTTAGAAGGGAAGGCAAAATGTATGTTGATCTGGAGTTCTATATACAGTGGTACCTCGTATAACGGAAGGTTTGTATAGCGAAAAATCCGTACAACGAAAAAAAAATCCGCCCCCCTCCTCCCCCGCCCACCACCTGCGGCTGCGCGGGAAGAGGAGGGGGACGGATTTTTTTCCCTGGATTTTTAGCTAAACAAACCCTCCCGTCGTTCTGCTGGCCTTGCCGGCCCTGGCCAGAAGAAGCCGCCGGGCTCCTTTCCCGGTGGCGGAAGCAGCAGCAGCAGCAACAGCGTGGGGCGCAGGTGAGGGGGGGGATTCCCAGCGCATCCCGCCGAAGCCCCCCCCAGTCCACCACCCGCGCACCCCACTCCCTCCCCGCACCCCGCAGCCACCACCCGCCCGTCCCCCCCAAAAAAACCCCAAAGCCCGGCTGCAGGTTTTCGCGCCACCACCGCTGGGGCTCTTCAGCTCACAGCCCATCTTATCAAAGCTCCGATCGGGGAGCCCAGCTGATGGGTGGTGAGTTGAAGAGCCCCGGTGGGAGCGGCGGCGGGAGCAGCAGCAGCAGCAACAGCCAGGTAGGTGAGCACTCTCCTGGCCGGCTTGATGGCGTGAGCGGTGCCCGGAAGGGCTGGGGGGGATTTAAAAAGCCCGCTCTTCCCCCACCCCATCACGACGGAGGAGAGAGCAGGCTTTTTAAATCTTCTCCCCTCCCGAAGCTAGCACGGAGCAGCTACTGGGCGCTGGCTCAGGGAGGGGGGAAGTGGGGAGAAGGGGGGACTGGAGAGGGATCTTCCCCACGCAAGCCTCTGCGTGCACGCACAGGGGAGAAGGGGGAACTCGCAGGGATCTCCCCCCCCCGCAAGCCACGGCAGTTGCTGCCTCCTCCTCGCGCGCACATCCAGCACTATGGATTTTGATTCAAGCAGTGTGAACTGCTCAGAGCTGCCCATGCGTCTTAAGAGAGCCCCCCCCCCCAGAAAAAGCATACAGTGGACCCTCGTATAACAAGTAGTTTGTTTAGCAGAAAATCCGCTTAAAGGGAAAAAAATCCAGAGAGAGGGGGAAATTGCTTAACAGAATCACCTATGGGGCGAATCCGTACAACAGAAAAACAGTCCCAATTAGGGATTAATGCTTTCAATGGATTCCTATAGGAAATTTGTTCAAAGGAAAATTTGCTTAACAGAATTTCACTTGGAACGAATTCATTTATACAAGGTACCACTGTATTTAGGTTATATGAGGGAATGGACTGAAGTCAAAGGGAAACACATGCCACTCCATTAAAAATGAACAAAAAATAAAGAAAGAAATCACTTTGTGTTCTTTTTCAGGTTTAGACCAATGACACCTATTGATACGTAAGAGAAAAATAAATATACACGTTCACATATTTAGATCAAATTTCCTTTTAATACTCATCTGTTTTGAAATCTGAAACTTACATTAGATTGCAAAATATAACACTACTGGCAGACGAAAGGGGACTGATGAGTAAAAACTGTATTTTTGCAGCATTCATCTTCATTTCCCTGCAACTAATGATGTCGTGTAGGTTTTTGTTTTGTTTTGTTTCATTCTACAAAAAGCCTCAAGGGAGAAATACCAGAACTCATTATTATTGGTGGTGGGGGGTGAATTGTGAGGATTTTCACATTAAAACATCACACTTGATCCTACACACTATAAAACCATCACTTGTGCATCACAATACCATGGTGGTTGCTTGTTTGATTTCACAAAGCAACGCAATATTAAAGCCAAATTATTCTGAAATGAAAGCATTTATTTATTCAGGGCATGGGATATAAATGATCACATACAGACCTAATTCTTCATTAAGCTCTTGTTTCTCCCCAAACAGCTACTCACACATACATAGGTATAAACACATGGGATATTTGGTTTAAGCATTCACGCAGAAGCCTTTGAACAAGATTTAAAGTGACTGGTGAAAGAGGAAAGTGTGCTTAAGCGCACGCGCACACACACAGACACACACACACACACACACCACATATGGATTTGCATATATGTGTCAAAGTGGAGCCAATTCTGGATATTTCCCTGCATTTTACACCGACAGAAAATCACCATGATTTTCCTTTTGCGCGGCTGAGATATCATTAGCCTAATTATTCTTGGCATAATTGAATCCCAGTGATGGTACACAGAGCATAATTAAAACTTAATCCCAAGGCATATCTATAATCTATACTTTATTTACCTATAGAACCATGCAAATGCAAAGAAGTTTGTACGATTATACTGAAACAGTCCCAACTCTGCCAAATATTCATCCAAAGACGTTTCAGCATTGCTCCATTTCTCTCTCCCCCGGCCCAAAAATCTTTTTAACCTGCCAAGAGGTCGGTGACTTGGCAATTATAACAAAAGGCCAGCTCAACCAACATTTTAATTGGATAAAGCCATGCCATGCCTGTCAAGATGGCATTTCTGACTAACTGTAACCTGGCACAGCATTCTAACAAAAAAGGAGTGGTATTTGAAAACATCCTAAGATTCCAACCCCCATGGAAATTATTTGCAGAATGGTGCATATATTATAAACAGTCAGTGCATTTTCCTTTAAAACAAATGCTAAGCAATAAGCAACCCTTGCTTGAGAACTTTACAATCTTTAAAGCAATTGTTAACCCCCGCCCCCAATCACCATTGAGAGTCCTGGGGGGAAACTCTGTGGGCTTAAGAGAAAGAGACTCACCTGTCCTGGGTGGTGGTACCAGTTGTGCGGACAGGTACAATCAGACCACCATCCGCCTCCTGCCTCCTTTGCCTTGGCTAAAGTTTTCGGGGGGCTCTTCTGGGCGTTTTTGTCCCGTAGAGCACTACACTTACTCTTGTGTTGTGCCGGAACTGGACCTGGGGGTCCAGAAACAGAAGGCGGCTGACGATGGTGATGGTAGTGGTGGTGGTGGTGGTGATGCTGTTGATGGCAACAGTGTCCCTGGGAGTCCTGCTGCCAACCACAGCGTGCATCCTTGAGAGGCACAGGCACCCCCCTGGCAGAATCGGTCCCCTCGGACCCCCTGAAGCCGCCGTGCTGCCGTGGAAGGTGTGCGTTCATACTGCGCTCCTGTCAAGTGCTTTCTCTCTCCTCCACCCTTCTCTTCCCAGCGGAGGCTCAGTCCTGTTCTGAAAGCTTTCCAAGTACCATTGACAGCTGCCATCAGCGGTCCATCGTGGGATCTCGGGGAGTGGAGCTCCACAGCATCATCGGCTCGCGAGTAGCTCCCCGTCAATAGATGACTCAACTCGCCCAGCAACTTGACAGCATCTCTGCTCCAGGCAGAAGCAATCAATGCTCCGCACAGCTGGGTTGACAAGGCTCAGCTACATTACGTCCCCTTGTTAAGCAACGGAGGAGGAGGAGGAAGAGGGGGGAGAGCAAAAATCACAGGAAGCAAAAATAAAATAAAAAGTAGGGGGATGCATTTCCTCTTCCCTCTCCTCTCAGCCCCATAGACATGCCTGAAATGCTCACCAGTCAAAACGCTTCCCTCTGGAAACCAGAGTAGGTTGCCTATAATAAGCTGAAGTTAATAAACACAAGAACAAGCAACAAAGGGTCTCCCTTAAGTCTTCATTTCGCTAAGAAGGAATCAGTCTCAGATCTGCGCTCAGCTCAAAGAGAAACAGAGAATTATTCTGTTTACTTTATTGTTCCTTTCCCTGGGGATTCCCTATATAAGTCGTTCTTGCCGGTTAGCCTTTAATTTTTTTAGTTATCTGTTTATTTTAGTTTTTTAGTTGTCTGTCTATTTAATACATTATACTCCATGATTAGTGTAAACCGCCCAGAGTTCCTTCTGGAAGACTGGCAGTATATAAATGTATAAATGAATAAATGTATAAATAAATGTATAAATAAATAAATAAATAAATAAATAAATAAATAAATAAGCAAGCAGCTCAGGGCAAAGCACACAGGCAGGCACCCAGAGCGAATTATTCACTGTATTTCTCAGCTTTCAGGCAAAAAGCACGGAACAGTTTACACTGGAAATCTGAGAGGCAGGATGGAAAGGGGGAAAGTTAAGGAAAGAATCAGAAAGGTTAGGAGATGAAACTAAACAAACCCAAGTGGCAAGGTGGATAATACACTGGCAAGCCAGACCACTCGAATTTGGCTTTGTTGCCATTTGGCTCCCGAATTACAGCAGAATTCTCCTGCATTCAAAGTGAACATAAGAACATAAGAACATAAGAAGAGCCTGCTGGGTCAGGCCCATCTAGTCCATCTTCCTGTATCTCACAGTGGCCCCATAAAAGTAAAATCAGGCTTCATTGGCAATGCTTTCTCTATTTCCCAGCATGCCAAGAGTTTTGTTTGAATTAGCAAGATTTAATTCTTGTAGCGATTCTCAGTGTGGCATAGCGGGTAGAGTAACGGACGTGGACTCCAGAAAAGAGCGTTCAGTTCCCCACTTAGCCTTGGAGACTCACAGGAGGAGTGGATCTGGTAAAACCACTCCTTTAAACGTCCCTCCTGACTTGACGGCACAAAACAAACACACAATTCTTGTAGGAATCTTGGCTGAGGTAACTCAGTCTCATGATCAGCCATGTCACAAATGGGGTGGTGGATGATGACACCATGACCAGAGTGTGACTTTCCTATTATACATCCGGCGTACCATCCTGTGGAACTCCCTGCCAGAAGAAGTGGTAACAGCTGTTAGCCTTGACAGCTTTAAGAAAGGATTCGACAAGTTCATGGAGAACAAGGGTATCCATGGCTATCATCATGGATGCCTATGGACAACCTCTGTGTTGGAGAGAGTGGCAGGATATCTCTCGAGGTCATTTGCAGGGAGTTGTAAGCAGGTGAAGATATCTGCTTGGGAATACCCTGAAGCAAATGGTGAGCCACTGTGTGAGACAGAATGCTGGACTGGATGGGCTATGGCCTGTTCCAGCAAGGCTGCTCTTATGTTCTGATGTTCTTATTTCAGAAGCTAGATGGGACTGGGCCAGGTTAGCACCCGGATGTGAGACTTCAGAGGAAACAGTCGATCTACAGCCAGGACTGGAAAATAATTCTGCCTGGGACTTGGAAAGCCATCTCTGTGTTCGCATGTTCCATAGTCCATCAGCGACTACGCTGTGCCAATTCCTACCAGAACAGAAAAGGAGGATGCTAGGGAAAGAGCTGTAGAACAAGAATTAGATGAACCAAGGACAGGAAAGGGAGGACCCATTAAAACATCTTCCTCAGCATCCGTTAAGTGCTTTTCAGCATCAAGAGCAGACCACTTCTTGTTAGAACCATTTGAGGCAGCTCTGTTTTACGTGTTTGCATGGAAGTGAAACAAGGCCTGACTGAACCGCTTCTGAAAGGATCATGCTTGGTTTGGGGATGAGCAGCGACCATACATATGGCTGATAACGACTCCCGAAGGCGGAGTTATAATTGGCATGGGGAGCAGGGAACAGCGCAATCCAGGGATCAAACTTTAACATTAATGAAGGTGTCTCCCCAATGTATGGCAGCGGTGAAGAAGGCCAATTCCATGCTAGGGATTATTAAAAAGGGGATTGAAAGTAAAACAGCCAAGATTATAATGCCATTATACAAAATGACAGTAAGGCCACACCTGGAGTATTGCGTACAATTCAGGTCATCGCATCTCAAGAAAGTCATAGTGGAACTGGAAAAGGTGCAAAAGAGAGCAACTAAAATGATTACTGGATTGGGAGATTTCCCTTATGAGGAAAGGCTAAAACATTTGGGGCTCTTTAATGTGGAAAAAAGGCGCCTGAGGGGGGATATGATTGAGACGTACAAAATAATGCAAGGCATGAGTAAAGTGGATAGAGGGACACTCTTCTCCCTCTCACAAAATACCAGAACTAGGGGACATCCACTCAAACTGTGAGTTGGGAGAGTGAGAAGAAGACAAAGAAAATATTTTTTCACCCAACGTGTTGTTAGTCTGTGGAACTCCCTGCCACAAGAGGTGGTGATGGCTTCTAGCCTGGATGCCTTCAAAAGAGGATTGGACAGATTCCTGGAGGAGAAGTCCATCACAGGTTACAAACCATGATGGAGATGTGTAATCTCCAGGCTTAAAACTGGGGTACTTCAAGGGCCAGATGCAGGGGAGTGGTTGCAGGAGACTGATATCTAGTCTCATCCGCTCCTACAGGCATTTGGTGGGGGCCCTATGAAATACAGGAAGCTGGACTAGATGGGCCTTTGGTTTGATCCAGCATGGCTCTTCTTATGTTCTTATGTTCTTATGTTCTGAAGTTATAGATGTATTATCCTTAAACTAAAGGACTTGAAGTGCCATAAATTTATTATTTATTATTTTAGAGTATTTTTACCCGGCCTTTCTCCTTGGAAAAGGACCCAAGGCGGCTAGGTAAGGCTAGGGGAAGAATTATCTGCAACTGAAATAAATCCATAGTCATCTTCTTCCCCATTTATACTTATTTATTTATTTATTTATTATTTACACTTATATACCGCCCCATTCCCACAAAGGGGACTCTGGGTGGTGCACAACATCAGAATAAAAACAAATAAAATCATTTCAAAGTGCAACTAACCAACTAACCAACCAACCAGTCCAAGAATAATTAGGCGGGACAAAAAAAAAAAAAAACATCGGACTGGGTCCTTACATATCGCCGTAAGCTTCCTGGAAGAGCAAGGTCTTAAGACTCCTCTTAAAAGCTGCCAGCGATGGAGCCCGCCGCAGATCACTGGGAAGTTTATTCCACATGAATGGAGCCACCACCGAGAAGGCCCGTCCACGAGTACTAGCCTTACGGGCCTCCCTCGGGGTGACCGTCCTCAGTGAAAAGGCCTCCGAAGCGCGGGTGGGTCGGGCCGAAGCTGATTGTTGGGGAAGACGCTCCGCCAAATAAGCCGGGGCCAAGCCATGGAGGGTTTTGTAAGCCAAAACCAACACCTTGAACCTTATTCGGGAGGCAACGGGTAACCAGTGCAAGCGAGCCAGGATGGGGGTGGCGCGGTCGTAACGACGCGCACCAACCACCAGCCTGGCCGCCGCATTCTGGACCCGCTGCAATGGCATTTCTTGATGGCATTTCTTTCCCCTTTTGTAGAACTGGATTTGGTCCCTAAATGATCGTCCAGTCTTTCTGCGCTTCCTGTGTGCATCTGTACACTGCTTTTAAGGAGGTAAAGACACTCAAGATATGGGTCACTAATGATGGAAACTTGTTTGGGGAAGTTTGCAACTGGAAGCAAGACATTCCCTGGGAATTTGAAATTCCCTGTCAAGGTGCCTCCAGTAGCTCCACGCTCTGGGCAGCTACAGAGGGAAGAGACTTTATTTCAAATTGTTTTAAGGAAAAAAATACGCAAAGCCACAAATGTTCTAGTTTACGTAGATCTGGAAGTTGAATCATGGCAACTGGACTTCTTTTTCTTGAGAGACTGAAAAGTTTCGCTGAAGCTGTTTGGTTGAGCAGAGAAACATTTCAATCTCTCAAGAAAAAGAAGTCCAGTTCCTATGACCCAACTTCCAGATAAACTCACCTGGATGACTGAGAAGCTTCACAGACATAGTCTACTTAGATTTTAAAGATTTCATTTTTGCCCAGAGCAAGGGCATAAGAAAGAGCAATAGTCAAATCTGTTACTCCAGGAAGAGGTCTTTGAATGCATGACTTTTCATGTTTTGCATTAGGATCTTTCTTAACAGCTGTTTGGAAAGTGTAGACAACTTTTCATTCATTCATTCATTCATTCATTCACTCATTCATTCATTCATTCATACATACATACATACATACATACATACATACATACATACATACATACATACATACATACATACATACATACATACATTATATGCTGCCTTTCTCTCCTAAAGAATCCAAGGTGCCATTGACTGACATCCCCTCCAACCTATCAAGCTGTAACTCTACCCCCTGCCTCCCCCTCCTCCTCCAGACCCAAGCCATTTGTGCCTTTTTCTTCACTGGCTCATAGGGACCCCTGTGAAATGGCCGTTCAACCCCCAAAGGGGTCCCCACAGGTTGGGAACCACTGTCTTTAAGGGACATTGTGGTGGGCAGGGCTCGGGATTCCTTTCATCACAGGCTACTTTCACCTCTGTTTTGATGAACCAAACCAGACGACCCTTTGCTGTGCCTTCTCAGAAAACTGGCATGTCTCTTAATGACATGTATACTTGACTGTTGTTTATTTAAGTAAAAGGCTTGGGGAACGTGGTTTTCCTCTTGACGGTTGTATAAGGCCTGATTGGTTTAGCCCACACTCATGGGACGGAAAATGTCACTGGATTTAGGGTCAAACATAGCAAAAACGGCTAAAAACAAACTGGCCGCTGAGGCTGGTCTACCATTAGAGCGAATCTCCTCCGTTTTTGCTGCATCCATCCCGAGCATGGCTTATGCGCATACTAAAAATAAATATTGGAACATGTTTGCTGCAGGCAGAATACAGAGATGAGAAACAAAGACATATCTGGGATTTAAAAACAAAAACAAAAACTAATCCAGTTTTGAGAGGGAAAGAAGTGCAGAAAGAGGATGATTCACACACACACACACACCCGCCCTCTAGCTAAAGGTGTAGAAAGATGCACATTGAAGAAGGGACTGGTTTGTTTACCGTGGTTTCAGTGACTAGGATGTGGGGCAATGGTCTCAAACTACAGGAAAAGAGATTCCATTTGAACATTAGGAAGAACTTCATGATGGTTAGAGCTGTTCGGCAGTGGAAGATGCTGCCACGGAGGTTGGTGGAGTCTCCTTCTTTGGAGGTTTTTAAGCAGAGGCTGGATGGCCACCTGTCGGAAATACTGTGATGGGGGTTCCTGCATGGCAGGGGGCTGGACTAGATGGCCCTTGAGGTCTCTTCCAACGCTATGATTCTATGAATTGTAATCACATTGTGGCAAATAATAGTTGGAGAAATATTATACTTATTTCAGTATAATAGTTATGCATCAATAATGGTGCAGTTCTCTGTTCTGCACAGGTATATCAATGTGGCTTAGATTCCTCTGAGCAGATGTTGGGATTAACACCAAGTGGCTGGTTCTTGGCAGAGATGCAGCGGCCACTTCTGAAATGCAAATAAGTCTCCTTACCCATCCCTGAGAAATGTCAGCAATGCCCTGGAAGTTGGGTTGATCCGTGTCCACAAATCAGTGAAATCAGATTTCATTTTTGCCAAGAGCAAGTGTTTTGCAAAGCTAATGGGCCTAAATTACCAATTCAAAGCCAAGCCGTGCCAAATATTCCCCATTACAACTAGAAGTGTATCCCATCATATTTTTGGAGTGCACTTTCTGGAATTCACCAAGAATTCCAGGAATTGCAGCTAACAAACCCAAGTTTACATACCTGAACTCCTACCCACCCCCTCCCGGAAAAGGGCTGCTGGTTTACCAGTATATATATATTGTATTTCTCACATTGTGATGTATTTTTCTTTTCCCTTTAAGGATGACACAAAATGGATGCCAGCCACAAAATGGATGCAAGCCATGTGATGGGATCATGTAAATTCTTGGAAAACTTCAACCAATAGCACGCCCAGGAAGCAGACTGGGCGGGCAGGTCTGGCAGTAGAGGGCATAAAAAGCTCTGGCAGCCCCCATCCTCCTTGCAGTCTCCAGTGGGAGTTAGGCTGGGATTTCTGTCTCTGCAACTCGTTATTTTCACTTTAGGCCAGCCAGGCAGGTGTGTGTCTCTGTGTTCCTGCCGGCTGCAGCCTTGCTCTTAGGGGAGAGAAAGAAGAGATTTCCCTCTGCTTCACTCTTGCAGCCTCCCTGTGTGCGTGCATACATACCTCTCAGTGAGTACCCTCTCCTGCCCTGCAGTGCAGTCACTCTGCGGCTGCCTTGCACCCTGGGCAATGCCCGCTGCTGCCTTTGCAGCCTCCCGGCGTACCTAATCTATACTGTGTCTCTGCCAGCATCAATTTTTTTTAGTGTTTTCCCTCTGGTCTGGGGTGTTGTGGGACGCCCGCGTGCGGAAATGCTTTAAATCGCGTAAAAAGCGGGTAAAAATGAAAAATGAACCAACAAAATGATTTTTTTCCCGAAAAAATCACAAAAAAATGAAAGCAAACCGAAAAAGGACCCACAATGAAAAATGAAAAAACCGAAATGTCATTTTTTTTCGATTTGTGCCCATCTCTATCTAACCTGGAATTTTTTCTCATCCTCTACATTTCTCAGCCCTCTCCTCTTCCATTCTTCTGCATGGAAGAAAAAAACAATTGTAAATAGTTTATTTCTGTTGAAAAAGGAGAGTGGGGAAAGCTCCCAGTTCCTTCTCCACATTTTCCTTCCTCCCCCCCCCCCAACCTTCCTCTTCCTCTTCTCTGATGGATAGAACACGAGTTGCCCATGGCCCTCTTCTGTTCCACTTCTGTGGCTGCAAGAATGTAGAATGCTTGCAGAAACAAGTCCCTACACCAGGCATGTCCAAGCTTCGGCCCTCCAGATGTTTTGGACCACAACTCCCACAGTCCTTTGTCATTGGCAATCTAAGCCTAGAATTCTGGGAGTTGTGGTCCAAAACATCAGGAGGGCCAGATTTTGGGCATGCCTGCCCTACACAGTACAAATGTTGATGGCTATTCAAACACTCCCTTTGCTGCAGGATCTTCATTTCTAAGGTTAAAAGGGTAGTCTCCTTCTCCAGTGACACCAACTCAACACCTGTAGTTCTCCCGATTCAATCTGCATTTCTCTCTACTACGCAGTTATAGCAGTATGGCAGCACCTGACCAATCTTGAGGACTCCAATTGTACAGAAGTCTGGGATTCCTAGTGTGTTGAGGTACAGTACGTGTTAGATCTAGGTATACTAGACATGGGCACAACTCGGCGAAATCCTCGTTTCCGTTTCCGTTCCTCGTTTCTGTTACGTAACGGAACGAAGAACGACAATTACTCTGCCAGAACTCGAACTCGAACCGACTAAAGAAAAATTGGGTCTGATTTGTCGTGGTCGTTCCTGGCATCGCAGCGATCGCACAATGCCAAGCGACACAGTAAAAAAGTTTTAAAAATAAAAAAACCCTGATTCCTGGCCGAAAAAGCAGGCGAAAATATGCCTGCCTCAGTGAGGGCACCTACCACTGGGGTGGGGGGTCCCCGGCCTCCCCCCCTCTCCTGTCCTGGGCTGCTCCGGTGGGGGGCATCCTCGTCGTCTCGCCAACTCACCATGCCATGCGGTGTGGGCGGGGGATCCAAAATGGGGCGACTGCAATATTTATTTTGAAATCGTGGTCCAAAAACACACCAAAGCACCACAGAAACATGCGAAAATAGCTATTTTAAAACTACCTGAATTTTTACAGTAGCAGCAGTGGGTTTTTCTTGCAACAAAACGTCTCCATTGATTTTATTTTATTTTATTTTTATTTTTATTTGTTTACACCTGCGCAATGATGGGCTGGCCATGGGAGTGGACCATGCAAATTTTTGGAGCCATTCCACCAATTGAATGGCCACTTGACCAGGTTTTGACTGAGACTTCTGGGATGTGCCAGTCAGGCATAAAAAGCCCACTAACCCTAGCCCAAACCCGAACCCGAACCCGAACCCTAAGCCTAACCCATACGCCAGTACACTGTCCTTCTTAGTGGGTCAGAGAGGCACCCAGAGGTGCACCCCACGAACTCACCCTAACCTTACCCGTAACCCTAAGCCTAGCCCTTTCGCTAACCCTAACCCTAAGCCAAATCTGTACTCGCATTGCACTACACACGCAAGTACAGTTCCCTTCTTAGTGGACCACAGAGCGCCCAGAGGGAGCCTTCCCCTGTGCACTATAACTGCACTATACCAGCAGTATGCTGTGAGTCAGAGGCACCCAAAAGAGAGGTGCCTCTGCCACTGCAACTTGGTATGCATATCCAATTGGCTATGCATGACATTTTGTAGCGGGCCAGAGGAGGCACCCACCCCAGAGAGGTGCCTCCAGGAGCCTGCTTTCCCTTCATAGCAGGCCAGAGGAGGCACCCACCCCAGAGAGATGCCTCCAGGAGCCCGCTCCCCCCCAAACCAGTACTAACGACAGATGAAAAAACCAACAAACGAAATGACACATTTTTGAAAAATTTCGCGACAAACGGAAACGAGCCGAAACGGGCCGGCTCCGACACACGACAACTCGAAAACGTCATTTTCCCTGGTCGTGCCCATCTCTAAGGGATACAATGCAAGGAAATATGTACTAGAATTCTAACACAAACTGTACAATGCTTCTTCTCCTGGGGTAAGGTATGTGTTCTAAGACTGAACTGTTTACCGTGTTATCCATCTATAAGACACCGTCTTTTATTAGACGTCCCCCACTTTTTAGACCCCCCCAAATTAATTAAAATTAATTAATAAATAAATTGCCCTTGAAGTCTCCTCGACCCCCACCAGACCTACAGTTACCTTTAATTATGCCTTTTCTTGTTAAAAATGTGTGACTTTTTTTCCTTTCCTTTCTGGAGCGCATTTCTGATCCTGCAAAAAACAACCTCACCAAAGCTGAGAAGAGTGTTTAGAATGGGAAAATGAAAGAAAAGAGCAGGGGTGGGGGTGGGGGGTGGAGAACTCAAGGAAAGATGGAGCTGATAATGTAAAAAACAAACCACGGAGGGGAAAAGCAAAGTGACTTTGGGTTCTCCTCCACACCACACCCCAAAAGGCTTACTTTGGTGTATATCATGCCCCTTAATTTCTGGCGTCATGATTTTAGAAAAAACACAGTGTAGTATATACAGAAAAATACGGTACATCTCTTTATGGGAGCCAAAAGCAGAGCTTGGGAAAGGTTTTTGGAATTCGCCCAATCTTTCAGCAATAGACTGTTGATGCATTCTGGAAGCTGTAGGAGGAATGAAGTAATGGTTCCCTTGTATTCCCTCTCTCACATGTTGGGACCATAAACGCCACCAAGTAGATCTGGATGATCCATAAATAGCTCTTGCATCCACCTTGGCCCTAACCAGATCAAATATAAGAACATAAGAAGAGCCATTCTGGATCAGGTCAAAGGCCCATCTAGCTGCTGTGATGCAATTTTGTCATACCCTCTCTCCCACATTTATGGAACTAGGGAGAAGCCCAGTATGGAGAACGAGGTCAATAACTGCAAGAGATATTTACGAAAAACAGTAAAGAAAAAGTGACACAGATGACAAGTGACTAGATGCAACCAGCGGGGGGGAAATGCCCAGGAGACCTTTTCACATGCCCTAAGACACGGCCGCAAGGGTGGCCTGAAATAAACTCTTCAACACATCTCCTTGCAATGATTTGTTTCTCTCTAAAAGGCAAGCTAACAGCTTCATTCTCCCAAGGAAGACACAGTAATTTGGGATTCATCCTTCATTCATTTATTTTTATTCTTTCATTCATTCATTTAATTTGTATATTGCCCAGTTAGTGAATTCACACCACTCTGGGGAAGTATACAAACAAGCAAAACTGCAAACTCCCCTACCCAGAAGCTGCTTAATTCATCCCACTGGTTTGCATTTACTTCCTGTTTTTATTGAAACTCAAGTTGTGTGTACAGTATGTGCCTTTTTCTTCCCAACTAGTGCACCTGAGTACAACATGGGTGTGCCTTTAAACTGTGCAACGAGGAATCTTATGGAATTATACCACTGTGGATGTTGGGTATTACAACTGAGACTCTTTCACGTGACTTTTTAAGCATTAAGGATGTGTACTAGAGATGGGCACGACTCAAAAAAATAATTTTTCGTTTGTCGTTTGTCATTGCGAAACAAAACGAAAAAACAAAACGAAAACGAAAATTTTTCGTTTTGTTAGCATTCTTTTAAATGCAATGTGTCTGCCGTGATGAAAACGAAAAACACAACAAAATTTTTCGTTTCGTTTCCATTGTCGTTTTGCTTCTGAAAAAATTTTCATTTTCGTTTTTGTTGCAAAACAAAACGAAAAAACAAAAAAACAAAAACGAAAATGAAAATTTCGCTGAGTCGTGCCCATCTCTAATGTGTACTGATTTAGGCAACCTCCTCCCATGTAAAAATGTGTGAGGGTGCCTGCATGACTTGTCCAGCAAGGCACACCCAGTCACTATCAACAATTGCCCACATCAGTCTCATATTCAGGCAGCACTTGGAAAGACATTCTACTCATATCTCAACATACACATATATCAACAGGGATATATTGTAGAACTCCCCAACATTAATGGATATGCTAGTCTAACTCTCTAAAAAATATCAAACCTTTATCTATCAACTCGTGGCTTCTGAGCTAGCCGTGTTGGATCGGGAAGGAGATCATGGTATGCTGGTGGACGGCTCAATGAAAGTGTCTGCCCAACATGTGGCAGCAGTGAAGAAGGCCAATTCCATGCTAGGGATCATCAAAAAGGGGATTGAAAATAAAACAGCCAACATTATAATGCCATTGCATAAAATGATAGTAAGGCTGCACCTGAAGTATTGCGTACATTTCTGGTCACCACATCTCAAAAAAGACATAGTAGAACTGGAAAAGGTGCAGAAGAGAGCGACTAAAATGATCACTGGGCTGGGGGACTGTTAGGACCCTGCCAGAGCCAGACTGATACACTGAGGGGTTAAGGTCAGAGGAACATGCAGTGGTTTCTTCATGAGGTTGATGGATTTCCACTCCGATAGTGATTCAGGAGAGTCCTCTCCTCCCCAGAGAGCTGTCAGCCACAGAAAGCAAAGACCCACAGCTAAGCAGAGGGGAGGCACTTGGGGGTGAGGAGGGTGGCTGGCCGGGGGGTGAAAGCCTTTGCCCTTGCACTCTACCATTCCTGTCACCACCATTATCCTCAGATAAGAGTGTATGCTCTTATCCGCGAATTTCACTATCTGCAGGGGTCCCGGAACCAATCCCCTGCAGATACGGCAGAATGAAGTCCCACTTCATTCTGTTTCCGTCCGTTCTTTGACTTTTGGGTGCAGGGTGTTACCAGCTTCTGCTATTCCAATGGACTTATCACTTTCATCACTTGATAAGTGATTTTGTAACTCCACAATTTTTAACTCTGTTCTATAAAACGGTCGGTCCTGACCTGCTTGAGAAGAAGTGAGAGGTTCCACAAGCATGCAAAATGCACCACCTGACAGTGGGGTGATGGGCTGTCCAAACATATAACACAAGAAACATCTATTATACCGAAATAAAAAAAACCCCAGGGCATGTACAAGCTTTAAGACAGAATAGAAGCTTATTCAAAGAGAAGGTTGAAACAATATCCTGGGTACTGTGTGCAACACAGGAAGATGTTAAGGGCATCTGAAGCTGCTCAGAATGTTGAACTTTTATTTGTAGCTGAACATGCAGTCTGTAACTGGGGGGAGTGGGAGGTTGGGGTGAATTTATCTTCAATCCATGCTAATTTATTGTTCCTTCCAACCTCTGAATTAAAATATAGCTCCATCTCTGTGCTCTTTTCTTAACTCCTCGCGTTCTCTTTTAGCTTTAATATTGTCTTCTAATGCTGTAAAAAAAGGTAAAGGTTCCCCCGCACATGCTTGCTAGTCATGTCCGACTCTAGGGGCGGTGCTCATCTCCGTATTCAAGCCGAAGAGCCAGTGTTGTGCAAGGCCATGGCCACGTGGCCGGCGTGGCTGAAAGGAAGCACTGTTTTACCTTCCTGCTTTCATGGCAGTACCTATTTATCTTCTTGTATTTACGTTACATGCTTTTGAACTGCTAGGTTGGCAGGAGCTGGGGTTTATCAGGGGGAGCTCGCTCTGCTGCATGGCACCCGGGATTCGAACTGCCAAGCGGCCAACTTTGCAGACGACATTTTCGGAGCCTTAGTCCACTGAGCCGCCTAGAGGGGTAGAAATAAATACATAAATAGCGATACATTTGGAAGAGCAGATGTAGCCCACCACCATAAGGAGGATTCGAAATGTGGGCTGCCGGTTTGGCCACAATAAACAATGGAGGAATGGACCTTTTGTAAAGCTCATGGTTCTTAACTGGCGATTCAAGACCAGAATATCCCTACAACACTTTGGATTCCCTGGAAAAACCCATTAATTCACCGCTATGATCATGAGTGCTGTAGCTATGTCCAGAGTAAAATGAGAACCCCAAGGGGGGGGGGGGAATTAATGCCAATCTCTGTTGATCAGAAAGCCCCAGGGCTTCAACCTCTGACCCTAAATATTTTTCAAATTTGTTGTTTCCCTAACCTCGTAAATCTTTCATGCACAGCGATATTTCATTCTTCAGCTGGTGCTAGTTTTGAATTTTGATAATAAGCATTAACTGATCTGTCATCTGCATTGAACCTTATCCGGAAGGCCACGGGGCATTTTTACACATGGTTATTTCCCCAGACACATGCTGTTATTTCTCACACCATGGAAAGCAATCATACCTGTTTGCACATTATAATATATTTCTGTTGTGACTTCTCATTCTTTTGTGCTTAAATCAACCTTAGTTTACTCAGTAATTCTTGATTTAGTCTTCCAGTTTGTCATTTCATGGCAATCAGTAGGATGAAGAATCACGTTTGACTCACAGCATTAAATTAATAACCTCCAAAGGTCCTGGCACTAACAGCCCTCTGAAGTTTTGCAAATTAAAGCCCATGGCTTCTATTATTAAGTCAATCCATCTTATGCTCCACCTTCCTCCTTTCCCAGTCCCTTCCACTTCCCCAATCATTATCAGCTTTTCTGCTGAGTCTTGTCTTCCTATGATATGCCCAACGTTGATTGATTTTTAGCTTCCAAGAAGGGAAGTTCAAGTTTGCTTTGATGTAGAATCCACTTGATTGTGTTTTTCGGCAGATGGTGGTGCCTATTAAGCTTTCCTCCAACACTACATTTCTTTTTGCTCCCATCAGCTTTCTTCACCATACAACTTTCACATCCATACGCTGCCATTGGGCAGCACCACAGCATGGGTGATTTTAGCCTTGGCCTCAACCAACATGTCCTTAATACTTAAGCATCTTTTCTAGTTTTTACATAGTTGGGCCCAGGTGGGCAGAATGCAGCTCTTGCTAATATGCTGCCCACCCACCCCCTTCGTAGTCCATGATTCATTGCCTGGCTCAATTGTGCTGTGCCAAGCTCTTAAATTTGTGCTCAGGAAGAAGAAGAAGAAGAAGAAGAAGAAGAAGAAGAAGAAGAAGAAGA
>JAHTLZ010000007.1:44835933-44899654 GCA_023846285.1 Phrynocephalus versicolor | reverse complement strand
AACAACAACAACAACAACAACAACAACAACAACAACAACAACAACAAACTGTGTGCCATCAGGTTGATTCTGACGTATGGCTACTTTTCCCTGCATTTTCAAGATCGAAATTTTTCCAGCATTTTCGAAATCAAAATTACTCAGAAGTAATTTAGCATTCCCTTCTGCTGGGGGCATTCTGGACTGTGCAGCTTGCCCAAGGATACATAGGCTGGCTTATCTCCCAGGAGGCAGGGTGGGGAACTGAGCCCCCAACTTCTAGTCCGCCATCCAGATACCTAATTTTATCTAGCCTGCACCTGATTTATACAAACAGTTCCAACTGGATTCTGCTCCTCCTAAGGGAACACTGGCTTCAACACACTCTAGAGCAGGCCTGCCCAAATCCGGCCCGTCAGGCCATTCTGAGTGGCCTGCGGCTGGCTGGCCCGCCCCTCCCTCCCCCTCCTTCGCCCCATTTTTTTTTAAATAATCTTCTGCCAACACTGACACCACTGGGAAGCTTGGGCAGCTGGGTGGATGGGCGGTCTGCTTCCACCGGCACCGCAGGGGAATGTGTGGGGGTGGGCAGGCCAGTGGGCCTCTGCCACTGCCAAGGAGCTTTGGGGTGGGCTGGCGGGTGAGCCGTCGCCACCGCTGGGGAGCTTGGGGTGGTGCAAGGTCGCACAGATCGCCTCTTCCAAGGGGCTCCCTGTGGCCATAGCTCCCTGTGCTTCCTTTGGTCCCCACCTTCCTTCTTTCCTCCCTCCCTTGGTCCCCACCTCCCTCCCTCCCTCCCTTCCTTGTTCCCCACCTTCCTTCCTTCCTCTTTTGGTTTCCACCTCCCTCCCTCCCTCCCTCGCCTTTCTTCCTGCGGGTGGGGTTGCAACGGGTCAGTGGGTGGGGCTTATGGGTCAGTGGGTGGGGCTTGCAGTGGGGTGGCAGGGTCGGGGAGCAACCGGCCCCTGACACATTCTCAGCCACCAAATCTGGCCCTCCTTACAAAAAGTTTGGGCACCCCTGCTCTAGAGCATCCTTGATGGACTAAGACGGATAACAAGTGTCGGACGTTAGTCTCTGTGCAGAGTGATTAGGACTTTTGCTGATTTACAGTGACAGCCAAGGCAAACAGCTTGGTATAAAGATGGATGATAAGGAAGATGCTCTTCCTGCAGTGATGACAAAGGAGCCTCACAGTACATGATGAAATATTTGGGCAATTCTGGAAGACGATGCTGCTGATCCCACAATGGAAAGCTACGGAAAGAAGCAGTGACGATTTCTCTGGGAACATGGATGGACGCACAGCGCTAGCCAGATAAAATCTGCTAGCATTCAAAACTTCGCTTCCCCCCCCCCAACTGGCATAAATCCAAAATGATGCAACGGATCAAAAGATCTGATTATTATCTCTGATCAATATGAACAAGATGGCTTCTAGGATGAGAGAATGCACACGTCTCCCATTCCACTTTGCTTTCTCTTTCACAGGCTGGGGGGGGGGGATCACTTTTTAGGACTAAAAGCCAGGGAGGCTAGGAGATTCTTCAGCATCTTTCCCAGCTCTGTGCTCTTTCCCTTCCCTGTTGTTTTAATCTTCCACTCCTCAGCCCCGACCTTGCATTTCTCAATCCAGTTCTGATGGAAACAAATAGATTCTACAAATTCATTGGCATCCTCCAGTCTCGAAAGACTATGGTATCATGCCTGGAGTAGAGATCCTAAAAACAACACCTAGTGTGACTAAATAGGCCAATTTGGGAATGGCAGTCTCTACCGCACTGGGGGCAGATATATTCTATTTCAAGCCCAGTCCTTAGGTTTTGTTGTTTCCGTACCTGCCTCTTTTCCTCTGCCTTTTGGACAAATGGCTCTTCAAATTCATGTAGACCATGCTGTATCTTTTCCCTCCAGACAGTGCGATCGGAGGTCAGGGTTTCCCATCTGTTTCTGTCCATTCCCAAGACCTTCAGGTCCCTCTTACAGATATCCTTATACCGCAGCTGTGGGCTCCCTCTGTGCTAGTTCTCCATATAGAAGATCTTTTGGGATCCGGCCATCGTCCAATCTCACGACGTGTCCAAGCCAGCATAGGTGTTGCTGTTTCAATAAAGTATACATGCTAGAGATTCCAGCTTGTTTCAGGACTGTGCTATTTGGAACTTTGTCATGCCAGGTAATGTTGAATATTCGCCTAAGACAGCACATATGGAAGGTATTCAGCTTTGTTTCCTGTCGGGCATGGAGGGTCTAAGACTCACAGCAATACAAACGTGTGCTCAGTACACAAGCTTTATAGACCTGTATAGACCTGTTCTGATGGAAACAAATAGATTCTCCAAAGAGTCTCTCAATAAATGTCCTGGTTTGTTTCAGTGCACATTCTGAGTCCAGGTCTTTGGCATGGACTGTACACCTTGATCCACACAAGGTTCCAAACCTTTTGCCCAGGGGCTCCTTCAAATGGCAAGGAACATCTGTTTGTCATAGAAAGGGATTTTTGTCCCCTCCATACCTTGCGTGGAGCTGCTTTGTTTTATTATTTGGAGACTGGAAATGATTAATTTGGAAGTCTAGTTGTCATTTCTTAAGAAATCCCACTGTCAAAGGGGAAACAATTTAATACATTTCCCATACTACAGTGAGGGCAGGTGATGCCAATAATTACCCACTGGGTGGTAAGTCTTCTCCGGGTTTTAGTCTGAACTTTAAAGAAGTAAACATATCTACTTTGAGCAGCGGGTTCATAACCCTAGACAGCTCCTGTCAAGTCTGGATGAAAATCCAGACTGGATTCACAACCTCCATGACTTTGACATCACCCAAGTCTGAGGGCTTTTTTTGTTGGACCCTCAGATGACATCACCAGATGGACTGCTTCTCTGGTGTCTAATTCTAATATGCTTCTCACCAGATTTGGCTATTAAAATATACCTCTAGTTTGATCACTGATTCAGAAGGAAGAGCACCAATCATACAAATGACTTGTGCTTTCTTGATTGCCAGTCCTCTCATTGTAACTATAAGGGCATCTGGTCATTTTTTTCTGTAATAAGGCAAAGAGCTCTTACATATAGAACAACCCTGACAGATATCTGTCTGACTTTTCCTTGGGGGAAAAACATTCATTTGAAAGAGATGGCATAATATCCTTTGGCAGCATCGTCACAGAAGGCAGAGAATGCACCACTTGGATCATATCTCAGAAGGAACCTCAGTTACATTGCTTACAATACTACCCTGACCTCAATTATCTTAGCCTGAATGCACAGAAAGTGGAGGGTGACTGCGGTTCCATTTAAGCTAACATGAACAGTACTTTGCATGCTATGATCTGCATCACAGTCATTATACAGTCATAAAGTTTAACGCTGTAGGGCATCCTGGAAGTCAACTTCCAAGCTGGAAGTCATTCAACTTCCTGTGAACATCTCCTTTTTCATAAATGCATACATGTACAAATTAAAAAACCCATGCCAAAATCTTTCCTCTGTTGCTTCTTTCTGCCTTTCCCCGATGGAGCCCCAAACTTTCCCATAGAACAGGTGGAAGTACAAGTACCCTGTAATAATCCCTTACTGAGAATCATTTCCCACTAGGAATTTTTTTCTTTTAATTGTTCGTGTGCTGTTGTTAGCTTTAATACTGCCTTTTTAATGCTGTAAGATGGCTCTACAAATTCCCTGTTCTTAATCTTGAATATGTCTTAAATGTTCTGGGTTGTATATTGTCCCTCAATATCGTAAGCCACCTTGGGTCCCTTTCCAAGGAGAAAGGCAAGGTAAAAATATCCATAAACAGGAATTCTACCCCCTTCATCTTATTCACCTAGAGAAGAACTGGATATGAGAATGTTTTCAGGTGCAATACTAATTAGGATGCAGAATTCATCGGCTGAAGGAAAATTCAGAGATCTCTCTAGAGCAGAGAGCTTAACTTTGGGTCCCCAGATGTTCTTGGACTACAACTACTAGAACTCACAGCCAGCATAGCTAGCAGTGAAGACTTCTGGGATGTGTAGTCCAAGAATTTCTGGGTTACCCAAGAATGGGAACCACTGGTCTAAAAGAACAGAGGAACCAAAATTTTGCACAAATTTTCCAAACTACTTCCACATTATGGATTCTTTGCACAGCACTGAATATGTGGGGAAATAAAAACAACAACAGTATTTTCCCACCTATAAGACACCCCCATATATACCACAACTCCCCGTTTTGCAACAGTGTAGTTCTCCTTGTATAAGATGACCCTCATTTTTTTGACTAACAATTTTAGACAAAAATATAGTCCCATATATGGAAAATATGGCACATTTAAGAAAAGAGTTTGCAATGGAGGAGCACAAAATGATGCTACTGCCACCAGATCCTCAAAACCTGTTAAACAGGTACCAGACATAAAACATCAGCAGCCATTTTAAAATGGCTCTCATTTCTCAGGAAAATGGAATATCAGGATACTCTGACCAGGTTTTATTTTGCAAAAACTTAATCATTGATAAAACTGGATTTTCATGATATTATCAGATAGACTGTGTATCTATGGATTGCCAGCTATGGAAGTTTTGATCTTCTATATCAGGGATGGTGAACCTTTTTGCCACCGAGTGCCCAAACTCGGCGACGGTGGCAGCAGCGGCGGTGGTTGAGATCGGTGGCGGGGGGGGGAGGAGGTGAAGGCAGCAAGGGTGATGGAGGGGGCGGGGTCCGGGTGGGAGGGGCAGGGATGGCAGCGGAGGCAGGGTCATATATCCGGTGGCAGGGCAGCAAGGGCGATGGTGACGGCGGTGGCGGGGTTGGGATCAGCAACAGCAGGGGGTCACGGGTGGGGCGAGTTCGAGGGCAGCTAGGGCGATGGGGTCAGAGTTATCGGCGGCGGCAGCAGCAGTAGCGGGAGGGGCAGGGAAGGTGGCAGGGTTGGCAGAGGCGGGTTCAGGGGCGGCAGGGGGCGGAGGCAAGGGCGGCGATGGCATTGGCGATGGCAGGGTAAGCCTGGCACCTGACATGTTCCCTGCCCCCCCACTTCCCCCTCCACAAATTCCTCATGGCTGTTCCAGCAGAGGGGGAAGTGGGGGGGGGAAGGAGCATGTCGCGTGCCAGGCGAAAGCTCTTTGCATGCCACTTTTGGCACACGTGCCATAGGTTCGCCATCCCTGCTCTATATCATTTAATTTCCTTGTGCACAGTATTGAGACCAACAAATACCAATCATAATCATCAAAAAGATACAAACAGCACACTCATGCTACTACAGCTCCTAGCTCTTAACATAAGAACATAAGAAGAACATAAGAACAGCCATGCTGGATCAGGCCAAAGGCCCATCTACTCCAGCTTCCTGTATATCACAGTGGCCCCACAGTGGGGAAAAGCTGACAAGAGCTGAGTGGCATCCAGTTCAGAACACCTCATCCCCGTGGAACGAGGTTGGAGAGGTTAGAGAACCTCAGAGTGATGACACAGTAGGTATTAGCACTGGGATAATAATGGAATGTGGTAGTTTGTCTACTGGAATTAAAAGCTGCGGGGGAGGGGGGGAGAACAAAGAAGCAGCCGTTGTTGGGGGACCCACTGTACAGGTGTGTCTATGCTCGAAGCCTCCGAGCAAAGAGGGGAGAACTTGAACATTTGGCAGCTAGGGATAACATTGATATAATAACCATAACAGAAACCTGGTGGAATGCAGAGAACCAGTGGGATACTGCAGTCCCAGACTATAAACTCTATAGACGGGATAGAGAGGGGAGGGTTGTAGGTGGAGTGGCCATCTATGTCAAAGAAGGGGTAAAATCCAGCAGAATGGAGATTGACAGTGGGTCTGACTCCACCATAGAATCACTGTGGGTTAAACTACCAGGTCCAAGGAGCAATGTGATAGTGGGGGTGTGCTATCGCCCACCAGATCAAAAACTGGAGGAGGACCTTGAAATGAGGACACAAATCATGGAGGTGTCTAAGAGGGATAGCATAGTAATCAGGGGGGACTTCAATTATCCCCACATTGACTGGTCAAATGTGAGCTCGCGGTAAGAAAGAGAAACAGGGTTTCTGGACATGCTGAACAGAGATGAGCACGAAACGAAAAAAATTCATTCTGTTATTTGTTATTTGTTTGTTAGTAACAAAACGAATAATGAAAATTGTGATGAAATTGGAACGAACCAAACAGAACCATGAAAATTAGGTTTGTTACATTTTGTTTTCGTTAATGGCGACGCGCAATGAAATGAGCTATTTTTAAATGTTAAAAAACGTCCTGAATATCCGTAAAAACCCAGCGATAATTATTTATTCTGCCTGATAATACCTACCAGGGGAGTTGGGGTCATTAAAACGTGCATTTATGTCTTTTCTCAGATCGCTGTATTTTTTTCCTTTAAGGGGAGTTAGGGGACATCAACTCAAAATGGCTCCCAGATGCCTAATATTGATTTCTTGGGTATTAAAACACCCTGGACATCCGTAAAAATGCAGTGATAATTATTTGAACTTATTACCTACTGGGGGTTGCAGTCCTTAAAATGTTTGTTTTTGTCTTTCTCCCATCGCGATGCATTTTTTCTTTTCCCTTTAAGGATGACACCAAATGGATTCCAGCCACAAAATGGATGCAAGCCATGTGATGGGATCATGTAAATTCTTGGACAATTTCAACCAATAGCATGCCTAGGTTGCAGACTGGGTAGGTGTGGCAGCCACAGAGGGCATAAAAGGCTTTGGCAGCCCCCGTCCTCCTTGCAGTCTGAGGTGGGAGTTAGGGTGGGATTTCTGTCTCTGCGACTCATTACTTTAGGCCAGCCAGGCAGGTGTGTGTCTCTGTGTTCCTGCTGGCTGCAGCCTGGCTCTTAGGGGAGAGAAAGAAAAGATTTCTCTTGCAGCCTCCCTGTGTGCGTATGTACCTCTCGTGGAGTACCCTCCCCTGCCCCGCAGTGCAGTTACTCTGTGGCTGCCTTACGCCCTGGGCGACGCCCACCGCTGCCTTTGCAGCCTCCCTGCGTACCTAGTCTATACTGTGTCTCTGCCAGCATCATTTTTTTTAGTGTTTTCCCTCTGGTCTGGGGCACTGCGGGACGTCCGGCACGGAAATGCTTTAAGTCGTGCCAAAAGCAGGTAAAAACGAAAAACTAAAATGAACCAAAACGGACCCGCAACAAAAAACAAAAGACCAAAAATGCCATTTTTTTAATTCGTGCCCATCTCTAATGCTGAATGACTGTACCTTAGAGCAACTTGTCATGGAACCCACCTGAGAACAGGCAACTCTGGATCTAATACTGCGTGATACTCGGGACCTGGTCAGGGATGTTATTGTCACTGAGCCTCTGTTGTAAAAACTAGAGAAGATTGTGAAGAGCTCCTGAAGGATCTCTCCAAACTGGGGGGAATGGGCTGTGAAATGGCAAATGTGTTTCAATGTAGGAAAATGTAAAGTAATGCATATTGGGGCAAAAAAAACCAAACTTTATCTATCAACCCATGGGTTCTGAGCTATCCATGACGGATCAAGAAAGAGATCTTGGTGTGTTGGTGGACAGCTCAATGAAGGTGTGTACCGAATGTGTGGCAGCAATGAAGAAGGCAAGGTCCATGCTAGGGATGATCAAAAAGGGGATTGAAAATAAAACAGCCATCATTATAATCCCTTCCCTATATTTTTGTGTTTTGGTGATTTCGGAAAAGTACAAGGATAAACAGCATTCCTGCATGCAAAGCTGAAAATTATCCCTGTACTTGTCCTCAGTCATAGAATCATAGAATCATAGAATTATAGAGTTGGAAGAGACCTCATGGGCCATCGAGTCCAACCCCCTGCCAAGCAGGAACTCCTTCACAATATTTCCGACAGATGGCCATCCAGTCCGAAGTGTAAAAACATAACAATTTTCTGGTTTTTCCCAACACCTGCAATAATCTGTCTCAGGCAAAGACTGAACTCTGTGTCCTACCAAAATAAATCTTAGAATCATAAAAACATAGAATCATAGAGCTGGAAGGGATCTCAAGGGCCATCCAGTCCAACCCCCTGCCATGCAGGAACCCCCATCATAGTACTCCCGACAGATAGCTATCCAACCTCTGCTTTGAAATCTAAAAAAGAGACTCCACCACCCTCCGTGGCAGGATATTCCACTGCCAAACAGCTCTAACCATGATGTTCTTCCTAATGTGTAAATTGAATCTCTCTTCCTGTAGTTTGAAACCTTTGCCCTGAGACATAGTCTCTGAAGCCATGGAAAACAAACCCTCTTCAATATGACATCCTTTCAAATATTTAAACATGGCTATTATATTCCCTCTCAGCCTTCGTTTTGTAAGGCTAAACTGTGGGAACCTTTCTTTGCAGTATGCTTTTCGGGGAAGTTTCAGTGCAGTGCGCACACTCCTGACTTTTGCCAACTTGGCATATCTGGATGGAGGTGACCTTCTATTTCCCCTGACTTATTGCTCTGAGGCAGGGCTAAAGGGCACCTGCTTCCCATTAATGCCCCAATGGGTCAACAAAACATAAAGGAATAAAAAGAAGGCTTCTGAGATGAACACATCAGTCTTTTTTTCTGCACATCTTTCCCAGCTGGCTCTGAGAAAATAGCATCTCCATGTGCGCGTGTGTGTTTTCCATCCTCCTTTCTGTAAAAGATCAGTTCAGCTTTGGAACTTTTCCAGTGAACTCCCACACTAAACATTCTCAGCTCCCTAAGCCACTCCTTGTAAGACATCGCTTCCAGACCTTTAACCATCTTGGTCACCCTCCTCTGGACCCATTCAAGGTTGTCAATATCCTTCTCTCCATTCTCTTTTTCATCTGACTGTAACTGGAGCCAGCAGCTGCAAGTAAAGATACCCTTTCTACTTTAAGTGCAAGTTTGTGTGGAGATCAAGGGAAGTGTTTATTACTGAATTCAAATTCTGTGTTTCAGCTCTTTTGGCTCAGTTATGTATGTCTTCCACGTCTGCCTCAATTCCCATCCTCAGCACATGTTATTTCATGAATGGACATAGGCGCTGCCCAGAACGGAATGGCAATGCCACAAATACAAAGCTGTCGCTCACTAGATTACATTAAATTCCACAAGGGAGAGACAAGATGGAAACCACCTTCTTGCAATGTACCCGCATGGTGACATTTTAGTGCTGTCTCCAAGGGTTCAGGCAGTAATTAACATTGATAGTGGCAGATTTGCTTTCCTCTTCTGTTGCTGCATGAGAAAGCAGTGTACCTTGCCAGGGAGGAGTGGAGGGAATTCAAAGTCTGGTAAAACACTTTGATGCTTTGCGTTATAACTGTGCGGTAATGATACTGACCTTTTGAGAAAGTCTGAAACACCAAACAGTTTGTGTTGGCGTAAGTAAGGCTTTCAGGCACGTACCACACACAGATTAAACACACGTGCAGAGAGCATATGATACATATCCTCAATTGTCTCATCTTCACATGTAAGAAAAAGGAACTGTAAAATTACCTCCCTCACCCTATAATTTTGAAGGGCTTCGTATATTGTTGAGCAAAAATGTGCACACAGTACAATCTGAAGCAAGTGACACATTGTGTTGGATAATAGCAATCTGTCATGTACTGACACTGGGTATCAGTGTGAGGGGGCTTTACAGTTTACTGTGATTGTTCTTTACCACTTACTAATGTGATTGTTCAACTTCTTTTTCCACCTCAGGCATTAGAGGCAAACTCTGATCCCCTCTTCCGGTATGTTTTTGCTCCCATTGTTTTGTCGACAGCCTCTTTTCTTCCTCTGACCCTCCTTCAAGCAACAAGCATGCAGGGTCCTCTCTATGTGGGAGATACCATTCCTCCCACCTTTCCTCTGACTGTAACTGAAGATAGTAAATGTAAGCAAAGATAGATTTTCCACTTTAAATGCTTCTAGAGTGATATTTACCAAACAACGTGCTAGTCTGTATGGAAGGAAGATTTTTTTAAAATGAAACTGGTCTGATTCCTCTACATTTTCTCTATAATTCTTGTTTTCTGCCTTTTACTCTGCTAATGAAAAGGAATTGAAATATTGTAGAAAACCCGTTTTAAAACCAAATTTCTCAGTACAAATCACAAAATTGTTAATGAAGAATAAATAACATGGTCTCTGGCAACATTCTGTTCAGACAATACATGTGGAAATAGTTTGTTCTGGTTTCCTCACCGCACATTTCACCTCTCTCTCTCTCTCTCTCTCTCTCTCTCTCTCTCTCTCTCTCTCTCTCTCTCATTCATTATGCTTCACAAATTTCAGTATCCATGTTAGGGCACTTGGAATCAATCTCCAGATCATGTGGGAACCCTACTCTACATCATGTTCTTCCACTCCCATCAAAACACAGCAGTTACTCTTCGAGGTGCCATTACATTTTACTGTTTTGCTTTGGATTGTTGTTATTGTTGTTGTTGTTTGCAAGATTTATTCTAATGCTATCTGATATTATGGACTTGACCATTTTTACAGAAGTTGCATAACCTCTGAAAATGGCACAGAATTATGACCGCTGAGACTTTCTCTCACGACCATTGAGAAGTCAGAAGCACAGATGGGTTGTCTGAAACTTTTTAAACAATCATTTAGTCGTTCTATGCTTGCACAGACATAATTGTGTTATATATTACATCAATAGTGTAGATATGGCCCAAGGTGGGAAAGAACTTATGAAAAGTCCTTACAACTTTAATTTGAGGACTGGGCAATGGGAGGAGGAAAAGCCAGGCACATATCAGCACATTGTAAACAATGGTGTACACACCTCCAGTTCATACTGCTTCACCTGGACATACAGTGGTACCTTGTGTAAAGGAATTAATTCAGGCATGTTCAAACTTTGGCCCTCCAGATGTTTTGGACCATAACTCCCACAGTCCTTTGCCATTGGCAATCTAAGCTTAGAATTCTGGGAGTTATGGTCCAAAACATCTGGAGGGGCGAAGTCTAGACATGCCTAAATTAATTCATTCCAAATGAAATTATGTTAAGCAAATTTTCCTTTATACAAATTTCCTGTAGGAATGCACTGAAAACGGAGTAATCCCTAATTGCAACCATTTTTATGTTGTACGGATTTGCCCCATAGGCGATTCTGTTAAGCAAATTTCCCCTATCTCCGGATTTTTTTATGTTGTACAGATTTTATGTTATACAAAATGTTTGTTATACAAGGGTCCACTGTATGTGTCTTTCCATCAGCTATGAGGCTGCTGATGATGGGTTTGTACCGGCATTGGCCATGATCCAATTCAGTACTTATGTGAGTGGTGCTTCATGTAGTGGAAGCTAATGCAGCTCTCGGATAAAGAGGCAGTGTGTCCAGTTGGGTGCCCGATCGTACAATCTGATCATACATAACAAGAGCCCACAATTGGCTCTGAATGGGGTGGCCATGCTCTGTTGCTGATACGCGTGTCACCCTGTCCCACCACATCCAAGAACGGATACCACAATGCGACAGAAAGACAGCAGGGAGGAAGCATCAGAAAATACAGTTCTCATCAAAGACAAACCCCTACAAATGCCAAAACTACTCAGCTATAGGTAAAAGGTAAAGGTTCCCCCTGCACATGCGTGCTAGTTGTGTCTGACTCTAGGGGCGGTGCCGATCTCTGTATTCAAGCCAAAGGGCCAGTGTTGTGCAAGTCCATGGCCATGTGGCCGGCATGGCTGCAAGGAAACGCTGTTTTACCTTCCCACTTTTTATGGCAGTACCTATTTATCTACTTGAATTTACATGCTTTCGAACTGCTAGGTTGGCAGGAGCTGGGGTTATTAGCGGGAGCTCGCTTAGCTGCATGGCACCTGGGATTCGAACCACCAAGCTGCCGACTTTGCAGTCTACAGTTTCGGTGCCTTAGTCCACTGAGCCACCACACCTACTCAGCTATAGAGTGATTCAAAAAAAAAGAGAAAGCAAGAAAAAAGAAAACATTAACTACACAAGAGAGCCATCAAAGTCATTTTCTTTTTTCCTTTATTGAAGCTCATTATATATTTCTGAGGAAATTGATTGCAAGAAAAAAATGTGTCATCTTCCAGCACTTCCATTTGTTTTCATCTGCCAACGCCTACACTAACGACACATTACATAAAAGACTGACATTGGCTGCCCCTGGCTGCCTTTATAAGCACAGAGAAGACACAAGGTGTCAAATATTTTTGGGGTCAGGAGCAACTATTCAAGTGCAGTCCATGCAAGTTACACATGCTCTCTTCTCCAGCATTGAGTGTGTGTTGTGTCATTACCGTCGTGACTGACCCTTTGTGACTCACGTCTATGGAATTTTCCTGGCAGGAATACTGGAGTGGCTTGCCACTTCCTACTCCAGGCGCCTACAGCACCTGGTATTCCCTGGTGGTCTCCCATCCAAGCACTAACCTGGGCCGGACCCTGCTTAGCTTCCGAAATCAAGCGAGATCAGATGTGCTCAGGGCTTAGCAGCTACTGTGTTTCCCCGAAAATAAGACAGTGTTTTATATTAATTTTTGCTCCCAAAGATGCACTAGGTTTTATTTTCAGGGGATGTCTTGTTTTTTCCATGAAGAAAAATACGGTACACATTTATTGTTATCTTATTATGGGGAGGCCTTATTTTCGGGGGATGCCTTATATTTCCGTATGGGTCAAAACTGTAAGTAGGTCTTATTTTCAGGGGATGTCTTATTTTCGGGGAAACAGGGTATCAAATCCTGAATTAGGGTTGCCTGTAGGATTCCAAATGAACCCCAAAGAAAGTATAGTGGTACCTTGGATAAAGGAATTACTTCATTCCAAATGAAATTATGTTAAGGAAATTTTCCTTTATACAAATTTCCCATAGGAATGCATTGAAAACAGAGTAATCCCTAATCACGACCATTTTATGTTGTATGGATTCACCCCATAGGCAATTCTGTTAAGCAAATGTCCCCTATCTCTGGAATTCTTTATGTTGTACAGATGTTATGTTATACAAACAGTTTATTATACAAGGGTCCATTGTATGTTGTATTAGATTTTCCTGAAAGAGTGAGATAACATGAAGCAATGCTACAGTTTTAGCCAATAGCTAAAATTCTGCTTTGTTCGAAGGCCCTCTGTGGATCATCAATTCAAGTCCAGCTCCTGTCAAGGAGACCAGTGTGGAATCGAACTCCCAACCTCTGGCAATATGGCCAGATGTCTATAGCACTGAGCTATATTAATATGTGTACTTCTCTATTTATCCTATTTATTTTGCCTAGCAAAGGCAGCATCACAACTCTTGGTTTGGAATTTGTCCAAGGGCCAAAATGGCTTATCCTGAACTTCATTGTAACATGCTATTTATTATCTGTTCATTTCCAAATGAAACCCACTGTGTTCCATAATTTATCTTTTTTAAAAATAAAGAAATAAATACAAAGGGTTTTTCTTCTTAAAAATAGATTTCCCCAAAGCTGACATTGCATTATAAATACACTCTGTTATCTCACTAGATGAAAGCAATGTTTAAAAAGAAGCAGTTGATTCAATTGCCTTCCGTTCAATTATGAACGTTTGCCCGTATCATTATCCAATGCAGACGCAGGCCAATGACACCTGAGTTTACGGTAATGTACGGTTAACGACCCTGCAGGATTATGATCACCATGATACACAACATTCTTAGACCCATCAAGCAAAAGGGCTATGTTGTGTGCATGCGTGGAAGAAAAAGTCACGCATAATTTAAGGCTGCATTGATAATTATATATTTTTTAAAGTTAATTATTCCCATTAAAATAATCATCCTTCTCTGCAGCAGATATGACCCATTTTTTCAAGAGCAGAGAACATTTCTAATTTAAAAATCTATCTGAATTATTGGCATAAGTGATTAGAAGCAAGATGATTATTTTAATAAGAGAATTGGCCTCTGCTAATTAGTAATCACAGAGATGGTAAAGGGCCCTGTACCCCTGGATTTTAAAAACACATTCCCACCCTACCATTCACTATTACCCTATTCAAAGCTTGCCCTACCATTAGACTGAGTGAGGCATCTATGGCTCATTGAGGGATTTAGGGCATTTCAGATTTTTCCTATATCAGGCTTGCCCAAAGTCCGGCCCGGGGGCCAAATCCGGCCCGCTGGCCCGCCCCTCCCTCCCCATCCTTCGACCCATTTTTTTTTTTAAAAAAAAACCTTCTGCCAACACTGGCACTGCTGGGAAGCTTGAGGGGCTGGGCTGGCCGGCCGGCTGGTGAGCAGAAGCTTGTGGGGTGGGCGGACAAGGGGGTGAGCCACCACCACCAGCACCACTGGGAAGCTTGTGGGGTTGGGCGTGCACATGGGGGTGGCATGCGGGTGGGCTGCCGCCACTGGCATCACCGGGAACCTTGTGAAGCTAGGTGTGGTCAGTGGGTGGGCTTATGGGTCAGTAGGTGGGGCTTGCAGTGGGGTGGCAGGTTCGGGAAGCAACCGGCCCCAGACACATTCTCAGCCACTAAATCTGGCCCTGCTTACAAAATGTTTGGGCACCCCTGTCCTATATTATACTGTGTACACACACTTACTGATGCATGTGTTTTGTGTTAGAATTTTAATACTATAATTATGTATCTGTGTTCTTACATTATGGCATTCTAAATTTGTTTTTATCTGTTCTTGCCTTTGGATTTTTCCTTAGTGTGGGATTCTCTGTGTTTATTCTCTTGTACAAGCCTCATCAATGGAGTAGAATTTTTGCCCTTCCGCAGTGGAAGAGCATAAGCAGAACACCATTTCTAGAGACATAATAATAATAATATAATAGCTTTATTACGGTCAAAGACCAAAAACACCAAACAATCCACAATAGTCAGATACAATTCAAATTTTGAAATACCGTATATACTCAAGTATAAGTCGACTCGAGTATAAGTCGAGGCCCCCAATTTAACCCCCCAAAACTGGGGAAACTTATTGACTCGGGCAGCCATTTTGGTGGGCGGGCGGCCATTTTATTGGGCATCTGATCCGCATCCATCCTCCTCCTGGGATCTTTGCTTGGAACCATCCTTGGGGCATTTGGTGATATACCGCCCTATCTTACAGCGGGACCCGATATTGGAACTCAGTGCTATCCTTTTACTACATCATGCCACCCAAACCGAACACCAGCAAGGGCAAGGGCAAGGGCAAGGGCAAGTTTTTAATGTGTTCAGAAGCAAGTTATTCTCTCTGCACCACTCAATCAACCGCTCTACCTCATCCCTATAAGCAGACTCATCTCCTGCTGAGATAAGCCCCACTACTGTGGTGTCATCCGCAAACTTAACTATAATGTTGTTATGATAGGCGGGAATTTAAGCAGAGGCTGGATGGCCATCTGTCGGAAATATTGTGAAGGGGTTCCTGCTTGGCAGGGGGTTGGACTCGATGGCCCATGAGGTCTCTTCCAACTCTATGATTCTATGATTCTATGAATACAATCATAAGTATAAAGAGTAAAGAGCAGTGGACTCAGCACACAGCCCTGTGGAGAGCCAGTACTAAGACTCAGATCCGTAGATGTACATTGACCTACTCTAACCCTCTGACTACGTCCAGACAAAAAACTATTTATCCACATACATATAGAATGTGGAAATCCGAAATCCCCTAATTTAGCCACCAGTCTGTGAGGGAGGATGGTATTAAATGCTGAGCTAAAGTCCACGAAAAGCAGTCTTGCATAGCTTCCCCACTGTTCCAGATGTGACAATGCAGCACTGCGACGACGACGACGACGACGATGACGATGATGATGATGATGATGATGATGATATATTAGATGACTGAGCCTGCCTGCATGGTAAAGCCAGGAGCCAGGAAAGTGACCCTCAACTTTTGGGGCTGTGAGATTTCAAGTCCAAAATTTTAAATCCAGAGAGAAACCGGTGCCTACATGTGAGACCAGAGCCTAAAACTAAGAAAGACCAGGCAACACTTCTGTTTCCTCCCACCCAAATGTTTTCAATGGGAACAAGAAAATAAATTATATACAACAGAAAGTATGTTGTATTAGATGTTCCTGAAAGAGTGAGATAACATGAAGCAACGCTACAGTTTTAGCCGATAGCTAAAATGCTGCTTTGTTTCATGTGTAGGAAACAAAAGGAGTAACATTCAGTCATTCCCAGCTGGTGTGTGTGTGTGTGTGTGTGTGTGTGGTGTGTGTGTGTGTGTGTGTTGTCTTGGTGGGCACTTGTTAATTGCTGGCTAGAAATGACTGGATGTTACCCCTTTTGCCGAACAACGCAACTGCACCTGCATCACTGACTTCCACCATCAGTGTGAGATTTTCTCTGTTTATTGCTTTAAATGGCTTATATTCATTATTTTATATGTGTCGCCCTGGGCACTTCTTAACCCGAGAGGCAATTCAAAAATGAGAGCACGCAATAGCAGAGGGAGAAGGGGAGCAGTGTATTTCTGACTCTGACATACCTGTGTTTTCTGCGTAGTTTCCCGTCGGTGAACTACACAGTAAAAGATCGCGTGCTAACCAGGAAGAGAAGCAAATTCTGCTCCCAGCCGACCACGCCCCTTGAGCAGCAGTTTCAGTGAAGTTTCCTAAACCACCGCGAGGGGCTGGATTTAGAAACTTTGCTTGCAAATGCTTACTTGTTTGCTTCTGTTGCAACGACAGGACACTGAAAATATGCAGTAAATTCAGTTTCTCCCTCTTCTACCCTGCTTAAAAGACAGAACCTTGCAAAGTAGGACAAAATCTGCAGTACACAGGTTAGGACAGAACCAGAATAGGAAGGTATGACACAGAGGAGAGGACACCAACTGCCCATTAAAAACCACGTGACCGCTCCTGGGGGGGAAAAAAACACAGGAAATTTAAATACGAAGGAAACCCAGGTATAACTGCGGTCGCTCTCTGCAGAGAGTTCTAAACAGGGAACCAGGTTGTAGAATGAAGTCTTTGCTCAGGATGGTTCCCCATCTCGTCCAGCTGAAGCCCTCCCATCAGTAGCATTTGGGGTAGTTTGGATGATAAAAGAAGACATAGGAGAGGTAGTTCAACCTGTGCTTGTGATTATGAATATGGAAATCATCCTCAAGACGTACACCAAATAGCTTCAGTTTTTTAATTTCTTTGCTGCCGTTTCAATTAACTGATAACTGGCGCTTTTTCAGATGCCACAACAAATTGAGATCACCCACTCTAGATGTTGACTTTGTGCCGCTAAATTAATTTTTTCCCCCTTCAATTTTAATAATCAGTTAAAAACTCCCAAATCTTCATTATTAATTTACCAGAAGCAATACGCTGCCTTTTAAAACATTTATGCTGCAGAAAATGAAGAGGCCTTTTTCTAATGATTGCATGGCATGCCTAATTTAATACAGAGCTAAATATTTAATTACTAAATGTGGCAAAGTTGAAAGTGCTCCGCTGAAATTAAACCCTCATCTTCACGGCAAAAAACTTAATTGTATCCTGCACAGAAGCACCAAGCATCGAGGCAGAACTATTGAGAACAAATCATACCAGCTAAGCAAAGAATCACATAATAGAGCATGGAAAGAACATCCTTCAGTCTATCAAGCCAAGTCAGCTTCCTCCTGTGGTATCCTGAACAGCTGTTTCATGACCCGATACATCATTATGGCATGGGTCTAACTCCTCTAGGTGTTCCATGATTGATGAGGATGGGAGCGCCAATCATAGAATCATAGAGTTGGAAGAGAACTCAAGGGCCATCCAGTCCAACCTGCTGCGTGCAGGAACCCCCATCACAGTATTTCTGACAGATGGCCATCCACCCTCTACTAAAAAACCTCCAATGAAGGAGACTCCACCACTCTTCTTTGTGGCAGCACATTCCACTGCCGAACAGCTCTAACTGACAGGAAGTTCTTCCTAATGTTCAAATGGAATCTCGTTTCCTGTAGTTTGAAACCATTGCCCCGAGTCCTACTCTCTGAAGCCATGGAAAACAAGCCTGTTCCCTCTTCAATAGGACATCCTTTTAAATATTTAAACATAGCTATTGTATCCCCTCTCAGCCTTCTTTTTGAAAGGCCACTCCCCTGGAAGACATTTCTTCCAGACTTTCAACCATCCTTACCATGCATTCACAGAAATATTTTCAACATTCCGTCCAAATTACATTTGATATATAAAAGAGAAAGAAAGTTGGGGGGGGGGGGAGGAGAGATATTTGGAGGTTCCCTCTCTGGAAGAACAGCTAAGGGAATTCAAGATAAGCCTAATGATTGAGGAACCATCAAAATAAAATAAAATCTGATTTTGTGTATGAGCAGGCTTTTAAACCTGAGTGTCCATCCCTATCCAGCTGATATAAGAGCATTTTTTTTTGTATCTATGATGACCTGTGCTAGGACAACCTTGGTTCATGAAAAAGCCAGGACCAAGGGCAGAGACAAGACCAAGGCGATGGAAAGGCATGGGGTGTGTGGGTCCATCATGATACAAGGCAATAATGGCAATGTCTAGTGGTTGTGTCCATCATCAGCAGGCTCAGAATCAGCTCCATCTCTCTCTCTCTCTCTCTCTCTCAACCTTTCCCTTTCCTATTCTCCAGTAAGTCCTAATTTTAGCTGCATCAGGTACATTCAATCATAAACCTCACCCAGTGCAAAAACAAACAAAAACAAAACAGTAATGCTGTGTTACTACAGAGAGGAGTCTATGTGTGGAATGGCAGAACCAATGCCATGATGTCCACACCAAAGGAGAACATCTTCTAAGTGAGGCGGTTTCATAGGGCAGCACAGTGGTTTCCAATCTTGGTTCCCCAGATGGTCTTGGACTACAAGTACCGGAAATCCTGGCCGGCACAGCTAGGGGTGAAGGATTCTTCTGGGAGTTTTAATCCAAGCAAGAACATCTGGGGACCCAAGGTTGGGAACCAAAGCAGTAGCATATTTCCTTAATGAAATGAGTGCACGCCCAGCCTCTTCATATTGGAACAATAACCCCATCATCCCCTGGCCAACTCAATCAATGTTGGCCAGAGAATCCCGGGGACTGCCATCCAGGAAAGGAAAGGAACACCCTCAATTCACACCAGCATCCAAAGAGGCTTCAAAATGACTTGTCCTGCATCACTCACCAAAACATTTCTTTAGAGCCAGCCAATCGATTTGCAAATTACGTTTGCACCCAACTCACATCTCAACCCTTTTATCCTGTCATAAGAAGGAAGAAATGCTTGGGTCAAAGAGAGAGAGGAGGCAAGAAGTGAATACAGAGGAGAAATGTGTGGGCTGGATAGAACTCGAATGTTCCCACCACCCCCGAAAGCTTTAATTCCACAGCAAAGCTTGTTTATGGCAACTGTGTTTAATCTTCTTCATATCCACATGAATTTTTAAAGGCATACCGGCAGCCTTTGTGACCCAATCTGACTGCTGCTGCTCAGCCATATTCTAGAATATTTCAAGGTTTTAAACATTCAAATGTAGGAAGAGAAACAGACAAAGCAGGCCACTGGGGTTGTCGGACAGAGAGTTACACTTTTCTGTCAGCTCTGTCGGGTGGGGCAAGTTATAAAGAGGGTAAACTAGCTGAAATGAGACTTTCCACAAAAGTGGGCCTCCAGGGGTGGAAACATGTCTTCTGGAGCACTTCTACTTCTGATCAGAGAAGGGCACAAATGAGTGGCTCATGCCATTTTGTTGTTCATCCCAAAAGGTGTTTAGTGGTTTCCCACCACACCTCCTTTGGTTCAGATAAGGTATTTGTGTTATTCCTTTCAAGAATTGCAGGCAAAATAAAAGCAAAACGAAAGCAAAACAAAAGACACAAAACAGGTGGCACCTTAAAGACTAACTTTCATATTTTAATGTAACATTTTGTGGACACGTCCACTTCTTTAGACATATAGCCAGCCACTGGTAGTTTGCACCCATCTCTACATCACTCAGCGTGTTGTTAGTCTGTGGAACTCCCTGCCACAGGATGTGGTGATGGCATCTGGCCTGGATGCCTTCAAAAGGGGATTGGACAGATTCCTGGAGGAAAAATCCATCACAGGTTACAAACCATGATGGAGATGTGTAATCTCCAGTCTTAAAACCGGGGTACTTCAAGGGCCAGATGCCAGGGAGTGATATCACGAAACAGATATCTGACGGAAACTATGAGGAGATTCTCTGGGAAGGAGATATTTTCTAGGCTGTGGCTCCAGTCTACTAGTCAAAGCCAGCATCTTAAACCGGGTCCAAGAGAGCTGCCTTCCTAGACCTGTGCAGCATAAATAAACCAACTCAGGGCCTTTAACAGATGCTGCTTCACCTGTTATACCTCAGGGGCTCAGTTTAGGCTGTGGCTCCCACAATACCCCAGGGCAGCGTGTCTCCTCTTCTTCCGATGGCCAAACTATTTTCCTTAGGAAAGTCCCTACATTGACTCCTGCAGCTATATCAGTACCTCTCCATCATTATTATGTGGGGGGGGGATCAGGCTGCCCACTGACTTTATCGAATTCTGACTGAGACAAGGGACACTTTCTGAAGACGCCCCATGGATCCATGATGGAGGCAAGATTGGACCCAGGCTGATTTCATCCATGCCTCTGACGCTCTAAAAATGACACCATGCTGGCTCTTGAAAGGCTAGCAAAAATTACACTCTGCTTTATTGCGCATGAAGCATCAGCACTACAGCGGAAGCATTTCCGGAAACAGGCAAAGACCTTTCTTTTGCTACACAGACTTGTGCTTATAACCACTTATCTCTCCTTGTGGGGTTTCACTGACACTGTGTTATCAATTTTTTAGTTCCCATCCCACATAACTTTTAGATGGTCTACTGTTCATAATTACATGGAATTTATACTCTTTTCTTAACTCCTCGCGTTCTCTTTTAGCTTTAATATTGTCTTCTAATGCTGTAAAAAAAGGTAAAGGTTCCCCCGCACATGCTTGCTAGTCATGTCTGACTCTAGGGGCAGTGTTCATCTCTGTATTCAAGCTGAAGAGCCAGTG
Organism: Phrynocephalus versicolor; assembly: GCA_023846285.1. Classification (NCBI taxonomy): domain Eukaryota; kingdom Metazoa; phylum Chordata; class Lepidosauria; order Squamata; family Agamidae; genus Phrynocephalus; species Phrynocephalus versicolor. The sequence goes on along the minus strand of JAHTLZ010000007.1, from coordinate 44,878,750 downwards.
TTGTTCAAGTCCATGGCCATGTGGCCGGCATGGCTACACTGTTTTACCTTCCCGCTTTTTACGGCAGCACCTATTTATCTACTTGCAGTTACATGCTTTCAAACTGCTAGGTTGGCAGGAGCTGGGGTTAACAGCAGGAGCTCGCTCCACTGCGTGGCACCCGGGATTTGAACCACTGAGCTGCTGACTTTCTAGCCGACAGTTTTCTGTGCGCTAGTCCTCTGAGCTACCACGCCCCTCCTAATGTTGTAAGGTGCCCCCTCAATGCCCTATTCTTAAACATGTATATGTCTTAATTGTACTGGACTGTATTTTGTCCCTCCATACTATAAGCCGCCTTGGGTCCTTTTCCAAAGAGAAAGGTGGGGTAAAAAATACTCATGAAAATAAATAAATAAATAAATAAATAAATAAATAAATAAATAAATTCCATTGGCTTCTGGGAGTATAGCACTCCACACAACATTTCTAAAGTCCATAAACAGGGAACCCAAGCTGAATGTGTGTACCTTGGTATGTGGAACACCTTAAGTGTTAAAAGGTATGAAAATGAATTCCTAATGTTGAGTGGCATTGTAGATGCAAGAGAATGAGAGAGTTAAGCAGCTGAATGGAAGATGAAAGGCAGGCCAAGAAAATGGATCTCAGTATAGCCATTCATCAGAATATTGTGTATAATGAAGAGTTGAGTGTTTGAGCTCTAAGTATTTCTATAGGGCCCAGTGCAGAGAACACTAGTCAAGTTCCTTAAACTTCTATGATTATTTCCCCACTCCTATCTTCCACTCAGTGATAATAAAAGCAAGCTATTCATTAGCAAGAGATCCAAACCAGCTCCATTCAACTCACAGCAGGCGCTCTCCAAACTAGCAATTAATCCAAGCACTGGCGTGGAAATTGTTTCCCAAATGTCAGCCAGCTTCATTTCTTCTGGTGGTTCGCTTTGTTTAACATGTGAACAAGGATTTTCTTTAAAAGGAAAGATTTAGATTGGTGGGCAAAGGTTACATGAACTATCCTGAATAGTGGAGGTATCCTACTACCCACCCTCGTGGTTACTTTTGCTGAGTCTTTGCTGCCAGATTGTAAGATACATGTACCGTTGATTCACCCTGATGTAACTAGGGAGGGGCGGAAGAGTGCATTGGCCCTGGGGCGTGCAGCAATCTGGGGGCGCCTGGAGGGGGAGCAGCAGGAGGAAGCCATACGCCATCCTGCCAGCAATCAGGAGAAAGGAGGAGAGGGAAGTGGGCAATATTTTTTTTCCAAGCAGCATCTCCGTCAATTGCTCCCCCCTCCATTTTCCTCCCACCTCACCCACTAAGGTTTGGCGATTGTTAGCGTGGGGAAAGGAGGAGAGGGAAGCATGCACTGGAGGTGCTGCTTGGAAAAAATCCCATTGCCTGCTTCCCTCTCCTCCTTTCCCCGGGCTAACGATCGCCAAGCCCTAGCAGGTTGAAAGGAGAAGGCAGTAATGTGCTATAGAGGTGATGCTTGGGGGGAAAAAACTGCTTGGCACTATCCGCATGCTGCGCAGTTTGCACAGGAGAGCCTTAACTGCAAAGGAGAACCACAGAGAGGGCATGAGAAGGAGAGAACATTCTTCCCCTCCCCCCACTGTTCCCCCAGGATCTGCCCTCCCTTGCTGGGTGGGTGAGACAAAGTTGGGGGGGGGGAGAAGAGGGCACAAAAACTGACGTTGTCCCTGGGCACTCCAAACTCTAGCTACACCACTGTTGACTCACCTGTAAGCATGTGTCACTGTTCAGAGCATGGGTTTTGTTTTTTCTTTGTTTTTGTTTTTTTTTTTTTTTGCTCTAAGAGTGTGTTTTTCTGGGACCAAAGTTTTCATCCAAAGAATCGGATGGCCAACTGGAAAATCAGGGTGGTTATAACGGGTGGTGGAGAACACATTTTCCCCCAGTGCAGAACCTAACATTAGAGCAACTCATTCTTCTGAATCAAACTGAGATTTCACGTTTTTTAGCTATACGCTGCATTCTATGGATAGAACCTTTTGATTTCTGGATATTTCTCCATTTTGGGAGTTCAGCTTGACAGAACTAACTGGCACCTAAATGTGGGTGATCTTGGAGAAAGGCCTCAGCTGGGAAGCTTAGAGGCTGAGCAAAGTCTACTAAAGCTTCATCCAAGCTTCTTGGTTCCTGCGCCATTGCTAGCTGGGAGCTTTCTTTCTGAATAGGAACCTTGGGAAGAGTTAGCCCTAGCTCAGCCACCAAGCTTTTCAAATGATACTTTCATCCCAGGTGAGTGACATTGAGGTTCTGCATAGTATCTGTCTGCCTTCCCAGTCAAAGAAATCAGAAAATCTCATTCCTATTGCATATTTAAACCTTTACAGGGAGGAGTTGAGGTAAGCCAGGGGTGCCCAAACATTTGTAAGGAGGGCCAGATTTGGTGGCTGAGAATGTGTCAGGGGCTGGTTGCTCCCTGACCCTGCCACCCCACTGCAAGCCCCACCCACTGACCCATAAGCCCCACCCACTGACCCCTTGCAACCCCACCCGCAGGAAAGAAGGCGGGGACCAAGGGAGGGAGGGAGGGAGGTGGAAATGAAGAGAGGAGGGAAGGAAGGTGGGGAACAAGGAAGGGAGGGAGGGAGGGAGGTGGGGACCAAAGGAAGCACAGGGAGCCTGTTTAAAAAAACATGGGGCAAAGGAGGGGGAGGGAAGGGCAGGCCAGCCAGCTGCGGGCCACTCAGAATGGCCTGACGGGCCGGATTTGGGGCCCCCCCCCCCCGGGCCGGACTTTGGGCAGGCCTGAGGTAAGCTGACTCTGCCTTTAGCATGCTCCCTTGGTTCTATTACATCGGCCCCAGAAAGAACCAGCAGTCACTGCTGGAAAATCCAGTGTTAGGTAATGTTCCAAATGATTTCTGCGGCCCCCAAATGTCCACAAAAGCATGGAGATCATTGAAAAATCTGATCTCGTTGTCACTGGATGACATTCGACATATTAGTAGCAGCCTATGTGGCTGTCCCTACTTTGGTTGTTAGTCTTGGAACTCCCTGCCACGTGTTGTGGTGATGGCATCTGGCCTGGATGCCTTCAAAAGGGGATTGGACAGATTCCTGGAGGAAAAGTCCATCACAGGTTACAAACCATGATGGAGATGTGTCATCTCCAGGCTTAAAACCAGGGTACTTCAAGGGCCAGATGCAGGGGAGTGGCATCAGGAGACAGATATCTAGTCTCGAGTGCTCCCATAGGCATTTGGTGGGGCCACTGTGAGATACAGGAAGCTGGACTAGATGGGCCTTTGGCCTGATCCAGCATGGCTCTTCTTAGGTTCTTATGTTAGAGTCAAATGCCCTACCTGCTGTTGAAAGAAGAAATGGGACAGACTGGCATATCAGTGTATTCCCAGAGATAGGAATAGTTAATAGCCACCTTGTTTGTGGGATTCTGAGAACCTGTACTCCAGAAAGTAGCTCTCCCTCCATTTTTGTGAAGTCTGGAATTGACAGCCATGATTCGCAACACTTCTCGAAAGCATCTGGTCTTTCCTACCATAAACCACCTGCCTTTTGTTTTCAGCCAGAGAGGCCAGATTGAACCTTGGATTTCTACAACTATCAAGCTAAACGACCGGATCTGCTATTGAACCAAGTGTCTTCTCCAAAGGTCCCCCTGAGTTGTACTGGATGATTTAAAAAATGGCTGCAGCCAACATGAAACCAATTTGGGTTGGGGCCAGGTTTTCCACAGAGTTTAGATCCAATCCTGAAAACGGGGAGAGGGACAAGCTGAACAAATCTGCTGTGTCATCAATTTTGGATACAATGAACCGACCCTTTTCAAAAAAAAAATTTTTTGAAGCAGAACGTGCTGTTCTTGACAACCCAAACCTGTTTAACAGAGGTGGCTACCTTGTTTGGTTTAATGGCAGAACTGTTGCTCACGGTAGTGGCCCTGAACTAAAAGTTGTGGAGATCCACAGTTCATGTGTCCGTTCTGCCAGGATGTTATTGATGGGCTTCTCTATAGGTGGGCTACCCAAAGTCCCCTCCCTTGTCTGTTGGTGGACCAGCTCATGAAACATCTGGCTCCCCAGTTGGTCTTGGACTACAACTCCCATAAATCCTGGCCAGCGCAACTAGTGGTGAAGGTTTCTGGGGTTTTTAGCCCTGAAGCATCTGTAGAACCCAGGTTGGAAACCATTGCACTACATGAAAGCCTGCCCTGATGGGTTGAATCAGGCTGAATAACCTTCTAATTCTTTTCAAAACAGCTGTTTTTTGGCGGCTTTATTAGAGTTTTAATAGTATATAGGGATGCCTCTGCATTAATTATTTCTGAAAGCATTTTATATTCCACAGAAAGTTCAATACGCTCAACAGAAACCACGAGCACTAGCATTTCAGTTGACAACTTGTTAGCTTTAAAACAGGGGTGTGAATGTATCAATCTCCCATCCTTAGCAAAACAAAAACAAAACAAAACAAAACAAAACAAACCCTGTGAGCACCAAAGCCTCTTTCTTCCTTACAGGGAGCTTTTTGTCATGTTACCCACCCCCCTTTCTTTCCTGAGAAATCTCATCAGAAATCTCATGGGACTTCTCAGATGTTTTGTGATCTTTTAAAAAAACCACCGACCTGTGCAAATTTATTATACAATAATTCCTGAACCAAATGATATCCATTCAGATTCCCTGGAAAAGGTATACAATAACACAAAACAGGTGTTTTCTTGCCCCCCCCTTTTAGGCAGTTTTGTCCTAGCCGTATAGAGGAGAAAACAGCTTTGTTCATTTAATTATCTTCTTTATTTTGTACAAGGTGGAAAGCCCCATTAAGTGCTGAAATAGGTAGCGATCCAAGGTATGCATGGACTAATTAATACCTCAGTTGGTCACATGAATCTCCATAGAATAGAAACCCACTCTAGAAAATTAACTTGTTTGTTCGCTTGTTCTTAAGCAAAAAGTCAACAGCTCTGTTTTCTTTCTCTTTCTGACTGTAGCACAGATAAGATCCTTTTCTTATTATGTTTGGTTAATACAAGATTTTGGATAATGCCAAATTGATTGAGATTGCTTTGCTACCACGTCCTAGACTTCTGCTATTCTTCCATTCATCTGCTTCGGACCAGATATTCAGTGGGTTAGAGTGCCACTTTTCTCTGAGTTAAAACACTAATTTTCTACAGCCATTCCTTCTATGATTGGTTTCCAGAGCCATTCCTCATCTTCGAATTTTTTTCTGAGCTGTCATTGTCAAAAGCCATTTAGCCAACAGAAAAATGCCCGCAGAACTTCAATAAATGAGGTGCGTTCCCACTGCTGAATAAAATACAATTATTGATCTCAAGGCAGTGATAATGTGCTTTTTTTAGTTTATTCTAAACAGAGTGGGGCCTTTTAGTCACACAGCTGAATCATGCTCAGTTTAATCTTCCATGGCAGATTCTAGAAACAACGGTCTTATGACATTTTACCCCAATTTTTGTCTCTATATTTTACTTGTACCTTCCACTCTCATTTTTGTATACAGTAGTCCCCCGCCCATTCGCAGTTCATACACTGCGGTCCCGCTAGCTATATCGCAGGACCGCAATATATGAAAAAAGGCCGCCTGGGGTAAGGGGGTAAGGGCCTGTTTCAGGCCTCCCTTGCTTACCCCAGGACTGGTGCTGCCCCAAGTGGGCCTGCAAGGGCCCTCCTGAGCCTTCTGGATGTCCTCACAGGCCCGTTTGGGGCAGTGCCAGGCTGGGGGTAAGTACAAGAGCCCTCAGCTAGGCTCCCCAGGCCCGACCCAATCTGCATCTTCATATCACAGATTTTCAATTATCGCAGGTCGGGTTGGGTCCCTAACCCCCGCAATAGGCGGGGGGGGGGTGTCACTGTATTAGATAATACCCTCCTTAAATTTTCTTTCATCTTCAACTTGTCTCATGATTATTTTGAGCATATGTTCCTTTAATATAATTCCAGGGTGTTATGTTGTTGTTGTTGTTGTTGTTTATGCATCAGACACAATGGAATGAGTATATTATGTGCCCTTTCATTCGGCAGTTAGTGCAAATAACTGGGGAAACAGACCAGATCACAGCCTCCCGCAGACCTCACTTGATACAAATTTTATGCCAATGACTTTTTTGCTCATTGTGCTTCTAAACCCATTGGTGCTCTCTTTCTTTGTGAAGTTTCATAGAAAGAGAGGGCATTGCAAGATACTACATCCAACTATTTTTTCTGGAATTAACTGCTTTGACAGCCCAAAGGCTGAAATGCTTTGGATGAGAATATTGTCTCAAGGTTTGTTGGCTTGTTGGTTTCTCAGTAGGCATCAAAATATACAAACCTGGAATGGAATGAAAGTCAAACCAACAGTTTTTCCTGTCCATGAGGAATAGGTTTGATTGAAACAAAAAAAAAAGGAAACAGGTTGCTGGTAGAGATGGGCATGAAATGGAAATACAGTGTTTTGTTTTGTTTCAGTCTTCGTTTTGTTTCATTTTGTTAATAACAGATTTTTAAAAATAATTTTCATCAAGAAATGAAATGCTTGGTAAGGCTATAAAGAATGGGGAGCTTTCCTCTTTTTTATTTAACAAGGAGCTCACTGTTGTAAATCAAAGATCCTCAAATCTTCCAATCAATTTGCTTTCAAGCAAACAGCCCTCTGTAAACAAGCTAGAAATCTAACAGCTAGCTGCTGCATGGAGAGAACAGAGAGATAAGCTCAGCAGCTGATCAGCAGTGCGGGGAGGGAAGGAAAATGTTTTTTAAAACTAAACTCCACAGTCCTACTTAATCAGGAATGGAAAACAAGCAGTTAGATCAACTTGCTGACACAGCCAGTGAAGGGAAGAGCTCAGCTCCTGGCTAGCTACAGGCAGATCAAGATCGAAGATAAGCTATCTCAACAGCTGAGGCATGGGAAGGAAGGAAAACAAATCAATCGGTTGAAAAATAAACATCCTGTTCTTAAGACGGCTGGATCAAGAGGCTAGGATGAATCTTTTCATTTCTGAAACAAAAAAAAATGTGTTTTGTTTCAGTTCTTGACATTCTGTTTGCTCTTTCATTTTGTTTTGTTTCATAAGCTGACAAAATGATGAAATAGTGTGTTGTGTTTTGTAAGGCGCCCATCCCTAATACCCACTATTTCTGCATCAGGCCTTCACATTTTTCAAAAACAGCAAATGCAAATCTGAGAAACTAAAAACTGAGCCTTGGCATGCATCAAATGCACTAAATTGCAGTATTCAGTTCCTTTATCCAAGAGCTCTTTTTTCTGGACAGCGAGATTGAAGCAGTGTTCTGTATTGTACCTGCATCTGATCATTTCCAGCCTAAACAACAAAGAGTCCTGTAGTACCTGGCATACACTTTCATAGATTGTTGCCCATCTGAAGGAAGGTGGCTGAGCTCCATCATAGTCTATGCCTAATAAAACTCACTAGCCTTAAAAATACCTTTGCCATTTACAAAACTTTAATATGGGTATCTCTTTGCAGGGGGGGGGGAGCCTATTTTCTCCCAGGATTACATGTTGGATTGTAACAGATATGATACTCAAAGTCCTCAAAGGACTATAAGATTTATAACACTCCTTGGTAGTTGGAATCTGTGGGGGTTTGTCACTGCTGATATTTTTCTCTTATAGGATTAATTTCAGTGTGAGATCAGATAACCACGTCAATCATACCAGTGTTCACCTAACTATCAAGCTTCATGTTTAAATGCTCCATCACTCTTCAGGGGATGAATATAACCAATTGTTTCTCTCCTTGTGAGAAACATTTGTTCACCTACAGTGGACCCTCGTATAACAAACTGTTTGTATAACATAAAATCTGTATAACATAAATTCCAGAGATAGGGGAAATTTGCTTAACAGAATTGTCTATGGGGCAAATTTGTACAACATAAAAATGGTCGCAATTAGGGATTACTCTGTTTTCAATGCATTCCTATGGGAAATTTGTATAAAGGAACATTTGCTTAACAGAATTTCATTTGGAACGAATTAATTCCTTTATACAAGGTACCACTGTATTTTGCTTTTCTGAAACTGCATTTGGCTCCCTGGTTTTCTTATAAAAAGGTTTTCATCTTGGAACTTCTTCACTTTTCCTGTGCTTTTCCCATCACCTACTATTCCCCACCCCACACTTAACTAAAGATATTACAGATTCTACCCAGGACCTTTCAAAGACAAACCACGTACAGTGCCCGTAATAAAAATTTGCCGATCCCTAATAAACAGTAAGAGATACATTTCTTCTTTGCAGCCCAATAGCATTAAACATTAAACCATTTTGAAGCTGCAGCTATCAGAAATAAATATGTCGGCAATGTTCAATATGTCTCCATCATGTTGGTCTATAAAACAGTGCTTTACAATCCTGAGTGAGACTGAGTAGTCTCTCTCTCTCTCTCTCTCTCTCTCTCTGTACTAAGAGCTTTCCTGGAACAAAAATATCACAATTTCAGAGCTAAGGATACATTGGGGAATTATTGTTTTTCAACTAACTGAAAATGATGGTTTTTATGGTAGCCCTAAAGACTAATTTGCTATGGTATCACAAAAACTTTCACTATGATTAATCTGCCAGTCTCCAAACTATAGACTGCTTGTTGTTTGTATCTTTACATACATTATCATCAGGGCTTGTGATTTTATAAAGATGTCCTGAATTTTGAACTCTTGATATATTTGTCTATGAGGTCTCAGAGGCAAGGGGAGGGGGACACAAAGCAAAAATCAACAACAATTTAGAAAAAACAACAAGAAGTACCATATGTGAGGATGTAAAATGACTTCGTTTCATGTCGATATAGTTAAATAACAAGAAATGACTAAGCAATTGAAAATGAGTGTAGGTTGCATGCTCTTAAATGAAAGAGAAACTATCTTTCACAGGATTTATTCAGACTGATTCTGTGATTACACTGCATTCATCACATTACACAAGTGTGCTCAGTTTCACACGAGAAATACCAGCAGGCATGAAATGCATCCTGTGGTGCTGTGAGAAATTTCGGACTGCTCATCAAGAGAGCCCCTTCAGGATGATTTTCAGAAAGGCAAGCAGCTGTAATGATCTGTATCCGAGTCGGGCAAATTTGAAGGGTGCAATTCTGGAAACGGGATGAGACTGCATTTATCCTGCCCACTTAGGGTCCAACCCAAACCCACAGCCATGTTCTGTGGTATAATGGTACTGGACCTCCTAGGATCAACCTACTGGGACTTTTTCATTACTAGGAACTGTCTCATCCTCTACTGCAAGTCCCCCAGTTTTCCATTCCCAGACACAGCATGGACGACACGAAGAGGATCTTGCCCAGCACAGGTTTAAATGCAATCACTTTAATCATTCTATGTGATTTAAGCTATTTTAATTTTAAACTGCTTGAAAAATGCTCTGTTTTGAACCCTCTGTCATCCATCCATCCATCCAACCAACCAACCATCCCATCTTTCTGTGCAGATAACAAGAATTAAAATACCGTGACCCCACATCAGCTGCAAAACATCAAGAAGCAAGAGCCATCAAATCCCAGGATATACCAAAAGTGAAGGAAACCTGGATGGCGAACTGAAATAAAAATCAGCTCAATACATTCTAGTCCTTCTAGTTTCTAGAATACTGCTTCCAGTTTTGGAGTCTGGGTTTTTGCTATATGTTTTGCACAGCTTTGTGTGTGTGGGTGGTGTGTGTGTGGGTGTGTGGGTGTGGGTGTTGAAAACCATTACACCCATTCCAGTAGGAAAAAGATATGCCCCCTGGAGGCATCCAAGAGCAGAAGGGGGTGGCAGGAGCCAGGAGGGTTTAAGGGAGTCCAAATGCCTTTAAAAGTGAAGTGGACGGATGACATGAGGTCTGTTCACTTTGAACACTCTGTCCTGCAACAACAAACCTGTTCTAGCCGGTTTGAACTCGACCCAGGAACAAATCTTTTGTACAGCTAATGGAGTCTTAGCTGTAAATCAAGGACCAAACCACCTTAAGTGCTTTGCATTACAGCAGGGATCGTTTTTCACCAGTATATCACTGAGCGGCAAATGGATTTTCCTAGCAAAAGACTAGTGTGGTAAGCGACCCCTGTGGTGAGACAAAGTATTTTGGCCTGGTACTGTCCTTTGTGGGCATTTAAGAGCCTTCAGCTTTACAAGATCCATTTCTACCTCAAGTTCTCTGAGGACTGCAGCTGAACTCGGAGGTTTCCTAGCAGAGAAACTGAGCTTGTGGGAGGGGGGAGATGATGATGATGATGCCATAGCTCTGATCCTGCACAAAATCCTGATTGGTTCGTCTTCTTTAATTTGGGTGGGCCAGGAGGCTGATGCTCAAATCCCCATGAATGTCAGCCACAAGACTACAGAAGTACCCGGCTGTGCAGTGGTTCGCTGAACACGACTAGAAGTTTTGGACTAAAGCCGGTTTGGATGTGATGCATGGATAAAGAGTGAAGTGAAGATGGCCGCACTGTCTCTCTTCCTCATCCTGTCTCTCCAACCCCCCAACCCCTCCTGCCAGTCCTCCCTTCTCATTGCTTTTTGTTGTCTTCTGTACCCAGAATATACACTGTCCTTGCTTCTTTGCTTCCAAGAGATGTAGAATCATCTATGTTGAAACAGTAAAATCAAAATTAGGGGGAAAGTGGGGGAAGAGGGGAGGGAAGCACCGCAACGACCGTGCTTCGTACAATGCTTGTGCGTGGGAGTGGTAGGGAAGATAATGCAGCTGGCTGCTTGCCAAGACCGCACATCCATAGTACAGTGGTACCTTGCATAAAGGATTCAGTTCGTTCCAAATGAAATTCTGTTCAGCCAATTTTCCTTTGTACACATTTCCCCATAGGAATGCATTGAAAATGAATTAATCCCTAATCACGACCATTTTTCTGTAGTATGGATTTGCCCCATAGGCAATTTCCCCCTATCTCCAGAATTTAAGCGGATTTTCTGTTCAACAAACCACTTGTTATACGAGGGGCCACTGTATACTCAACGCTTCTGCCTGTTTTGGAAGGCTGGGACACAATGAAGGTGGCCCAGGTCCAGTGCTCCAGGCCAGACCAAAGGTTGCACAAGGGCATGATCTTCCCATATGAACCTTCTTGGCACTTTAAGAGGATCAAAGGAAAACTTCCTCTCCGTCTCATTGCGGGTGAAGGTGGGGTTGATGGGGACAGAGGACAGGGCCTTCTTTGTGGTGGTTCCCTTGGGAGTTTAGTTTGTCCCACCATTTCTTCCTTCTGACAGCTGTTTTAGTGTTAAAACAGTTTTAACTGTTTTAAAGTTAAGTTTGATGTTTTACCTCTTTCAATTATTCAATGTATTTTAATTGATTTTATAGTTTAATTGGTTTAAATCAAGGACCACCAGCAGTGAGCACTTGGACAGTATTACCTAGCCTGTTGTGTAGATGCTTGTGTTTTTTTGGGGTGGGTGGGTGGGTGGGGGAGTGCTTGGGGATTTTTTAATGTGTGTGTGTTGAGGGGATTTTTTAATGTGTGTGAGATTGTTCGGGGATTTGTGTGGTGTGTGTGTGTGTGTGTGTTGAATCTGGTCTCTGGGTGTCTGAATTTTGTTGTATGTGTATACTGTGTATATACACACAATGACAATACATTATTATTATTATTATTATATTACAGCGTTTTTTAAATTATTATTATAATACTGTGAACCTCTTTTGAGTCCTCTTATTGGGAGAAAGGTGGCTTATAAATTAACAAACCATCAAAATATTCTGAATGAGGCAAGTGAAAGAGATAGCTATGTTTTCTTCTCTTCCTTCTGCTCTATCTCTCTCTGTCACACACACACACACACACACACACACACACACACACACACACACACACACACACACTTGCGGAGGGAGGAAAGGTGACGCTCTGGGTCACCCAATGCAATTTGTTGTCAACAGACTCAGGACAAACAGCAGGAAATCGTTACTGTATGGAATGCATAATTAACACAGGGAATTCATACCTTCATAATGGGATGACAGCAAAGGGCTTAAAAACAAGGGGAATTGGACTATTCCTTCTGGATGCCCTTGATTTACATTCAAATCCTGCCTAAGCCTCTGAATTGTCCATCTTATTTTGCCGATTTTACGAACTTTGAACATAGAAAAGCCTTTACTCAGGCTAGTCTTGATATGCTACCACTTGCCAACCTAAAGGGCAGTTTTACACAATCCCCATACCACAAGAGAGTCTGCTCTTGTGATAAAAAAAATCTGTCGAGAACTTGGTACATGTCGTGCTTTATTGCCCACTATTTGCCATCCATCGTGAAAGACTTTTAAACTTCATGTTAGGAAAATATTCCGGTAGATCTGACCAAGAAAAGCTCAAAATCCTACTCCGTGATAGAGATAAATTTGTCATGTTTCGAATGGCAAGTTTCTGTTCCTTATTTATAAAATCAAATTTGCTTTAACTATTTCTAACAGTCAGATTGATACCTAGGTTTCTGTACCCTTCGGGCCCCTCTGTTATCTTCTTGTACTGTTATTTTATTGATTTTTTTATTATACTGTTTTTACTTGGTGCCTTTTGCAATGGCCCTGTGAGCCACGCAATAAAAAATTAGATGATGATGATCATGATCATGATCATGATCATGATCATGATGATCTTGAGGCTCTGCACTCACTTTTCTCCTTCCCACATCATCATCACTACACCCGCGTGTGGTAGGTCATGGAGTTTTATGGCTCAGCGAGAATTCAAATGTTCTCAACACCTGCCCCCACTGCCTTATCATTCGGTCATCCTGATAGTGACCTGGAGCATCCAGGCTCAGTGCCAGTTGCGAGTTCAGAGCAGAGGTCAGACAGCGATTTCTGACATCATTCCGTTTATGGCATTTCTGCAGACATGCAGGTTGCTCTTGAAATTTATTAATTATTTATTTTAGAATATTTTTTACCCCACCTTTCTCCTTGGAAAAAGACCCAAGGCGACGTACAGTAATGACGGATAGTCCAATACAATGCTAGCCAAGATGGCCCATTCCTAGGGGTGGGTGAGCATTTCACTATATTTTAGATAACAAATCTATCCCACATTCACGAATGAACTTGAGAGTTTTATTTAAAAAAAAATTAAACATGAAGGCCACCTTGAAAGATCTGTCTGTCCTGCCAAGGACATTGTGTGCTTAAGTATTGAAAGTGCCAGGTTTGATTTCCTCGTGTGCAATCCCTCATGTTGAGATATGAATTTGGACCGCTGGAACCTCTATGCTAGGCAGGTGCAAGCTTGTCCAACTGAGGGCAACTCAACCTAACAAATTTGGTAAGTGCAAACAGGGGGATATTTCTGTTCAGTTCGTTTTTTATAGAATTCATTAACATTTCCTAACTTCTCCTAGCTTGGACAGAAAATCTGGACAGATCCCAACTCAAAAGTGATAAATCCTGCCAGCTGTGGGTGGATGGGTGGGATTCTGATTTCCCCAACCAGTCTGATCCAGCAAGATTTAGCAGCTTGTGATCCAAACATGTGCATCGGGGAGGCGGGGTTAGGGTTAGGGTTAGGGTTAACCTCTAATTTCAGTGCATAACACCACTCTGGACACTTACGTCAGTAAGACAACATTGATGTTCACTGTGCACAAGATGGGCATGCAGTCTGGTGAACCATGCTCTCCGTAGTTACATATTGCTCACAGAGTGGGTTATAGAGTCTCACTAAAAATGAATCAACAATATTGTTTAAATAATCCCAACTCTTTCTGAGAGGGGATGGTGGCGGAGAAGCTAATAGCATGTATGGTGTATGGTTGTTTTTATATTCCGCTTGAACTGCTGTATACCACTGCAGTACAATATTGCAACAAGTCTTATGAACCCATCTGTCACTGTTGCTGGTTCTGTCCTGGGAACCAGGAAGAGCGTCTAATTACAAAAGTGACATGTGCCTTTTTTCGAATGCTTCATAAATCATCCAACTGCTCTTGGCAACAAATGCCTTTTTTTTTTTTTGGTCCCTCGGATTTGGGAGAATGAGCGATTCTGTGAAAGGCTTGGCTCTCCAGTTATCCAAAACAAAGGGGTACCAGAGCAATACGGTGGCAGGTGAGGGGCGCATTCTCCTGCCCCAACAAAGACAGCAAAAATCAAGGTGCCTGTATCCTAGCAAGGCGGCTGACCATATGCCCTGGTAATAATTTTCTCTCTGACCTTCTTCCACTAGTTCCCCAACCCACGGCTCAAGAGTTATTCAAAACACTGCCTGTCCTGGTCAGAGAATAAATACTGGCATTTTGTTCACACAACAAATCGCAGAGCAAAATGCCATCTGTTCTGAGTCAAAAGTGAGCAGTTTGTTTCTCTTCCAGTGCTCAGAACAGTAAATCTGAAAGCACTAAGTACCGTTCTTAAGAAATAGCTACTAGACATCTCTCTCTTTTCTCTCTCTCTCTCTCTCTCTCTCTCTCACACACACACACACACACACACACACACACAGAGAGAAAATGACTCATTATTTTTACCCTATTCAATCCCATCTTCAATTAAGGGACCACATAGCCTTACATCCCAGAAACAAAATTTGTATCAGACCATTTTCTAAGTAAGAAAACAATCTTGTAAAACACTACCGAGCATTAGATAACTGAAAGATTTTGTGAAACCACAGAGTAAGCAGGTTTATCGTGGTTACTTTTTGGCACCCGGTTGCTGCTCCTGGAAAGAGGTGTTTTATCACACAACTGCAGTACAGTATGACAACAAGTCTTATGAAATGCAAGTATTAAGCCGGAACACATGGCTCACTCTACATTTATTCCTTTTTTGCCCTCTGACTTTGTCTGCTTCTGCTTCCATCTATGTAACTGTTCAACAAGTATTTGCTTCCGTCGGCAGAACAAATTGCAAAATACTACTCTGACACAACCCTACCTCTTCTTTAAGAGGTATGAGAAGCATTAGAACGGCAGAGCTGGAAATGATCTTATGGTTCACTGAGCCCAGCTCCTGTCAAGGAGACACGGCGGGGAGGTGGGGGTGTTGAACTCCCCATCTCGGGCTCCACAACCGGAGACCTAAACCACAAGGCTATGCAGCGTCCATGCCTTACGAATCAGCATTGCAACAAGTTCGCCACAGCATTTTCCCCACCCCATCTCTGCTCTTGTCTCCAAATGCAGAGAAATGGAACACAGACATGGCAATACAGAATCTAGAAAGAATTCATAGGGGAAAGGACCAGCTAGGGTGTTAAAACAAACCAGCCTGGCAAGGGAGAGATGGGGTGGGTGGGTAGGGAAAGAGAAGTCACACTGTGCTCATATTAATCACATCAAACCATCACAGGTCATATTTCCAGGCACACCGGCAGATGCATCAAAGCACATGGAGAGACCACAGACCGGAGAAGGGCAAACCTTCTGCCCACCCACCCACCCCCATCTCCCTGCCAACAATACAATTACATACCTTCTCCGCCTTTGCTTTCCTGGCATTATGGACAAACCTGCGCCCCAGCTTCTTGGCGTACCAAATCGAGGCGAGCATCCTCAGCGGCGACGGAGCGGTTTCTCCGCGGCAGTGTCAGAATAAAACTTCCACCAGAGAGCTCCGAGACAATTGTGGCGGACGCTCCCTGGCCGTGGCTTTTGTGGGGGGGAATTTGTTCAATCCGTCTCACTGGGGAGGAGCAGAGGGAAGCCCTGGGAGGCGGAGGCAGATCCTGGATGACCGGCCAGCAGGTGTATTTACATATTGTCCACCCGAGGTCTTGGGGGAGCCCTCTTAGCAGCCAGCTCACATCCAGACCGCTAAGTGCCTGTCTGCAGTTCTTTAGCAGTGACACCAACCAACTACAGTAAGTGTGTGAGTGAGTGTGTGTGTGTGTCAGCAGCGTGAAAGGAGCCGCAGTAAACTAGTGAAGCAGGCAAGCTCACCTCCTGCTTCTCACTCGCTGGAAGTTTAACCCCTTGCTTCTAAGGATGCTACAAAATATATCAGAACTGCTCATCGAACTGACCTGGTACGGGATGCTGCCTATTTTAGCTGGCTTTCATCGGCTTCCCCCTGAAGACTCAGGGAGGTTTAGATCACCAGACGTTGTTTGAAATCAGAAGTCTTGTGGTGCCTTAGAAATTAATAACCAGAATCCTGTTGGGGGATTTAGCTGTGCGAAAGCCCAAATTTCCAGTGTTATTGAGTGAATAGTGAGGAAGTAGGACTCTGGAGTACAGGGTTCAAATCCCCCACATGGCCATGAAAACTCACTGGGGGAGTGATAGGGGTAAAACCTTTCCTTAAATGTATCAAAAGCAAAGTGTTCTGCTTATATACTGCCCCATACCACTTCAAGTAGTCTCTGGGTCGTTTACAGTTTCATAACAGTATGCAGGCTACACATTGCCCCCCCCCAGCAATCTGGGTACTCATTTTACCGACCTTGGAAGGATGGAAGGCTGAGTGAACCTTGAGCCTGCTACCTGGGATTGAACCCCAGGTTGCGAGCACAGTTTTACCTGCAGCACAGGCATTTAACCACTGCACCACGAGGCTCAGTTAGCCCTATTGGGTTCACCAAAAGCCAGTTGCGACTTGACGGCACAGAACGCAAACGCACACAAGCCACTGGTACCACTAACTTAAGAAGGCGCTGGACGCAAATTTTTCCTGTATCCCCATAACATGATTGGCAATGAGTTAATCGATCACAGTTTGCTGTGATGTGTTATACAAATTAACTTGCGCACCTGCAAACCACCAATGAGATTTTGCCCCAGGGGTTTCAGATGCAGAGATGTTCCAGCCCACAAGACCCAGTGCTGATACAACTGGTTCGTCTTGCGCTGCAGCAGAGGTGTAACTACAGTGAGGCAACTGATCCTAAGTAATGCTATTTAGAAGGCACAAAGACTAGCTGCTGGAAAGGTGAAACACCGCCCACGGGTACCCGCTGTTAGGAAGATGTGAACCTGTCACTCATAAGTGAAGAGAGAATTTCACTCATAAGTGAAGAGAAACTTGTTGGACTATACAAGTGTAACCCATCATGTATATGTGTGTATTAAAACAGAGTTGCGCAATTTACTTATTGGCTTATGTCTGGTATTAGCCACCCTCACATATACGTCTCGTGGGAAACCCATGAAAGGGCCTTCTTGTGCTGTGCCCAGACTCTGGAACTCCCTCCCACTCGAGGCCAGGACTGCCTCATCTCTGTTGTCCTTCCGGAAACAGGCAAATACCTTCCTCTTCAGGCAAGCTTTCTCTGAGTGATGGACTACCATGTGTCTTTTATAGGAATGTATAGGTTCCCATAAACTTTGTGTTTATAACTACTTATATCCTTGTATCTTTAATGTAATGTTGTCTAATGCTGTAAGACGTCCCTCAATTCCCTGTTCTCAAATACTTGAACATATCTTAATTGTACTGGACTGCATATTATCCCTCATTACTGTAAGCCGCCTTGGAGAAAGGTGGGGTAAAAATACTCTAAAATAAATAAAAATAAATACAGGAGTTAAGTGGGTTAATTTCCAGTTAGATTTTAAAAAAAAAGCAATAGGTGTCAGATAATATTCTATTACTTTGTTTCAAAGTCTGTGTGGTTTGTTAGGTGCCGTCTCTTAGGAGTCATCATGTCTGTTACTACGTCGGATAAGAATATGTTATGAAACAGTTGTGAATCTGTCAAGCACAACCATATGTTGACTATAAATGTCATTAAGCAATTTTAGTTCCTTCCCCATTTAGTAAATGTTTCCAAACGTTTACCAAGATGATGTGAATTTTTATTTTCAACGACTAGCACACACGAGGTGGAATATCATTCATCCTCTGTTTTTTATATTCCGCTTGAACTGCTGTGTACAAACTTTCAGTATGCTTAACAAACACAACACTAGTAGGCAATGGCATAGCATGAAACCAATGGGGAGCTACTGTGTTTAGACCCGTGCCTTCCATCAAATTCCTCAACTCTTTACCTATAGCTAGATGTCACATCCGATCTCGCCTGATTTTGGAACTAAGCAGGGTCGGGCCTGGTTAGCAGTTGGATGGGAGACCACCAGGGAAGAAAATTCCATGGGCATGGGGTCAAAAAGAGTTGGTCATGACTGTAATGACACAACACACACACACATTCCCCAGGGAAGAAGAACAACTGGTTGTATTGATTCCATCAAAGCAGAAGGCTGACCTCATTCCCCGCCTACTCTTCCTTTTCACAAGTAGCTATAACTTTGCTCTGGCTGTTACACCAAAGTAAGGGTGCTTATGTTCTGGGGAGGAGGGAGACCAATGGAAAGTCTCAGGGAACTTCAATGGGTCCAAAATGCAGCGGCCAGATTGCCGAATGGGGCAGGGTACAGAGATCATACTAAATCCCTTCTAAAGCAGGTCCACTGGCTGCCAATCACCTACTGGGCACAATTCAAGGTGCTGACCTTAACCTATAAAGCACAAAATGGTCTGGGTCCAAGCTACCTCAAAGATCAAATCTCCCAGTGTGAACCTGCACGGGTGATAAGGTCATCAGGAGAGGCCTTTCTCTCCATCCCGCCACCTTCATAGGTATGTCTCGTGAGAACACATGAAAGGGCCTTCACTGTTGCTGCTCCCAGACTTTGGAACTCCCTCCTGCTGGAGGCCAGGACTGCCCCATCTCTGCTGTCTTTCCGGAAGCAGGCAAAGACCTTCCTCTTCAGGCAAGCTTTCCCTAAAATTGGTACTATCTACTATGTGACTTTCAATAAACTGGCAACAAAGAAATGTCTTTTCTTCTGTCTCCTACAAATGTTTCAGAGAGAGCTGCTGTGATTCACCGTACCAATTGATGAGAAAGCTGTGGATGCTGTGGAACATAAAGCAGTTCTCCTTCATAGGTCTCTGTATTTACCATCATGTAGCAAAAATAAAATTTACCAGAAATTCAGAATTCTGCAACAAACTTTATTTCTCATATGTGGAAGCTTCTACTCCTCCCTAGAGACATATGCAAGTTTTAAGTCCATTTATTTCTGACAACAACGTCAACATTTCACCCATTTCTTCATATTTGAGAGGGGAAAATGTGAGATTTTTACATTTCAAAATGGATAGTTTCCCTGCCCCTGTTTGTGAAGAAATTTGCAGATTTTGGTACTTTCTTATCATAACAAACAAAACAAAATCAAACATCCTATCTATATGCAACTATCAAAATTTAAATTAAATTAAAATTAAATTAAATTAAATTAAATTAAATTAAATTAAATTAAATTAAATTAAAGAATTAAAAAAACCAGAAGGTTTTTAATTGACACAACATAGACTGTGGGTCCTTTGATGGCAATTTTAGTGTAATGATTTTAGTGTACGGTTTTTTATCATTGTTTTAATTATTTATTGATATGTGATGTTTTACTGTTATAAATCTTTGATTGTAAGCCGCCCAGAGACCTTTGAGTAGTGGATGGCATATAAGCTGTAAAAATAAATAAAATAAAATAAAATTCAATAAACACAATAATGCTGTTCTTGCTCCAAAACACCTGGAGGACCGAAGTTTGGACATGCCTGGCTTAGGGTATCTAGGCCGCTTGTTGCATATGTGGCTTCACCAATTTTGTTAACGTTGCCTTTGCATCTGTTTTCTGATACCTGCGCCTGTGTGTGTGTGTGTGTGTGTTGTGTCATTACAGTCGTGACCGACTCTTCATGACCCCATGACCATGGAGTTTTCTTGGCAGGAATACTGGAGCGGTTTGCCAATTCCTACTCCAGGTGCCTGCAGCACCTGGTGTTTCCTGGTGGTCTCCCATCCAAGTACTAACCAGGACCGACCCTGCTTAGCTTCCGAAATCAGGAGAGATCGGATGTGCTAAGGACAGATAAAAAAATAAAGGCTTGTATAAATAACCCCTCCCCCCCCCAGTGGAATATAAAGGACAGCATTTTAAGAGCTGAGCCTTCTTAGCTGGTTAGGTGAATGTATCATTTCTTCTTTCTCTCACATTCAAGGTGTTTCCTTTTAAAATTAGAGTTATCTGTACTCTGTGAAGGAAGTTAAAAATGCTCCTATGGCCCATCACTTACAACTGAAAAAGCAGCTGCTATTTGGAGAACTTGGAGATAATTAGTTTGTCAGATCATGGCAATTATGTCTACAGGGTTCTACAAGTAATCATCAGACAAGGTAATGTCTCAGTACCCCAGCTGTGTGGTCCCAATGTTTTGAGACGATATGGTAAATGGTAATAGCCACTGCTTTTTTAAAGCAATATTCCACATCATTTATTTTTGGAATCTCCACAGTGTAACTGCTTTACTGCTATCCTTTAAATGTTATAGCTTTCCTAGTGATTGTAGTAAAACATCACTCACTGTGCTTTAAGGATGATTATTACTATTATTTTAATGCAATATGAGCTGTTTTTCTTTTTCTTCTCTTCAACAATTATAACTTTTCACTGTTTTGTCTATTATTTCAATACAGTTTGGATTTATTTATTTATTATTTAATTATAAATAATTAAATTTATAATTAAATTTTGCTTTTGTGGTTACTCCCCTTTGCTTTTTGGTTACTCCCCTTTGAAGCAAAAATATTAAGAATCCCATTTTCATTCATGAGCATGAAATAAGCAGAGAAGGCATGGCTGATGGTTAGCAAAACAACAACAACCAAAAAACCCCATCCAAATAACCAGCCTCCATGAAACAATTATTTCATTTCATTTTCTGCTATATTGCTCTACTGGTCTATTTTGTGCACATGTGCTCGCTCGCACGCGCGCACCCACACACACACAAATCATTCTCAGGTGAGGAAAAGAACAGCACAATCTGTAATACATGCCTGCAATAACGAGATGACAATGATTTCGATCTATAGAAGACATTTTTTTTCCTGCACTGGAAGTTCCTCATCTTCTCTGGTGCTGTATTATAATTAAAATAAAACTCACCTTGCTCTTCTGGTCATCTTGTAGAAGGGATACTTTTTAAGTAATTAAATCTGCTTTGCATATAAAGGCTGCTTTAATGGCTGCATATTTACTGATGACTTTTACAGTGGGATTTCTTGGGTCTTTCTTTCCAAGCTGAGATGGACACTTATCATGGTTCGGCATTTTGGCATGATTCGGAGGATTAGGCCCAAAAGTGTTGCATGGGAGGCCCAGATTCTATGCCCCACCTCCTCCCTTGGGTACCCACCCAGTCCTAAGAAGAAGCAGGTCAGGGAAGCTGGTGAGTGGTGGTGACACAACTCCTGACAGAGTCCCCGTGGGAGGAGGCACAGTGTGGAATCCAGGGTGCCCATGCTATACTTGGGGGCCCGATCCTTCAAACCACACCAACCCATTTCTGAGCTGAGATTCGAATACAGGTCTTCGGAATCTAACAAACCTATATATGCTTTATCACACACACACACACTCAAAATCTCTCTTTTCACAGAACACAAATGTGTGTTTGTTTGTTTTAAACTGCACCAATACCAATACATTTGGGGGCGGGGAAAGGTACATCAATGAGGAAAATGAATGTTATGCCATTAAAAAACCAAAACAAAGCAAACCAGCAACAGTGGTTAAGAACTGGGAGAGAAGGTAGAGATGGCATCATCATCATCATCATCATCATCATCATCATCATCATCATCATCATCATCATCATCATCATCATCATCATCAGTGTTGTCAACCATGTGCTTTCAAGTCAATTCTGACTTATGGTCACCCATCTCAGGATATTCTAGGTAAAGACTACTCAGAACTGGTTTTTCCCTTCCCTTCTTCAAGGGACATGCTGGGCCCGTGCAGCTGGCCCAGGGCCACCCAGGCTGGCTCTGCTCATATGAGACATTGTGGGGAATCGAACTCCCCAACGTGTAGCTCTGCAGTCCGATACCTATACCACTGAGTTCTCTAGCTGGCTGCAGGATTTATAGCTCTCCCCTATCAACATTTACACGTCTCGTCTGATTGTTTTATTCTGCTTCATTCTACTTTAATTTTTAATTGGGTACTATCCCACGGCCAGAAAATCTGGATCAAAGTAAAATGTGGATTTCCCCCCCCCAAACGGTCACATGCTTCAAAACACGATCCCTGTGTCCCCACTGGCGTAATTTAAAGAACCGCATCTTTTGTGTCCCCACGAGCGGGAATCACTTTAATATTATTTTTTATTTTTATTTTATTGTGTTACTATTTTGTGGTTTTATTGTATAAATTGTTTGAATGTGTTAATTGTTGTAAACCGCCTAGAGTGACCTTGCTGCCAGATGGGCAGTATAGAAATCCAACAAACAAATAAATAATGAATATAACTCAACATAGCAGAACGAAAAGGTTTTGCTGCAGATTTCCCGAGTCTCTACAGACTCAAGTGTATGTGTGTGTGTTGTGTCGTTACAGTCGTTACCGACTCTTCGTGACTGCATATCCATGGAGTTTTCTTGGCAGGAATACTGGAGTGGTTTGCTAGTTCCTACTCCAGGCGCCTACAGCACCTGGTATTCCTTAGAGGTCTCCCATCCAAGTACTAACCAGGGCCAACCCTGCTTAGCTTCCGAAATCAGGCGAGATCGGATGTGCTTACTGCTTAGGGCATCTAGGCAGCTACAGACTCAAGTACCAGTTTAAAATCCACATAGGATCCGAGACAAGCTTTGTACCATCTTGAGACCAGGTACTTGTAAAACTCGCTGGGTCGTGCTTAAGTCGGCATGGTCACATTTTTTCCCTTTAAAGTCCACTGGTCGTGGGGACACAATTTGATTAACCACATCTTCAAGCAGTTTGAAGCGTTTTTTAGTGGTCGTGGGATAGCACCCATAGTTTGAGTCTAGCATTTCTACTGTAGGCTATTTGGAAATTTCTGCTTAACTAGAAGACAGGCTCTGAATCATAGGCCACCTTTATGTCGGCAGGACTGAAAAGGAAGGTTTAACTGACATTTTGCAGAAATTTTTACTGTAGTGCAGCTTCCTTAAGTGCAGCATTTAAGAATCACTGAAAAAGCTCCCTCCTCTTCTGTTTCACCTTGAAATGCACACTTTCCTAACTTCTGCATTAGCTGACATTTGACTAGTGCACTTTTGATTTTCCATGCTGGTTCTGAAGTGCTTGCACAAATGCAGTTTCTCCCTCAACCCTGTCTTAATGAAAGCAAACTGTGTTGCTTTTCATTTACTGCTTACATTCACTGTGTTGTTCCCTTATTAAACACCTAAGCATTTTTAATTAAGTGAGACCATTCCATTTGCTGGGGAGGTGGTGGGTGGGGAGAAATACCCACAATCAAATACCGCTATTCATTGACATCAGTGTTCAAAAGAATTATAAACGTGGATGAGTTAATTTGATTTATGATCAAATACCGCCATTCATTGACACCGGTGT
Organism: Phrynocephalus versicolor; assembly: GCA_023846285.1. Lineage (NCBI taxonomy): Eukaryota > Metazoa > Chordata > Lepidosauria > Squamata > Agamidae > Phrynocephalus > Phrynocephalus versicolor. The sequence goes on along the minus strand of JAHTLZ010000007.1, from coordinate 44,855,387 downwards.
TCAAAAGAATTATAAACGTGGCTGAGTTAATTTACTCCATGTACCAGCGGAAAGAAATACAGAACAATAAAAAGGGGGAAACAAAAGATCTCTTCAAGAAGGTCTAAAAAATTGAAGGGAATTTTAAGTAAAGATTAGGAACACTGAAAAATCAACAGTGAGACGCACTATCTGACCAGAGAAAATAAAGAAAAATTGGAAACAGTAAAGATCATACAGAAGAGATAAAAGGATGACAGATTCCTTTGAAGAGGAATCCTATGACAAAAATCTGCAATTCTAAAAAGTGAAATGAAAGCTGCTCTGAAAGCCATGAGAAGGAATGAATCACAAGGGGGAAGATGGAATACCAACAGGATTATTTCATGCCACAAAAATTGAATCTATCAAAATCCTAACATGATTATTCCAACAGATATGGAAAACAAAACAATGGCCCCTCGTGTTCAGTATACATTCCAATTCAGAAGGGAGTGCAGTAATTATAGCACCATCACTCTTAATTTCCCATGCAAGTAAAGTAATGCTCAAGGTGTTGAAACAAAGGCCTTTGTAGTCAAGATGGATTCTGGTCACCACATCTCAAGAAAGACATAGTGGAACTGAAAAAGGTGCAGAAGAGAGCGACTAAAATGATTACTGGGCTGGGGCACCTCCCTTATGAGGAAAGGCTAAAACATTTGGGGCTCTTTAGTCTGGAAAAAAGGTGCCTGAGGGGGGATATGATTGAAACATACAAAATAATGCAGGGCATGAGTCAAGTGGATAGAGGGAAGCTCTTCTCCCTCTCACAAAATACCAGAACTAGGGGACATACACTCAAATTGTGGGCTGGGAGAGTAAGAACAGACAAAAGAAAATATTTTTTCACCCAACTCATTGTTCGTCTGTGGAACTCCCTGCCACAGGATGTGGTGATGGCATCTGGCCTAGATGCCTTCAAAAGGGGATTGGACAGATTCCTGGAGGAAAAGTCCATTACAGGTTACAAACCATGATGGAGATGTGTCATCTCCAGGCTTAAAACCGGGGTACTTCAAGGGCCAGATGCAGGGGAGTGGTATCAGGAGACAGATATCTAATCTCATGTGCTCCCAAACGCATCTGGTGGGGCCGCTGTGAGATACAGGAAGGTGGACTAGATGGGCCTTTGGTCTGATCCAGCAGGGCTCTTCTTATGTTCTTATCTTCTTATGTTCTTATGTTACTTGAGGCAGCGAAGAGGATGGTGCCCCCGCATTCCCACTAAGATGAATCTTAATTCAACACTGGTGTCAGAGCAGTGTCCTCCATCGCAGCCATTCCCAACCTTCTGTCTCATTTTCCACCTATTGTTCTATCAGAGAAGTCACTTCTGTTTCGGAAAATAAAAGTTCCCCACTGAAAGAAAGCTCAAGTAGAAAACATGGTAAAATTGCCCCCTGCATATGAGCAGGTAGGAATACCCTTTCTGAATTAAAAAAAAAACAACAAACCACAAACTGTATTTCTTTTTGAAAGTGTGAGTGTCTAGGGGTGCAAGGAAACCATACTCGATGTCCCACAGAACCACCAATGGCCCATGGCAGACATTTTCTCCAGCCTTGATAGAACAGCACTTTCAATGCATTAAGGTTGTTTTTTTTTTTAATTGTTATGTGGTCCACTGCCAGTTCAGGGCACTGGTTCAATACTTGCTGTGGTTCCTCTGCAGAGGAAATAATTTGAGTGGAATATGATCAGCATGTTCTGGATCCCTAGACTCTACTCAAGAATTAGCTGTTACATAAGCCGAGGATTTAGTTGCCATGGTGATGGGAGGCAGATGAGGAAGCAAGACATTGCTTTACATCTAGGGACACATTGGTGGAAACCACCATCATCCTCGCATTGAATTCCCAAGTACCATATGTGGATGTAAAAGTGGATCGTGAAGAAAGGTGACAGGAAGGAGGGGAGGAAATAATAGAATCATGGAATCATAGAGTTGGAAGAGACCTCAAGGGACATCCTGTCCAACCCCCTGCCATGCAGGAACTCCCATCACACTATTTCCGACAGATGGCCAACCATTTCAGTTGAAACGTGGCATTGGAATATAGCTTTATGGCAACCAAGGGCCATCAACAAATAAGTGGGTTCTGGAGCTAAATAACCCTGAACTCTGATTGTAGGCTAAACATAAGCTATCATACTTTGGACATCCTAAATACAATAACGGTTAGAGATGGGCATGAAACGACTTTTTTTTCATTCCGTTATCCGTTATTCGTTCCATTACGTAACGGAACAAATAATGACCGTGGCGATGGTTTAGGCACAAAACGAACAGAAACAAGAAAATTAACTTCGTTACTGTTCATTTTCGTTAATGATGGTGCGTGATGAAATGGAGCTGTTTAATGTTAGAAAAACGCCCTGGACCTCCGTAAAAACCCAGTGATAATTATTTATTCTGCCTGATAATACCTACCGGGGGGGGGTAGGGTCCTTAAAACGTTCGTTTATGTCTGTTGTTCTCCCATCGCTGTTGCTGGCATAAGGAGCTCATCTACCCAAAATGGCTGCCACTAGAAACCAGGACAAAAACAGGAAGGCCTAATGTGTGAAGGATGGACTCAATTAAAAAAAAAAAACATAAACTTTGGGTTTCAAGCCCCGATCAAATCTGTTAATGGCAGTATCTTTTGGAGGTCATTACTTTGGAAGCAATATAATGGCACAGGAACAAGCATGCCATCAGTATACAGCCAGCAGCCCACAATTCAAATCACCAGGGCCTACTCAGATGGTGCACAATGCGACTGCTTACACATGAGTCAAGTATGCTGAATGACAGAAGTCTTTATTTGTCAAAAATTAAGCAGCTGCATATAGGCCAGATCAGACCTCCCTAGGAATGGGTGCAACTGATCCCCAACCACCGCCACTCCTCTGTGCAAGGTCGTCAAGATGACCTTGCTGCTCCTTCTCTTGTTCTGTTTCCTGGGGAATAAGGGAGAGAGGTTGAAAACGATTGTGAAGCTGCAAGCTCTCTGTCTGGTGGCTAGTTTTGTTTTTATTTCTCACAGTGACCATCCTCCAAGTGTCCATATCCTGCATGTTGCTGAATGTCCACAAGCAGGCAGATACTTTTCTCATCAGGCAAGCTTTCCCTGAGTGATTGGCTGCCTGAGTTGGATTTTTAAATGGACGGTTGCACCTTATTGCTTTGAATGTTATTTTGGTATTGCTTTTGTTTACTTTTTCTTAGAGTGGTATTTGTTTGATCCTGTTTAGTATCTGGAGGTTGAGACATGGCAACTGGACTCTTTTTTCTTGAGAGAAAAAGAAGTCCAGTTGCCATGACTCAACTTCCAGATAAACTCGCCTGGATGACTGAGAATCTTCACAGACATCCTGTTTAGTAGTTGCATAGATACTGTTTTTATGTTTAAACATTCACTTGATCGGCTGAACGCTCTGCCATCAGCAATACAAGAGGGGAAGTTTCACAAGATCCCTTATCTACACCGTAAAGTGCTTCTGCAGGTCAGATAGAATCAAAGCACTGGCACCTGTACTCCTGCACTGCCCCTTATATTACAGAATTAGGGAAAAATTATTGTCATAAGAACATAAGAACATAAGAAGAGCCATGCTGGATCAGGTCAAAGGCCCATCTAGTCCAGCTTCCTGTATCTCACAGTGGCCCCACTAAATGCCTATAGGAGCGCATAAGACTAGATATCTGTCTTCTGATACCACTCCACTGCATCTGGCCCTTGAAGTACCCTAGTTTTAAGCCTGGAGATTACACATCTCCATCATGGTTTGTAACCTGTGATGGGCTTTTCCTCCAGGAATCTGTCCAATCCCCTTTTGAAGGCATCCAGGCCAGATGCCATCACCACATCCTGTGGCAGGGAGTTCCACAGACTAACAACACGCTGGGTGAAAAAATATTTTCCCTTATTTAGAACAATTCCCTGGTTGGCCAAGAGCATTTTATACCTGCCTCCAGCAGTCAGGGCACTATCTATGCGTGCGTATTTTGGATTTGGTCAGTGACCTTAATAACGCATTCATTCATTCATACCTTTAAACATGTTTTTTTTTAAAAAAATGAAGTAAGCCACCTTGGGTCCTTTTTTAGAAGAAAAGTAGGGTAATAATTGCTTAAATAAATAAAATATATCCTTCTTCAAGCGTATCCCACATCTAATACATAACAGATTTTAGGTAAGTGGTTTAGATCTCTGCCTGGAGAGCCTGAGGCTGGGGATTCAGTTCCCCAGTAAGCCTTCTTGACCAGAACTGGACTTGATGATCCATGGAGTTCTTTCCAGTTCTAAGAGGAGGAGGAGGAGGAGGAGGAGGAAGAGGAAGAAGAAGAAGAAGAGGAGGATTTGGCTTCATGATATGGTTAAACAATACCATTGTAATCTCCTCACGTATAAACCTGTCATAAATCATCAAAGAGCTTACCGGATGGTTTTAAATTATTTACCGCGATCTATCCATCTTCCCTCCTTCCTCCTACCCTTCTTCTTTTTAATAGAGTTATATATTTTAATAGAGTTCAATAGAGTTATAAGTGGGCGTGTTTGGGTCATGAGAACGTTACAGGATGCACTTAAAAGAGCTGACTCTCCCAGCTACAATGCACACTTTTACACAGAGAGGAGGGTTACTCTGATCTGCAAAGATAATGGCGGGCACCATTGTGAAACCACTCTCCTGGGCAACAAGAGGTAAACTGACAATATTGTATACAGGGCTCTTCAGTAGGAACAAGAGGTTTGTTGTTGTTCAGTGATTAAGTTGTGTCCAGCTCTTCATAATCCCATGGGCCCGAGCACGCCAGGCCCTCCTGTCTTGCACTGCCTCCTGGAGACTGGTCAAATCCATGTTGGTTGCATTGATGACACCACCCAACCATCTTATTCTCTGCTGTCCCCTTGTCCTTTTGCCATCAGTCTTTCCCAACATCAAGGAGGCTACCTTCCCTCAAAACAGTACTGTCTTGAAAATGGATCCAGAAAGATTTATAAACAACCCAAGGCTCCAGTTTCCGGGGGGAGGGAGGGGGGGAGGCTGTTTGGATTGCCTTTGGTATGTCTATGAATATTCTCAGTCATCCAGGTGAGGTTATCTGGAAGTGGAGTCATGGCAACTGGACTTCTTTTCTTGAGAGACTGAAATGTTTCGCTGCTCATCCAAACAGCTTCTGAGGAAAGCTAGTTACAAGTCCTCCATTGTTATAGCTCACTTTGACCTCATGTCATCCTGGTCAGAAATAGGCTCCTGAGGTGGACAATGGCCTGAAAAAGGCTTGTTAAGTGGACAACAATCTCAATAAGATCATTAGTTAGGCAATGGCCTAAGGTGCATGGAAATCCCACCTTTTCAACCTTCCCAGCACCCATAAAGTATGATATTAAGAACATAAGAACATAAGAAGAGCCATGCTGGATCAGGCCAAAGGCCCATCTAGTCCAGCTTCCTGTATCTCACAGCGGCCCCACCAGGTGCGTTTGGGAGTGCATGAGACTAGATATCTGTCTCCTGATACCACTCCCCTGCATCTGGCCCTTGAAGTAACCCGGTTTAAAGCCTGGAGACTCCACATCTCCATCATGATTTGTAACCTGTGATGGACTTTTCCTCCAGGAATCTGTCCAATCCCCTTTTGAAGGCATCCAGGCCAGATGCCATCACCACATCCTGTGGCAGGGAGTTCCATAGACTTACAACGCGCTGGGTGCGTTGTTTCAGTTTTTCAAGAAGTCCAGTTGCCATGACTCAACTTCTAGATGCCTTTGGTACATTTTTACCACCATTGCACCATGAAATAAATGGATGACCATATTTAGTTCAAGAAACACCATGCTGTTTGCAGGCACACCATCTTATCCCATTAGTATTGGGACTGATTCCCATTTTTAACACAGCCTATGCATTTAAAGTATCAGCAGTAGATTAGGATTGCTTGGTTTTAGAGAGGGTGTTCATCTTGATTTGCGAAGGGAAGGCTTCCCACAGATCCCAAGAGGTGGTGCTGCCAAGCCGTTGCTTACAAAGATAAATGGAATGCTTGCATTATAATGCTAAAACCAGAAGCAAATAATTACGGCCTTTACAGATTTTGAAATGGAATTAGACAAATTGATGGAAGATCCGTCTGACTGCATTTTCTAGTTCTTGGTGCCTCCATGATCAGACATCACCCATGCTTTCTACAGGACTTGGAGAGTTGACATTCATCATCATCATCATCATCATCATCATCATCATCATCATCATCATCATCATCATCATCATCATCATCTGACCACTGTGGGAAACATGTTGCTAGATTAGACCGTTCGTTAATCTAATCCAACAGGATTTCTCTTTCATGTGGGTTTGTGTTGTATGGACCATTTTTGTGCATATAGGGAACCTTAAAAAAGAATGCAACTGAAATGAAATCCAGGTTGCAAGAACTGTTATACTAACTTACAATTTTGAGAATTGTGAAGCTAAAGCAAATTTGCAATCTCTCTCTCCCTTCCTCTCTCTTTCTTCTTATTCATATTGATAACTGCTCTGGCTCCACTGTCCTCTGTCTGGCTGAATATTTTCTAAACATTTATTATCTTCCATTGACCCACAGATTTGATACTGAGGGTTTGATACTGTGTTTCACTTGTGTTTGGCATTTGGCAACCTTGATATCACCAAATTTTATTTCATGAATTGCCGGAGGACTGGAAAGGATCTCTGTGGACCATCTAATACAGTGCTTTCCAACCTTGGGTCCCCAGGTGTTCTTGGACTATAATTTCCAGAAATCCTGGCCAGCACAGCTAGTGGTGAAGACTTCTGGGAGTTGTAGTCCAAGAACATCTGTAGGAGTTGTAATCCAAGAACATCCCAAGGTTGGGAACCATCAATCTAATATAACCCACCACAATGCAAGAAATCCACAGTTCATGCCATCCAAACTTTGTTGAGAAGTCTCAAATGAAGCAAGGGTTATGCTGTTCTGCTGTCAAGCAGCCCTTATTGTCAGACTAGTCCGGGGGTCTGCAACCCGCGGCTCCGGAGCCGCATGCGGCTCTTTGGAACATTTGCCGCGGCTCCGGGAGGGTTCAGAAATTTCAATACAAAGGCGCCGAATCTCGCGAGGACAGCCCGTCCCACAAGGCGGCGTGAAGCCAAGCGCGGCCACACTCTCGCGCTCTACCTTCCCGCACGCTCCCTCTTCTTCAGAGCAAGAGAGAGAGAGAGGGAGGCGTGGTGGAAAGTGCCCCCGAACGGCAGCCTTTTTTCTTTTTTTTTACTTCAAGAAAACTTCCCAGATCTGGATTGTTGCCTCCCCCCCCCCAAGAAAAAAAGATGGGAGGAGAAAACCCTCCTTCCTTCCTTCCCCCCTTCCCCTTCCTTTCTTGCTTGGGTGTTTGGTGGGAGGGGGAAGAAGTGACGTGTGTGTGTGTTGTGTGTGTGTGTGTGCAACATGGAGGAGAAAACCATCCTTCCTTCCTTCCCCCCTTCCCCTTCCTTTCTTGCTTGGGTGTTTTGCTCCAAAAATGTGGGGGAGCGGGCGCGCGCGTGGCGTGTCTCCGCAAAAGAGAGAGAGAGAGAGAGAGATTAGAAATTCCCCTCCTCTCCCTCCTGTACTATTTTTTGGAAGATTTTTAAAAACTGCCCCCCCAAAAAAGTGGAAGCGGTGTGGGCACGATGCACTCGGGCTGCGCTTCCCTCCTCCATGGAGGGTGGGGGCGAGAGGAGGAGAAGGAGGAGGGAGAGATGGAGTGTGTGTGGGGGGCAGAGAGTCAGACCATGGCTGCAGGATCCGGGCAGAAGGCAGCGAGGGCGGAATGGGAACCTCAAGAAAGGCGGCGTGGGGATGGGGCCACGGCTAGTCTTCTCTCTCCCCACCCCCCCACCCCGCCGCCGCCCTGCTTCCTTGCCCGGTGCTGTCAGTTCTGGCCCAACAAAGGAAGTCGGCTTTTCTTTTTCCTGCGCGAAATCAACTTAGCAGTCGAGGGACGCGGCGTGACAGCTAGTTCGAGCCTGCCCCCCGGCCCGAGGAGGGGTCTCTCTTATTATACTTCCAGCGGCTCCCTCCTAGAGTCAGCCGGTTTCGGTGGCGGGGTGGGGGTGCCGGGCTCAAGTTGTTCAGGGGCCCCTGGCCGCCCGGGGAGGCCAACGGCATGCCACCTGGCTCGAGAAGCTGAGCCGAGCCGAGCTGAGCGCCTGTGCGCCTGCCTGCTTGTCTCACTCGCTCTCGCTCTCGCTCTCTCCGAAAGCCTGCCAGCAGCTGCCTTCCGCTCCATTCCAACACAGAGAATATGCCTCCTGCGCGCCCACCCCCCCAGCCTGGCCCTCCCCGAGGCTGGTGGACACACAGCCGCCCCAGTTGCGCGTGCGGGAGAACTTGTGGCAGGTGCGCGCCTCGATGGAAACCCTCGGGGACAGGGTGACGGGGTGGGGGGAGGCGGCGGCGGCTCGGGCTCGCCTGCTCGCTCACTCTCCCGGCACCCGAAGTGCCGAAGAAGCAACTTTCATTGGCTTCCTTCTCAGAAGCCCTTCGGGGGTGCCTGGAGGAGCCGCAGCTGCGGGCGCTCCTTCCCACCCCACCTGAGCCCGGCGCCGGGGCGCAGCGTGTCCAAGGAGCGCGCGAGGGAGTGTGTTGCTTGCGAGCGCCCAAAAAGCCAGGAGCGAGGGGAGGGGAAAATATATTTGCAGTGTTATATTTGTTTTAAATGTCGCAATGGTTTTGCGGCTCCCAGGTTTTTTTTTTTCCGTCGGAAACGGGTCCAACTGGCTCTTTATGTCTTAAAGGTTGCAGACCCCTGGACTAGTCCTATACTTTAATCAAAATCCCCTTTTCCTGGAATGTCAATGCACAGGTGCTGAGCATGCTCTGTGGTGCAGTACAGAACAACCTTGTGCCATTTTTCAGTCACCAGTGTTTCATCAGTTATCTGAGCATGATTCTCCACACACTTGTCTGTCTTCTTCAGGCTGAACAGACACACTTCCCTCAATTATTCCTCATAGGTCTTTTTTTCTAAGCATTTTAATGCTTTGGTTGGGTTCCTGTGGACACATTCTACCTTGGCAATATCTTTAAATGTTGGTGCACATACGAGGTGGTAGACAATTAGCACATACAGTGGTACCTCTACTTACGAGCGGCTCTGCTTATGAGCAGTTAGACCTAAGAGTGGGAAAACATTGGCATTTTAACTGCTGCCTTACAAATTTTATATGTGGTCTACTCGACTTACTTTTTTATTTTTTTAATTTAATTTAATTTAATTTAATTTAATTTAATTTAATTTAATTTAATTTAATTTAATTTAATTTAATTATTTATTTATTTATTAGACAGATATGGCTTGTTTGACTTATGAGCATGCATTCGGAATGGATTAAACTCCTAAGTAGAGGTACCACTGTAGTTCCAACTACTGTCCTCGCTCCTGGGCTCACAGATCACTCTTGGAAAGGCCAAGAAAAAATGTACGGTAGAAGAAAAGGTTCCAAGTTAGTCACAATGTTCAAAGATTCACATGAAAATTATCCTTCATAGCTGATAAAACAAAGATTTCTTCTGATACTATTGATTGGATCCAAAACTCAAGCTCATGAGGTCAACATGAGCCAAGCACAATTTATCAGTTTAACTTTCCTCCCATAGTCATTGCTAGGATAAAATCAGGAACAGGTTCCTGCATGCCCTCCAAATTTACCTGGCTTTGAATCTCAATTTTCCATTTGACAGCCAATCAGATATCTTTAGGGGACTATCATATCTCAATATGGTGATCATTCATCACTGCAACCTCATAAATGCTTTTGAACACGTCCTTCCATTTACAACCATTTGGCATCTACCAAAGAATCAATGCTTTTGAGCTGTGGTGCTAGAGGAGAGTCTTGGGAGTCCCCTGGACTGCAAGGAGATCAAACCTATCCATTCCTGGAAGAAATCAACCCTGAATGTTCACTGGAAGGACAGATTTTGAAGCTGAGGTTCCGGTACTTTGGCCAACTCATGAGGAGAGAGGAGTCCTTGGAAAAGTCCCTGATATTGGATGGTGTCATCGATGCAACCAATATGGGTTTGACCAAACTCCGGGAGGCAGTGGAAGATAAGAAGGCCTGGCGAGCTCTGGTCCATGGGGTCACAAAGGGACACGACTGAACAACTGAACAACAACAACAACAACAACAACAACAGCCCTCCTATATCAAACAGCTGTGGAATACAGAGGATACTGGCAGATTCTGTGGCAGAGAGGGCAGTTTCACCGAACAGAGATTCACCATTCACCCTATCATGTGTCTAGAGGACTTCATTCCTCAGCCCCACCAGCAGCACTAATATGGGGAAAGGAAAGAAGGAGCAAAGCCATTATCCTAGCTGTAGTACTGATGGAAAGCAATCAATCAATCTTTATTTACGGTCACAGACCCAACAAATTAAAATAGAAAATACATGTAGTTTTAAAAGGTTAAAAGGATAAAACAATTACAAAATTTCAAAATAATTAAAACAGTTTAGGTAATAAAATGAATTGCAAAAACACCTTTTGGGAGGAAAACACGATTATATTAAGAGCTAACAGAAGTCAAAATTGTTTTCCGTATTCTTTAGGCAGAGAAAAGAAATTTAGCCACTGATTCAGTGGTTTCCCTTGTTTGTGTCACTTAGTAAATATTTCAAGTGCCAGTTCAAAGTCCTGCCTGGGAAAGCTTGAGTAATTTAAGATGCTCATTTCTATAAAAATTAAATGATTCAATGTTTAAATTTCTTTGTAATTACAAGGGCACAATTGATATTCACAAGGGATGCCAGAGTAGTGCCCATCTAAAATTGCAGATTCAAGGCAGTTAAATCAAGCTCTTGAGAAAACATGCCGGTATTTGGGGATAGTCAGATTTTCCCAGATACCTAGCACTTTAGAAAAAATTAAAGTTTAGTCTGAAATGCAAAATGGAGCAAGTTTTGCAAGCAATTGAGGTAGAGTGCTGAAAATCAATATCCCTAATCTGCTTTTCTGGGATAGATTTAGCTGCCTTGGGCTTATAGGCATAAAGAAAATCAATAGACAGCCCTAATAAGTGCAGTTTATTTGGAAAAGCTTTAAATCATGAGCTATTGTGGACATCTTTTTGTAAAAGGTACAGATATCTGGCATGCAATAACTTAGTCCAGTATCTAAAAGCATAGATCCAAGCAACACATTCTTGTGATGTAACACCAGCCTGTAATTGAAGACCTGCTGCAGGAATACATCTTGGCATTCTGAGAACAGAACTTAAAAATGTTGAAAGAACACTCTCCATGAAAGGTGGAATCCTAGAATCTAAGTTCCATATACTACCTCAAGGACTATAAGTATTCCATATAGTCATTGAGGTAGTATTCTGGACTTAAAAACTTAGATATCAACAGGTACAAACTACCCTGATCCCCTTGGCAAAGAAAAAATGAGAAATGGCTTTTTGTGTATTCTGGGCTGCTTGAATTAGAGATTGTCTATGACAGGGCTGACTAACGCGTTGACCGTGGGTAATGAGTCGCCTGCAGTGCCGTTGGAGGTCACCTGCCAGGTCCCTGCCAGCCTTGGCATTCTCTACACCTCACACTGGGTTCTCCTGGGCCAGGTGGCTCATCCTGGCTGTCCTCGTCCTCGACTGTCTGCTGGGTGGGATGGCCAGCGGCAGGGGTGACCACCACCAGGAGGGGGGAGGTGGTGGAGGAGGAGGGGGACTGCCACCGCCGCCTAACTCCACCCATCCTGCACCTCCTCAGCCTTACTTGTGCCACCTTGGCCTTCCAGGAGCTGTTGCTGGCCTGTGGCGCCTCTGCACCCTGGGAGGGGCTGCCATGCCCCTGAGCCTGGTGGCTCCCGCTGCCGCCAGCATGGAACACCTTTAGGGGTGGGTGGTCAAGCGAGCAGGAAGTGCCAAGGACCTGGGGAAAAGGCAGCGGTGGTGGTGGCAATGATGGCGGCAGCCTGGCCAACCAGCCAACCAGCTGGGTGAATGAAGGGGGAAGTTCTGAGAGGAGGCTTCCTCCTCCTCCTCCTTTTCCTCCCACTCTGCCCTCCGCCCGCCCCTCCTTCCGACACCAACACGGCCGGAGTGGTAGGGCCAGGCGGAGGCAGCTGGAGCCGGCAGGCAGGGACCGCTGGGCTGCGTATCAGCCCTGTTAGCCTCCTCATGGCTGCCACTGCTGCTCCTCCTTGTCTGTGGTTGGGGGGCGGCAAGCATCTGTGTGTGTGTGTGCGTGCACGCACGCGTGAGCATGCACATGGGCATGTGGGTGTGTGGGCATGTGGGCGTGTGTGCGCAGAGCATGGGGAGCACCAATGACCTGGGGGACAGAGTAGCGGTGAGGATTGTGTGTGCACCCCCCCCCGCACACAAACACTTCACAAAGGAGCCCGCCGGGACATGCGATGGGCAAAAGGAGCCCGCGGGGGGAGGCGGGGTTCAAAGTTGGACAGCCCTGATCTATGAGGAGCCAAGATAGCTTATGGTGAAATATGATACCCAGATATTTAAAACATTTGACTATTGCCATTGACTGACCACTTTCTTAACATTACAGACTGAGCAAAAAAAATAAATGTAATTTTAGTTTTGGTGGCATTTATGCCACCAGTTGATTATTCTTGCAGTAAGACATGAATGCATCTAGTTGCCGTTTGAGGCCTATTTTTGATAGTGACAATAAAACAGCGTTGTTCATGTATAACAGTAGGGGACATTTAATCTCTGCCAGTCTAGGACGATGAAAGTCTGATGCAAGGTAACACTCTAACAGGTCATTGAGATAAAAGTTGAACAATGTGGGGGGGGGGGGCAGTATGCAGCCCTGGTGAATCCCTTTATTAGCAGGAATGGGTTTTGTCAAATTTCCTTCTATGCCACACAGATGGAAATAACTACCTGCTCTTTTGATTGGGCGAAAAGCCATGATCCTTTATATCATCTGACCTGGAAAGGGATGTGGAGTGCAGCAGCTTGTCCTCCAACCAGATGAGGTCCCTGCTCCTGTCCCAGGGTGCAAAGCAAAACAGCAAAGCTTGCTGCCTATACATGAGTACATAGGGCTTGAAGCACTCTCTGTATGATTTATAATTTAATTATGCAGGCTAGCTGGGTACTTCATTTACCGACCTTCAAAGGATGGAAGGCTGAGTGAACTTTGAGCCAGCTACCTGGGACTGAACCCTGGATCATGGACGCAGTTTTGGCTGCAGTACTGCAGTTTAATGAGGTTCCTAGCAAAAGCAGTTTCTAGGGAGAGTGGTCAATGACCAACACCAAGGGCGCTTTTACACGACCCCTAAGATCCACTGGTCACTTTAATTCGGACCAGAGATCTTAGGGGTTTGTCGCTCTTCGTGCGTTCCCACCCCCTCCGCACGTCCTGGCTGCTGGCTGCGTGAGGGGAGGGAGAAAAAAAGGGACAAAAGACTAAAGACTTACCTCCCCGGTGCCGGTGGAAGCTGCCGGGAGCCCCGTGACTTCCTGGTTCCTTCTCTTAAAGGGGCGGGAGGCAAAAAACAACAACAAAAAGAAGCGAGGAGAGCCCGGCACATCCGCATTAAGATTTTTCACCCTTCTCGAGCAGGCACAAGAAAAGTGCGCTGGGACGTGCTTAGGTGGGCGTGGCCGCACTTAATTTTCAGTAAACTCCGGAGCTGGTGGGTAAACAATTTTAAGCTGCGGAGCTGGGAGCCATTTGCGGCGGAATTTAGGGGTCGTGTAAAAAGTCCCCAAGTGAGCTAAAACAATGGGTCTTAACCTTTTGTATTTTGAGCCCCACCTAGTACTGTGCCAAAACCTAAGTGTTAGATGGGGTACAAAAACACAATGCCATTTTTTCCAATGGCAACTGTCAGCCTTTCTGTCAAAGGACCCTTACACAAATCAGTTTACATCAGCCTGAGTCATTTTGAAATCTGTGATTTGCCCCAAATCCCTAGACCTACATGTTATCCATCTACAGATATGGTTTCTATCCAGATACTGTACCGATAAACTCATGTATTGCACTTGATGAATTATCATGCAATATAGTTCAATTTCAGATTACATGATTTATGTATGAAGTATGTTTTGGTTTGGCTGCTGCATTTCTGAGCAACATGGGTGGGAAACAGATGTCCCCCGTGCCACCATAATTTCTGCAGATGCAAGAATGTGTCTCTATTTAAAACAATCTACTTGCAATAAAACCCATATATTACACAAAATGTAAAATAAATGGATAAGTCTGACACATAGGAATTGGATTTATGGAAATAACCCCCCGCTGCTAAATCTTTGACTTATGTGGATGAACAAGATCAACGAAGCGTAGCATCAAAATGGAAAAGAAAGTGTTATGTTCCAATGCCAGCAGCTGTCTTCACACAGGTGCCCGACGCTGTCTGATTGTTTTCAATTATGACTAGAAACTATGGCATGCTTGCTAAAGACTGCTGCTGCTATTAAAGAGTTTATAGCCCATATGTTCCTCGTGTACATTAAATTAGCACTAAGCAGTAAATGCAGCTGATACTGTGTGAAGAAGAAATGGCTGCTGTCATTCCAGTGACATTAAATTAATGGAGCAAACCCAAGTTGACTTTATGGATCTGGAGCCATTCTAGTTCTCTATATTATGCTCAATCCTTCAATAAGGATTATCCTTCATTGATTTTGGAAGAAGTGGCTGGAATATTATTTATTTATTATTTATTTTAGAGTATTTTCACTCTGGAAAAGGACCTAAGACGGCTTACAGTAATGAAGGATAATATACTATACAGTCCAGTACAATTAAGAAATGTTCAAGTATTTGAGAACAAGGAATTGAGGGACATCTTACAGCAATAATAGACAACATTACATTAAAGCAACAAGGTTATGAGTAGTCATAAACACAACGTCAATGTGAACCCATAGATTCATATAAAAGACACATAATGGTAGTCCATCATTCAGGGAAAGCTTGCCTGAAGAGAAAGGTCTTTGCCTGTTTTCGGAAGGACAACAGAGATGAGGCAGTCCTGGCCTCTAGTGGGAGGGAGTTCCAGAGTCTGGGCACAGCAGCTGAGAAGGCCCTTTCATGTTGGCCTTCCAAATAGTTCCAAGGTAAGTTTTTGATTTGCTGTTCAAATCAGCAACGGCGGGCTCCTTTGTGAAGTGTTTGTGTTGATAAAGTGTGTGAGAGACAAACATTTCTGACCCTTGTGTTTGAGTTATACAGTATTTTTTTTTCAATACACGTTGTTCCTCAGCTTGGCTCATACATGGGGAGAAAGGCAAGATATAAAAAAGGCAACTGAACATGCTAGCAATTGAATCCTCCACAACTGTAACGTCAACTAATTACTCACAAAAAGTAACTTTGCACGCTCTATGATTTTGCTCATTAACAATATTCAAGTCAGATTATATATTTATTAATAATATTTTCCATTTGCAAGCCATTGTATTTTATTATGTAAAATCCCCCCAAAATGACCTTTAAATAATGAGCTAGCTGCATGTGCATGGTACTAGAGGCAGGGAAGAACATGGATTAGCAAACCACCTACACACAATGTACTTTGCACCAAGGTGGGAAATTCTCATTTTATTGCTCATTCCATTTGCCAAGTAAGACTGGACTTGGTTTTTTAATCCAAGATGTGACAAATTATTACTAAATGTTCAAGAGAGTTCATCTCAACATGAGAATACATTTTGTCCTGAGGTTTATTGCCATTATTTGTTGAATCACTATACCTTCCAATTACTGGAAAAAACTACTCCAGGGAGTGTAGATAATAAAAATCCAAGATCCTGTTCCCTCATCCAACACACTGAGTACAAGTACAACAGACACTATACAAATTACAACAGTAACAAGGGTTAATTAAGCTCTACCACATTTCCCACCTATAATTTGAAATAAGGCAAGCTGTGTTTTGTTTTACCATCTAGCTTTCCATAATTTGTACAAAGAACTAGTGTCCTTTCCTTTTGGGAAGCAAAGTACACCCCCTTGGTAAGACAGGACTGGGTGGCTATTGAAAAGGACACAAAAAGCCCATCCAATGCTTCTTACTTTTGCATGCAACAAAACAGCCATTACAGTAATTCTCCACAGTTTGAGCAAATTATGCAATTTTCAAACAAACAAACAAGCAAACAAACAAACAAGCAGTGTTCCCACAGGTGGAAGAAATCATGTTGAAAATATAACACCTTGCTCTAGATTAGGAGAGGGGGAATGGTTTCTTGGTCTTATTTATTTATTTATTTATTTATTTATTTATTTATTTATTTATTTATTTATTTATTTATTACCTCCTGATTTTCCCAGAGGTTAAAGAGGTCTTATTTAGTTTTTGTGTGTTTGTTCGTATTCTTTCTTTCTTTTTGATCAAGGAATGCGATCTGGCCGGTGTTCCAGTATCTCACACGGAATTGTAAAGCCAATTCTCAACCAGGTCTTGTGAATCCTCTACAATGTGTACATTTAAATGCAGAAGCAGAGAGAAGGTATTAGATATTGAGGATCTGAAATGCAAAAATTCAGTAAAGTCTCTACTTGCATTAGAATGCAGCTGGGCAAAGCCCCTCACTCCTCTGGCTTTCTAAACAGCTGGTCAAAACTGTGCAAGGGAGAGCACGTATTTGCAGGGAAACATTTTAAGAGACTGCACACTGAGCAAGGCAGTGGTTTACTGTGGAGAAGCAGACAGGCGACTGAATATATTTCTGATTTATGGAGGAAATGTGTGGCTTCTTAAATGGAACAGAAAAAGGGAAGCATTAATCACGATGCTTCTTACGCACCAGTATTTGCGATAAATGTTACATGTCAAAAACTGACAGGATGATGCCAGAGATATCTGCATTTAGATTCTGGACAGAGAGGGCGAACATTTGGGGTTACAACTCCCAGAACCACATGGCAATAATCTCTGTGGGACTGGGAACTGATAGTCCTTGAGACAAACACTTTCTCTATCTGGTTCTGGAAACCAACAGATGATTCCTAAAATTGGCTGTGCATAGTCTGGTCAGAATACGTTCAACCTGTGTCCAATTCTGGTTGTAGGGCCAAAACTGTTTCAGAATGAGTAGGACTTTCATCCTTTCTTGATTTGTGGATCTTTTAATCCACCCTTTCTGTTTTAGTTATCCCTCCATTCCTTGAGTGATTTTTATGATGTCATTGTTGATTTAGTTATGTTCATTTTGCTTATTAGCTTCATTTTTACATTGTATACTGTTCTTGTTTTGTTTGTTGAATTATTTGTACACCGCCCAGAGTGGCCTTGTTACTAGGTGATGCAGTATATAAGTCTAATAAATAAATAAAATAAATATATTTGACCCGGGGGGGGGGGGGGCTGATGGTGAAACATTCTAGGTGGCCTGATAGTTACAATTTTTTTAAAAAATTTAGAGTACAAATCCAAAATTTGGACTACAAATCCAAAATTCTCAATTCCAAGAGTTCTATTAGAAAGACAGACCCCAATTATGGCTCACCGGGAAGAAAGGCTTCGAATGGAAGGGGTTGAGACTTATCTAGGCCTAGCTCCAAGCTTCCTGGTGCTAGCTGGAAGCTTTCTTTCTGAACATGAAACTGTCCTACTGCATTAGTGCTGAATTTGGGATGCCACTTAGAGATGGGCACGAAGCATTGGTTTGGTAGCTTGTGGCCGTTCAGACGGACATGTGTTTGCCAGTTCCCAGCCCCACCTGCTCCTGCAGGTGCCCACTCAGCGCCAGAACCCTGGCTTCCTTGCCCTCTCTCCTCTGGGTGCTGCCTCTGAGTAGGTGCCCATCAGAGGAGGCAAGGCCGGGAGATACCGAACTCGTGTTTGCCTGAAGAATAAACGGGCACGAACCACCGAATCATTGGTTCATGCCCATCTCTAGTTGTCACTTTCCTCCACCCCACCCCGAGAATCTCCTCATTCTCTATGGCAGTCTGCAAACATTTGTTTCTAAAGAACCTCAAGAACACTGGTGTTGATTTGCATGCCAGGTTACTCTTGATACATGCCTTTTCCGTGCAATTTTGAGTCGAGAACAGCGCTGTCAAGTTCAGGGACAGGGTGCAGTTGGAAAAGGTAGCAACAGCTTTCTGCAAACAGCAGTCCAAGAGGTGGGGTATCAGAGCAATTCAACAGAAAATACAGGCCAAATCAAATGATTCCTCAAGTATAATCGTTTCATAGATGAGACTAGAGATGGGCACGACTCAAAAAAATGGTGTTTCGTTTGTCGTTTGTCGTTTAGGGGGTCTGTTTCAGTTCGTTTTCGTTTTTTGTTGTTTTTTTTGCAAATTTTTCATTTTCATTATGTAACAAAACAAAAAACGAAAATGAAAACGAAAAATTGCTGTTTCGTTAGCATTCTTTTCAGTTCAATGTATTTGCCGCAACGAAAACGAAAAACACGGCGAAATTTTTCATTTTCGTTTTCGTTTTCGTTTTGAAAAATTTTCATTTTCATTTTCGTTACGTAACGAAACAAAAAATGAAAACGAAAACAAAAAATTGCTCGTTTCGTGCCCATCTCTAGATGAGACACAATGAAATGCTGAGTTGAAATACATCACCAGAGCCAGGCAGCTGTATAGGAAGCCCTTGTTTGAACTTCCAGTCCCCTCATTATTTAATTTGTATTTAAGTGTGTGGAGCTTGGCATTTAGCCTGATGTCCTGGCTGTTATTTTTTTTTAAGCAAAGGTGGGATATGAATTAATTGAAATACATAAACATGAACCTGCTGGGCATATTTAAAGACAACCGGGGAACATGTCGTTCTTTCCTGAAGCAATCCACGACCCCAAGGTCACTCACCCGGTAGGTACAGTTTTAGATTTCAGATAAACAACAAAAATATTTTTATTACATATTCTGAGTAAATATGTTTTGTTGGCAAAGGGAGTAAAAAAGAAGCCCTGTAGGAAAAACGTGGCAAATTGGAATCCGTTTAACCTAGAAAGGGGGAGACTGAGGGGTAAAATAAAAGGAATTTTCAGTCATCAGATGGATTGTCACGTGGAAGATTATTCTGTTTAACTGTTATTCACCTAGGACTTTTTATAGGTGATTTTATTGCTGCTGCTTAAAGTATTTATTTATTTATTTATTTATTTATTTATTTATTTATTTATTTATTTATTTATTTACCACACTATCTAGTAACGTGGCCACTCTGGGCGGTTTACAGAATTTAAGCAAATATCATAATACAAACCATAAACATCAAAACTATAAAATAAAACAGTAGGCCAGGCATGCCCAAAGTCAGGACCGGGGGCCAAATGCAGCCCATTTTCAAAGTTTGAGTGGCCCACGACCTCTACTCCCCACTGGCTCAGCCTGTGATGCATCCTTGCCAGCTGGCCCCTCCCCATATCGGATGGAGATGTCAGCTTGCAGTTTTATGGTTTGCCTGCCTTCCCTGCCTCTGTCCATCCCCCCC